>CM037853.1:41444420-41948685 GCA_021234595.1 Delia radicum | reverse complement strand
TTGCATGGGATTGTCACTTCTTTCAAAACGTGTTCTGATGATGGGAACCTAGAATATTCCCGAAATAGATCTATCAACACATTCCTGAAAGTGGTAAATTAATAAATTTGAAAACAAAAACTCTATAGATTATTTGTTAGGACAATATCCTAATAAAGAAATATATAGTGTGGCCTCGAACTTGAATAATTTCCATTTTCAAAAACTATAAGTTGCACACTTTTTATGATTTTTTTGTCTACTAATATTTAGAAAATTACTTTCAATTAACTTTCAATTAACTATAATTTAGCTCAACTATAACTAAATATTTGTGGATTCAACAGATTTATTTTTTCTATCCTTATCTTTAGCAGTTTTTTCAGCAACGTCATATTTAATTAATTTTTAGTAGTTTCAGCAAAAATGTTTACTAATTTTTTTCTATAAGTTTATCTGTAATACAAAGCGTTGTAACTTGAAAAACCAGTTATTCGAATCGGCTTTTAATTTAAAAACACGAAAACCGATTTTTAAAAAATGTGTTTTTTTTTCAAGTATTCGAAACCCGGTTTTTTAAAATAGGTCGAATATTTTTTTTATTAATAAATAATCATATACTTACAAATTATATACTATTACCCTAACCGAGCACTAGCTGCTATGGTCTTCGGCGCGTTGTACAGAAAACAAACCAGTGCCTCTGCTGGGAATCGAACCCACGACCCCCGCACTGATAAGCCAGCACGCTACCAACTAGCCTACCGTGGCGCACAGGTCAAATATTTATTTGACAACTCTATTTATAATATCTCGATACAAATATTAAATATTTGTAGTAAACTAACATGTGTTTCAAAAATCTTTAAAAAGTAAAATTTGAAATATTAAATAATTTTTTATAATTTGATGTTTATATATTTTAAAGATCGTACATAAACTATAAGCACTTTATGAAAAATTTATAAATTTGAGGTTTTTTTTAATAATTGTTTCGGTATCGGGTATACCGATACGAATGTAATACCGATACCAATGGAATACCCATACCAACACCGAAACAAACAAAAACTCGATACCAGTACCTTTACCGTTATACGTTTGGGTGGCCAACCTTGCTTGATACACACCATTTGGGTTACAATAGTAAAAACCGCTAACAAGACAAAAATAATAGTAAAACATGAGAGAGAGAGAGACATGGTAGTTGTTGGATTGTGTTATTATTATTTTAGGTTTAAATTGTTTGAATTTTTGCGAAATCTTTAAAAACCGTCAAAAACTAAAACAACATAAAAAATAACAATGACAACTAAATAAAAATAATTACAAAATATAAAGCGACAAGTATGAATGACTGACTGACTGACTGGCGAATGGATAAATTTGGTCAACATAAATACAAAAACCTGACAAAGAGAATGTCCAAAACAAGTTAATTTTATTTAGGTTTATGTTAAATTTTAAAAACAAATCAATTTTTGAAAGCAATTAGTTTTATTACAAAAGGTTAAGGAATTGTATTTAAAATTTAATTAAATGTCCGATTAGGTAATTTAGTTTTAAACAAGTAATTCCATTTTTACTGACTCAAAAATAAAAATATTTTATTTTTTGTAATTTAAAAATTCTTCAGTAAGCGAGAGAGTAATGACTTTTTTTCATGTGTCTTGTAAGCGAGATTGGAAACACTTGACAAAAATCATCAAAAATAGGTAAATACATCAAAATTGGTGTTATGAAAATTTTTTTATACCCTTCACATGTTACAAATGAAACAAATTATGAAAAAAGCATTTTGAGGTGAAAATATTTTTTTGAGGTGAAAAAATATTTGGATGAAAAAAAAAAAAAAATTATATGAAGAAATAAAATTGTTGAGGTGAAAAACTTTTTGGATGAAAAACAAAAAAAAAATTATATGGTGAAAAACATTTTTTAAGGTAAAAAACTATTTGAGGCTAACTTAAAATATTTTTCACCTCTAGGCATCTGGTGAAAAATCTGACTTAATATTATATATAACCGGTGCTAATATGAGAATAATAATAATTTTTCAACCTCTTTATTAATCTAGTTAAAAAAATAAAAATTTCTCGCCATGATCGCCATTTCAACAAACAGACGGACAGACGTTTATCGCTAAATCGGCTTAAACGGAATAATATTCGAGTAAACGAGTAACATTGATTTTAAGGTCTTTAACTTACTCGGTTAATCGAGTAAGGTTTTAAAATTACTCGAGTAACTCGAATAATTTTAAAAGTTTAATTTCATTAAGTTTTAATTAAAAATTCATAATAAAACACAAAATAAATACAAACTCAGGAGTGTATGTCCGATATTATTAATGATATAGAAAAATTTCTCAAGTGAACGATTTTGAAATGTAATTGACGTCGCCTAAGTCTGATTTTGCTGAATATTTCGCTTAATTTATGGAAATCGGACCTTTTTTTTAATTTCAACTCTTTATTTGAGTTTACTGTCTGTAAATGTTCAATAATATACTTTAAACATATTTTCAGAAATTTTACTAAGTTGTTACTAATTAAATTTGACACGTTTTCTTTTCACCTATTATACTTTCCAAGCAAAAGTATATCCTATCAATGTAAAACTTACAGTATTTGTTGCCCTATATCATGCCACAAAAAATGGAACAACAATCTTTCTGCCAAATTTCATAAAAATTTGTTCATACGTTTTCAAGTTAAGGCGATGTCTTTTACAGCTATCCTTTTAGAATCCTGTATGTCCTTGGACTAAAATTAGAGGTTTTTAAAAAAGTTTAAGCTTCAGTCTTACTTTGTGTTTAGTATCAACCCCAACGGCTTCTACACTTAGAATACTATGTAGGTAAAGAGCACTGCAAATGTAGTTAAAAACAAATGAAATTTCACTTAAAGAAAGGACGACTTACATTTCAGTAAATTCAACTAATATTTGTCATTTGTTTTTTAATGTTGAAAAAATGAACCTCAATTGTAATAAAAATGAAACACATATCGTACTTGATCAACAAGAGGGTATTAACTCAAAATTTTAAAATTTTCAGTAGAGTCAAAAAACTGTTTATGGCCACATTTTAACAAAATTTAAAAATTCAAACATATCATAATAAGCAAATTCCATTTGAAAATATATATACATTGTTTTTGTTTTAAATTTTTCCACTCATTGCAAAAAAAAAACAATTTTTTGAGTTAATACCATTTTTTTGAAATTTTATCGATTTAAATTTATAGAATAAAAAAAAATTTATCAACAAAACAGTATCAACTCAAAATACAACCAAATATAAAAAAAGTTTGATTATTTTTAACATAAATAAAGGCTCAAATCAAAATACATAATACATTTTTTATGAAAATATACGATTCATTTCTATTTGAACTTTTGTATTAACTTGAAATAATACCTTTTTGTTGAAATAAAGGTAATCACTACATTATCATGAAAATGGTCTCAAAAGTGGTTTTCCAGATGAAAGAGTAATCGGAATACGTTGAAATTTTTACAATAGATAGATTTTTATGTTGTTAGTTGATTTCTTGAAAAAAGTGATATTTTAAAAATTTTGAGTTAATACCCTCTTGTTGATCAAGTGCGATATGTAAGTAAAAAATAAACAAACATTTATATATATTTTTTTTTAAATAACAAAAAAGGAATGTAAAACATGAATGTAAAATCACATAACAGTCATTTGATGTGGTTTGTTTTTTTAAATGAACTACAAGGTTAGTAAAAAATTGTATTTGTTCTACAAATGACTGACATTTACATTAATGGGGGACATTACATTCGCGGCAGAGAAAGCAGACATTTTTTTAAAAATTCATAACTCAGTCAAAAACAAACATTTTTCCAAACAAATTACAAGAAAACAAATTCTAAAAAATATATTTTTCACTCCAACATGGTTTTATAGAGCTCCAAACTGGCGGCAGAGAAAAAAACGGGGCCTCGTGGTTGCAGCGCTGTGAGTCGCAAAAATTGTCCAATCTGGAAAAAAAATTACTTTTTTAAATCTTAACAAAATTGGTTATCGTATGACACGAGCTTTTTTTTTCTTAATTTTTTTTTCAATTTTTGGTGATGTTCCAAATTTAAAAGTGTGTTTTTTTCGAAAAAAATATTGACTTTAAAAATTCATAAAAATTCAAAAAAAAAAAAAAATTTAAAAAAAATACAAAAAAAGGTTACCTTCAATCTGCCATGCCTGCTTCGTACTGTATGCCTTCGTTATCTTGTGTTGTGCTGTTTCTTACAGTTTTTTGCAATCGTTTCGCTTCTTTTGAAGCTTCATATGCCAAAAGTCCACCAAAAGTCAGGTAGCAAGTAAAACAAGTATATACCAGCTGCCGTACGTAGGTAGCGCGAAAATTAAAAATGCGCTCTCACTAATCCGGCTGTAACTTTTGAACCCGTAGGAATTTTTCCATGAAATTTTTTGTTCTTAGAATCTTAAGAATATTTACTTAAATACAAAATTATAAAAAAGTCGATTTCCAAAAACCCTGCCAGTAGCCGGACTAGCCGGTTAGAGGTTTAAGTAATTTTCTAGCTTTTGATTTTTAGTGTGGGTTATTTGACCTAATTACTTTCCTTTTATATGGTCATGTAAGCATAAAAGTTATTTTTTCTATACCATATTTCTATGAAATTGATTAGTCTTTTAAGATCAAAGATTTTCCCAAAACAAAAAAAAAAAAAATACAATACAATACAGTAAACAATATTCTTACAAATTACAAAAATTAGAAAAAGAAATTTAACACTGCCATAAAAAAAACCAATTTACAACAAAAAAAAGGAAAAACCTTTTTTTTTTTTTTAAATAATCACACCAAAATATTATATTAATTTTTTTTAAAAAAATAAAGAAAGATAAACTCGCATGATGACACTATCAAGATTTTCAAATCTTTATGAACTAAAAACAAAAAAAAAAAAAAAAATTCTTATCAAGCGGCTTGATTTGTGAAGACAAACAAGTCTTTCATTATATGAATTGTTTGATAATGTAAAACCTTTCAAAAATTATCTCCCAAAAAACTAATTACAAAAATGTGTTTACTCTTTCTAAAATTTTCTTAAAATCTAAACAAATTTATTTTTAAAGATCTACAAATTTTCTATTTAAACATTACACACTACAAGATCATTGACGAGTTTTCGAGGCTCTCAAAAGAAATTTATTGTAATTAACCATTTTTCTTTTTTACGTATACCCGAGTAAAAGTGATATTATACAATCTTATATAATGTGATCCAGTTTTGTAAAATTCAATAAAACAGCATATTTAATTGTATCTTACTATATGTTATACCATACATTATTAGACGGGAAATATATAATTGGACGGGAAATATATAATGCTATACTTGGCGCTGAGGCGAAAACTTGTAAATTTTGTAAATAAAATATTAAAAAAAAAAAAAAAAAAAAAAAAAAAAAAAAAAAAAAAAAAAAATTAAACAAAACAAAACAATGTATTGCCCCATGTAAAAAAATACATATATTTTATTAAGTTGTGAAAAAGTGATGTTTTGGTTTTGAAATCCATAACATCCTACTCAAAATTTGAATATCAACATGAAAATTATCATTGAAACTATCTGTTGAAATTATCTTAAATGAACATCACAATTTAAAATATCAAACTCCAAAAATTTTAGTTCGACATAAAAATTTTTGATTGTTAAGCATATAATATTAAAATTTAACTGTACGTTAAATTTAAATTTAATAACACTATGCAACAAATAAAGACTTTTTTGAAAATACGCAGACTTGGCGGTATAGTACGAGTATAAAGGTTTGAATAACCAAATCGTCACATTTTTAATCCGTGTTTTTTACAAAACTTCTTGACTAATAAAAATAAAATTTATGATTTCAGTAGGCTATTATCTTCTCATTTTGTTTTAATAAAAAAGATTTTTGAAATTTAATATAGTTTTGCCAAAAATGGCTTAATCGAAGAAAACTTATTCTGCACGAATATAATAAAAATAAAAGTGTTTCCATACGTTTAATAGCAAACAATTTTAAATTCCCACATTCCACGGTATACAAAAATATTGGTCAATTATAAAAGGAACATTAAAGAAGACACGATTGACAGTGTCAACTGTAGAAGAGTTCAAATCTAAATGTGGGCGTTGTGGTGTAATGGTTAGCGCGTTGAACTGTTACACAGATGGTCCCGGGTTCGATTCCCGGTGACGACAATATCAATTTAGAAAAACAATCAGGGCTATGAAACAAAAAGCTTCAATAAATTCGCCAACTGTACATCAGGTGGCGAGTAACAACTGTACTAAGACTTATCATCTCGCGCAATTACAGTGTTGCCATGTTTGAAGCCCTTCATCTTTCACTACCTTTCATCTCTCCACTATCCCCTATCCAAAGAAAGCAACACATTAATTAATAAGAGGAATTTCCTTGATTGTTACTTCTCTTAAAAAAAAAAAAAAAATTTGGCAGCCAGAAAAGTGGATGAAAGTTTCGTGCAAAAACAATGGGACGAATTCGGAAAAAAGTTCAATGTTTTGCTTACCAATCGACTTCTAATTCTAATTTTTTTTTACATTTTTGTAGTTACTGTAGATTGTGTAATAAAATGTAAAAAAAAAACTTCAAAAGCTATCTTGAATATTTTTTTATTTAGAAAACTCGAACCACTTCGATTTTGGTTGTTTCAGCCTTTAGCACTATTTTTGAAAAAAAAAAATAGGTAAAAATCATTTTTTTTTTCACATTTTCACTATTTTTTACTAACAAAAGGTAAACAACTTTTGTGAACATAGCAATACAATCTAAACATGTCTAGACATTCTAAATAGCTCATAAAGACCACTCTGTATCTTAAAAATGGTCGTTTGGATTCGACTATAGAGCATTTCCATTTTATTTTAATGATTAATTTTTCAAAAGTCTCCTATTTTGATAAAATTTGGTGAGTATGTTTGCCAGTAAACGCAATTTTTAAAATAATTTTTTTATTTAATTATTAAATACAAATCGCGAGCACGATTTTGGTTTAAAACTAAATTGTTCGCCTGCGGCATCGTGAAAATCTAACATCTTGTTTATTTATGTCTTCTTAAAAGTCAAAAGTTGTTTCACACCAATCTCAATTTCACAAAGGAAATCGAAAAATTTATTAAAACAAATTAGGAATTTAAACTTTAATATTTTGCATACAGACGTAAAGTCGGCGTTAGAGATGTTAAAAATAACATGGCTTCAATTCTAAATAATGAAAGGCAAAATAAAAAACCGTAGTGATGCGATCCGCATCCGGCGTCCGCTCCCGCACCTTCGTCACTGTTCCCTTCTCTATATAATGACGAGATTATAGACTAATTTAAATTTTTAATATATTTTTCCAATTTGTTTTCGTTTTGACGAATAAAATTTAACAAAATGCTGTGCAAATCAATTCCAATGTTTTGAACTGTAAACTATTTAATTTTTGTTGGGACTTATTTCATTGGGAGTTGAGTCGTTTTTGTTAGGACTTATTATTAAATTACGAAATAACTCCCAAATATTGGGATTTAGTTAATTTTTTCTTTGGGAGTTATTTCACTCTTTTTTATTTTATTTTTTTATTTTATTACAAATTATATCCTATCACTATCCTAGCACAAGCTACTACGGCTTTCGGAACGTTGTAGCGAAAACAGTCCAGTGCCTCTGGTGGGAATCGAACCCACGACCCCTGCACTGATAAGCCAGCACGCTACCAACTAGCCTACCGGGGCGCACATTTCACATTTCACTTTTTAGAGTTTGGAGGTATTTATTTTTGTTGGGACTTATTTATTGTTGGGAATTATTTCATTGGGAATTGTTTCTTTGGGACTTATTTCATTTGCGAGTTATTTCACGGAGCCCAATATTTTTACTAGTCTTATGCAAAAAGAGTTTTTTCAATATCTTTCACTCAACAAAAATTATGGCTTTTGGAATGATATCGATATTTCAAAGCTTCAGGGTTGCCAGAGTTTTCAAAATAAAACAATCTTTTAAGAAATATGCGTTTACTGGCAAACATACTCATCCAATTTTATGAAAATCGAAGGCCACCAAAAATTTAGGCGTTCGAATAAATTGGTCTTTATGAGGTATTTAGGGCCAATTTTTTGTATTCAGAAAAGTTGTGTAGCTTATTGTATTCAGAAAGGTTGTTTAGCATAACCGTGTCGACAATTTTACAAAATATTGTTAGTGAAAAATCAGCAGTCCCTGTAAGTTATGCTGAAAAAATTTGTTTTTTCAAAAAAAGTGCAAGAAAAAATAATTTTTTTCGCATAAAATATCAACAAAAGTTCGTCAGCGGGTTCTTATCTACATTATTGCCAAATAAAGTTAAGCGGTTGCATCAAGTCTGCACTAGCTTTTGGGCAAAAACTGATGACACCTTTTATCGAGGGGCCAACGGATTTTCAGAATCTTTGGAGGCCCATGAAAAAATTTATCATAAAACTCGGCAAACTGAGTATAGGGTTTTATTACCTTTGGTAGTAGAATCGAAACTATACTGCCATGTCCGTGTATATTTTTCACTGTTGCACTCTGTAATCGAACCATGATATCTAGCCCATATACCAATTACCATCCCAGCAAAAAGTTTTTCAGTTCTAACTTGTCATTTTTATCGATGAATTTAACATTGGCTTGTCATAGGAAGGAAGCATTCCAAATATGATTATTTGGAAGTTTTCTTCCTAAACAACTTCTTTGGAAGTTACTTAGGCATAAAATATTCCTAAGAAGTTGTTTTGCAGCATTATAAGAATGATGCCTTGATATGACAAGCCAATTTTAAATTATTGTTGAAAATGCTAAATTGGAATGATTCTTTGGCAGAACAGGTTTTTTTTTTTGGGATGGTAATATCAGTCCTTACAAGGATATTTGCGGCGTTACCCAGAACAATAACAATTCAAAATAGAGAAACATTGACATGATTGACCTTAATATTCAATACACGATTTGATTAACTTAATCTTACCAAATGTCCTTAGAATTTCAATAAAGATTACATTAGAGTTGACAAACCCGGTTTCCGAATTATTCAATAAACCAAGTTTTTTCTATTTTTCCAGATTTTAAAAAACCTGTTTTTGAAAATGCTCGGTTTTCGAGTTTTTTCGTTTCGAATAATTCGGCATTTTCGAATTTTTTTCATTCTGGAAATATTTTAGAGAAATAATTATTTTTTGAATTAATTCGAAAGGTTTCTCTCAAAATTCTGTATCTCGTTTCTGTAACTTTTGCGAAAAAAGTTTCCAAAAAAAACATGTAAAAACAAGTGCTCTGCTTTATTCACCCTATGTAAAGCAGAGCGCTGTGTTCACATTTTTTCGCATCGTTTGCGTTCGCGAAAGAAGAACTATCTGTTGCACATGATTGTACTTCCTAGTCCATATATTTCGTGATTTAAGGTGTTTTTATTTGTTTATAATATAAAACCTATCAAAATTTATTTATTTATTTACTTGAACATTGATATACTAAAATTTAATATTTACCTTAGAAAAACTTGTTTATTTTTTGTTTTTAATTAATTTGTAATTTTTTTTTTTTGGCCTTTCGTTAAGAGTATTTTTTATATTTAATGATTTTTTTTTCGACAATTAAATATTTATTCTTCGTACATGCTCCGTTTATTGATGTTTGACATTTAAAAGTTCAATTTTATTTTAACGATAAGATTTTTAATTTTATTTTTCTGTCTGGTTGAATTTAAATACAATATACTACTCTAACAACTTAAGGTTCGTATAGGTAATAAATATTCATGTGTTCAATTTTCAAATTGTTATAACTTCCCGAAAATTGGGATTTACGGAAAGCTTATTTTATTTAAAGTAAGTAGTGAGTTTGCCTTAGCGCATACGCAGACTTTGAAATTTAGTCGGATTATGTATTGAGCGAAAAAATTGACCACTTAAGCTTCGTACTTTTAAAGAAATTTAAATATTTATATTGTTATACAAAAAATAATGATTTTATAAATTGAATAAAAAACCTTAAAGTCTAAATAATATTAACACAGAAAAATATATTTCCTTACTTTTTTCAATAATATCGGTTTGTTGAAAATTTGAAAAGCTGACAATTAAAAATTAATTGAATCAATTAAATATTTGCTCAAATTCGGAATTTTTTTTTGTATTATTGTTGATGTTTTTGTAATATGTATGTAGTTGTTTTTTATAAATGTTAATGTTTAGTGGTATTAGTAATAAACATTTTAAATTAATTTCATTTCAATTAGATTATATATTAATTCTTATTAGGTTTATTACTTTTTTAAGTTGAATAATTTAGTTTCAGTTGTTTAAATCCGAATATTTATTTATTCTAAAAATTTATCATAAAACTATCATTACTCGCCAAAGCTGATGTCTGTGCCAAGGTTATTACACCATCACAAAATTGCTCGACTTGAAAGAGAAGTCAATAATCGCTGTTGTTGGTAGGACTGTTTAAACATACATTACTTTTAAAGTTGAATTTTTCTGATGAGCAAAATTTCAATATTGATGGTGCACAATATTTCTCAAAAATAATTTTTGGAGACGGATCCTTAATGGTTTGGTTAGGTTTTTTGTTTTGATTATTTCCAAGCACCAGAATGAACTCTTCTGAGTATAATACAGTATAAAAAGAGAAATTTGTGCCATTTATTGAAAATAGCAACGAAGAAGAATTCATTTTCCAACAAGACAATGCCTCAGTACATGTAAGTCGTCAGACGATGGAATGGCTATCATCAAAAAATATAAGAGTATTGGAATGGCCCGCATTTTCTCCGGATCAAAACCCCATTGAGAATATTGGGGCGGTATTAACCCGTCGAGTTTACGCAGGAAACCGTCAATATGAAACCATTTTTTATCTAAAAGAAGCAGTTATTGATGCGTGGAGATCTATAACGAAAAAACTTCGAATGAATCTGGTAGACAGTATGCCTGATCGAGTTGCGAGTTGCCTCACGCATTGTTAAAACTGCTGCTTTAAAAAAATTTTCTTAAATTTTTGTAAATTTTGATATATTAAGTTAACTGTATTTATAGTTACGAAACACTAATTGATTTTGTTATTCCTTTTTAAATAGTAGTTGGTAGCGTGCTGGCTTACCAGTGCGGGGGTCGTGGGTTCGATTCCCACCAGAGACACTGGTCTGTTTTCGCTACAACGCGCCGAAGGCCATAGTAGCTAGTGCTCGGTTAGGGTAATTGTATATAATTTGTAATTAAATGACTATTAATTAATAAAAAAATATAAATGAATTTTTTTTATAAATTTTTTGATAAATATTATTAATTTCCATTTATTTTATATTTATCCAGGTTAAACTCTTCTACTTTTTTTTAACTTATTGAAATTAATCTGTAATTATAGTTTTACAACGCAGTGTATATCAAGGAATTTGTGTTATTTATAATCTTTTGCACTTTACTTTATAATTTGGACACTTCAAATGTCAATAAAAATTTAAAAACAACAATAATCGAAATTTAGCACGAAACAAAAACACCAGTGTATGCCAAATCAATTTTTTAAGTTGTTCAGAAAAAACTACAAATTTTAATAATTTCTGCGAATGTGGTTCTCAAAATTATGTTTGAAGACCTCGAGACAAGAATCCATTAAAAAAATTATTAAGATATGAAAGCTAATGATTTTCAAGGCCATGGTAACTACCCAGCAAAACTTTGGTACTGAGTGCGATAAAGTAATGCATTACCTTGTAATGTCTACTCCTTACCTGTATCATTATTTTCCGACAAGAAGTAATGAATTACCGATAATTCAACACTCATGGATTGCCTTGTAATGATACCTCATTACATTTTACATTACTTCAAAACATAAAATAATGACTTACCGATCATCAATTACATAATGCATGAATTATAAACGTAAAGTAATTATTAATATATATTTATAGACACATTACTTTGTGATTTTTTGTAAGCATGAGGGTAAGGTGTATAGTTTTGATATCACGAACGAAAACACGAAGCAAAACAATGCATTTACATTTTAAGCAACAAAATATATGTATCGATAGCTCAGTTGGTAGAGTTCTCGCATAACTATTTGTTAACAACCACAGATACCAGGTTCGAATCTCAGCGTGAACACGTAATTTATTTAATAAAAAAAAAGTTATTTATTTAATTAAAAAAAAAATATCTGGAAAAAAAATTTTTTATACATTTTTTTTTATGAAAATCTACCCTGCGGGAAATGGATCAGTCACTGGTATGGTCACGTGACTAGAACTTTGTGTGTATGAACCTGTCATAGTTTCGGTTCTGTTATATGAAAGTGACCGGTACTTTTAACATGGACTTGTCATAGGAGGTGACAATTGCCACCTGTGGAGCACTGTGTGACGTGGCGAATACCTTGACCAAGGTAACCTATCACCGTATTGACTGAAATGAATATGCTACGGGACAAGTTAGAAGTAGGTAGTGTCAAAGTATGACCATTTTAGGATTTATGTGATATGCAACAGAACCAGTGGAAAACATTTATCACATGGCTGGTGTAGGTGTACGTATCACAGAACTGGAGAAAAATTTTTGAAGGAAAACTAGTCACATGTTAAGCGCAATGTGTTCTGTGATAGGGATAGTAGGGTACATGTCGCCGGGCTTTCGAAAAACAATTAGCAATTAACCTGACACTTTTTATTCAGCGCGTGTCATATTATGTACGGGTTGCGAAATAGCCCATCCTGTTAAAAAAACCTTCAAAAAGGCACAACAAAAATCAATTTTAAAATAAGTTTATTTCAGTGTTATATCCGATTTGTAGCAGTCAAGGGACTGAATCCTTTGGCTCTAATTGCCATGTTTTCATCAACTGCTAACGGGATTGAACCAGTAAGAACTTCAACTGCATCGGCCCTGGTTGCTTCAGTACACTATAATGTTATGTTACTTTTTCTCCAGTTACATGATATACCTGATACCAACTTGTCAATGTTTTGTCACCATTACTATAGTCACGTGATTGGTCATTTCACACAAATTAACACTTTTTGGTACACCACAATTTCGGTTTCGCCAGTTTCGTGACGTGCCACCCAATCATATATCGCAAAATCGTCACTTTGCATCAATCGACCTTTCATTTCCCGCAGGGTATTTATAGACACATTACTTTTTCTTACCATGTAACCAAATAAGAAACCAGTTACTTTACCCCTTACAAGGTAATGAGTCCCATTACTTTTAGGCTCATCGCCTATAAAATTCATCAGTGAACTAAGGTGTAATGTAATGTGTGAAGCGCTATGGCGAGACATTACTTTACCCATGATTTGGTAATGTGTGGTTTTGCTGGGAATCAATCTAAACTTTTTTTTTGCAGTATTAAAAATAGCTTTATTGGGACTAGTAAAAACTATATAAAAAAAAAAAATTAAGGGAGAAGCTAATAAATTTGTTACAAAAATTACACTCTATTTTTCTCTATTATTATCGAAAAAGCTCTACTTATAATTTTATTGCTAAATTATAAAGCCATTTTTTTCTTTTGTATAATTATAAAATATGTATTCTCTTGTTTTTTTAAAACTACTAGAAAAATATCAACTTGTGGGGTTTACCCTGTTCTTAAAAATCAATAACTCATATATTTTAACATTTTTTTTTTTTATGGATTCTTGTTTTGTGGTCTATAAACTTATTTTTGAGGAACATATCTGAAGAAGTTTTTAAAAAGTTTTACTTTTTTCTGAATAACTTAAAATTGCGATGTGGCATCTAATGGTGGTTCCATCTCAAACCAAATCTTATTTACTGCTGTTTAAAGCATAAAAATTGCAAAACAATACTAATCATTTTTCAACTGTAGTATTAAACGCAACAAATTTCAAATATTTCTACAAATAAAATCGAAAGAAATTTCTCGTTGTTAATGATTGTGGTATCAACAAAACCGCTAAGTTGTGGTGCAAAACAAAATATCACAAAAAACGGCACAGTCTCTAGATTATAATCATTTAAAAACAGTATTTAAAAAACTGCAATATAATTTCGGTTTGCCAAAAAATGCTTTAAGGTGTAACAAATTCATTATTAAACGCATCCGCGGTTTACATCCTGTATATATTTAAATTCTTCCTATATATTAATGTGTTGCTTTCTTTTGGAAAGGGGTTAGTAGAGAGGTGATAGGTGGGGAAAGATGAAGGGCTTCAAACATGGCAACACTGTAATTGGCCGAGATGATAAGTCTTAGAACAGTTGTTGCTCGCCACTTTTTAATTCCTAGCCCTGATTCATTATTTTACTTCGGTGGGGTTAAGTGCTATGAGAACACCGAAGGCGGTCGCTGCAATAAATATGAGTTATAGAAAAGTCATATATATTATTTTTCTAAATTGATGTTGTCATCACCGGGAATCGAACCCGGGACCATCTGTGTAACAGTCCAACGCGCTAACCATTGCACTAATTGTAGTTTTTCATAGATTCCAATTGTAGTTTTTCATAGATTCCATCAATAAATACTTTTATTGTCAAACATTAGTACCCACAAATATTTAATACTTAATAATATACCGCAAGTATTAACAATTTGTTTCTTCAACAATTAAAGATTTTATTTTTCACTGTTCATAATTTGATTTCCGTTTTGGTGCTATTTATTATAGATATTTTATTTTTAATAATACATATCTATGAAGTTAATTAATAAGTATCTGATATGGTTGTTATTATCACAATTATTTGTGTGTACAGTAATTGTCATTATGGTTGTTATTTAAACCGTTTTTTTTTGTTTGCTGTTGATCAGTATTTCCGTTAAAAAAACGCAAAATAATAAAGAACCTAAAAATTATAAAGAAAAATTAAAAAAAAACTAAACAACAAAAAAACAAGGTAAACAAAAAATCTGCAAATAGTTTTTTCAAGCTAAAATAAAATTATATCAAAAAAAAATACAGTAAAGGAATTCACAGTTAAAGAGCTATCGTGCATGACAATTTTAAAAAGTATTTTTTTAACAAATTCACCTAAATTGTCCAAAAAGATTCCCTAGATTTACTCTACTACCAAAAAATTTTCCATAAAAAAAATCCCCTGAAAGTTTTACTATTTTCATAGCCAAAATCTGAAGTTTTATTTTTTTCAAGTTTGATATAATTTTTATTAAAAATAAAAATTATGTTTTTTCGACCTTTAATTTTGCAATGAAAAGTATTCAAGTTCGAGCCCATACTCTATATTTCTTTATTAGGATATTGTCCTAACAAATAATGTAGAGTTTTTGTTTTCAAATTAATTTATTGTGTTGATAGATCTATTTCGGGAATTTTCTAGATTCCCATCATCAGAACACGTTTTGAAAGAAGTGACAATCCCATGCAAACATCAAACATTCATATAACCTAGTTATCATACTATATGAGAACTAATATATGAGCTCGAAGTTAACGATTATCACCATTGATCAAAAATAAATTGAAAACTTGTTACGCTCTACCTTTGGTAGATATACAATACACGCTTTTGGTTTTTTTCTCCCTTTTATTTTCACACTTGTTTTGTTTTGTTTTGTTTAAAAACAAGATGTAAAGGGGGAGTAAACAAGACCGTACTTTGTCTTTCATAGAAGTTTGATATAATTTTTATTAAAAATAAAAATTATGTTTTTTCGAGCTTTAATTGTGCAATGAAAATGAAAATTATTCAAGTTCGATGCCATACTTTATATTTCTTTATTAGGATATTGTCCTAGCAAATAATCTATAGAGTTTTTGTTTTCAAATTTATAAATTGACCACTTTCAGGAATGTGTTGATAGATCTATTTCGGGAATTTTCTAGGTTCCCTTCATCAGAACACGTTTTGAAAGTAGTAGCAATCCCATGCAAAACATCAACATTCATATAAACTAGTTTTCTCACTAAACGAGAACTAATATATGAGCTCGAAGTTAAAGATTATCACCATTGATCAAAAATAAATTGAAAACTTGTTTGTTATGTGCAAGGTCCACCTTTGGTGGATATTCAATACACGTTTTATGTATTTTTCCTCCTTTTTATTTTTTTGTTTTGTTTATAAACAAAAACAGTTTTATTATTTTTTTTTTATTTGACGAAAATAATAATCGATCAGATTTTTTTTTTTTTATAAAAATCTACGTAATAATTTGTTACCTTCAAAAATCCCCTTCAACATCTAAAAAATCCCCGAAATTTAGGGGGCAAACCCCTAACTTGGCAACACTGGTGCATGATTTTTGAAATTGACAAAAACTATGGTATTTTAAAACAATATCCCGTTAGCATTTGAACTAAATGATTATTTTATTTAAGTTTTTTATTTATTGTTTGTCCTCTAAATTGTAAAAATTTTGGCTTTTAAAAGCAAAAATCATAACTTTATTTTGATCATTTTAAGCTTGAGTGAATTTTTCTTTATTAGTAAACTTTACTTCAACACTTCACTTACAAATCATCATCATCATCTTTGGACACATGTTAAAAGACTTTCACTTTTAATATAAAAATTTAATTAAGCTTGTTTGTTTTTGTTGTTTTTAAAAGTGATGGACTCATGAAAGATTTTGGACACACGTTGCGTAGAGTTAGTTTAAAGAGATTCACATAATAAACGTATGAACATATAGGCGCACTTGCCCCTGAAATGTACAATTTTGGTCTTGTAAAAGTGTAACCTTTAATAGTGCTGCAATTGTTAACCAAAATTTAAGTCATAAAAAATTATGTTAAACGAACTAAGTTAAAAGTACTACATTAGCAACAAACATAAACATTTAACTTGGTAGCACTTTTTTTTAAACATGTGTTGCGGTTTTTCTTGGAGGCATTTAGTATTATTTTATAAAAAAGTGAATTTTCCTTTATAAACAAGATAAGTTATAATTAAAAACAGAGAATTAGATAGAAACTAAACTGAAATCGTAGAATATAGTGTTGTTTTAATCGAATAATATAATTTGTACGAATTGTTTTATTTTAATTTGTAAAGGGCACGTCACGGATTTTTCAAACTCGCATTTTTGCAAGTGTGAAATTTAATCACAGCTTTAATATACTTTTTTGATTTTCCCCGACTTTAAGGGAATTTTATTTATTTTATGTTTTTTTTTTTCAGTTTCAAAAATGTTTTCCTATTTTGTGATTTATTCAGTTTTTTGATGATTTTTTTGAGCAGTTTTTGTCATATTTTCAAGATTTTCCCCATTATCTATTCGTATCAATTTTGATTGATTTTTTTTTACAAAATTTCAGGCATTTTGTTAAATGTTTTGTTATTCAATAGATTTTAGGTATTTTTGAAGCGATTTTTCTCATTTTAGCGTTTTCCGATATTTTTGTAACTAAATTTAGTAATTGTAGCTTATTTTGCATTTAGGTGATTTTTTTAAAAGTGATTTTTAAGCTATTTTTCGCACATTTTGACTATGAGTTTAATTAATTTAAAGAGATTTTTCCCCCGTTTTCATTAAAAAAAAAATTTTCTAACTTCTTTGAAACAAAATTTTACATCCTATGTATCAACTGCGGGCGATATGCCATATTTTTTCACCATGTCCTCCCTCTTTCACATATTCATATTTCATCGAAGTCTGAGCGTGCCCAAATAGAAAATATTCTGAAGGAATTATTTTTATATTATTGAATTTTTACGTAAACTCTTTGTTAAAGTTTAGCTAATAAACATATTTAAAGCATTCGCGTTAAAAATTTGACTCAAAATTAAATTGGAGCAACACTTTTAACAAATCATGTAATCCTATTAAAAAGACACCGTATTTTGAGATTTAAATTCAGATTTTTGTTTTGTTTATAAAAAAATAACATAATTTTATACATAATTTTATTTATTTAAAAGAAAATCACAAGATATGGTAAATAAAGTACTGCCAAGTTTAACATTTAGGTAGCGTTAATATGTAAACACTTTTTACATGCATTGGCAAATTTTTACACACATTTTTTATGCCTTTTTAAATTTGGTAAACAATGGTAAGTAACACCATTAAAAATTACACTTTTGCAAAAAAAAAAAACATCACACTTTTTTACTCTCGCAAAACTGCGAAATTGGTAAATTGCATTATTCGTGACATGGGAGCGTCTTTTTATATTAAAATGGAGCAACATTCGCAACAAAAATACTATTATCCGATAAAACAACATTTTATTTCTGATTTCAGTTTAGATTTTATTTATTTCTCAGTTCTTAAATTTAATTTTTCTTGTTTATAAAAGATAATTCTCTATTTTGTATAACATGATTTATTTATTTCCAATAAACATCACAACACATGAAAAAAAAGTGCTGCCAAATTTAATATTTATTTAATGTTTCTACTAACATTAGCTTTTACAAACATTTGGTAGTTTTTACATATATTTTTCATGCCGTTCTAGTTTTGGTAAACAATGGCAACTCTATTAAAGTTACAATCTTAATTTCACATTTAGTTTAGACGTTTAAAAATGAGCTATCGAAAATTAATCATATTCTTTTTTTAAATTAAAATGTAGCAGCAAAAAATGGATGTGAAAAAACGGTTGGCAACACTTAATATATTTGAATACAAACTGACAACTTAGCCTATTAGTATCCGACCGGACTTTTTTTAGACGAAGCCATAGCCGAATTTCTTCCAAATTTTCAATGAAGCCGATTAAAACGTGCCGAATTGAAACATCGAATAAAACGTGAAAGCCGAATTAAAAGTAAAATTGGTTAATTTTGACAATAACATTTGTGTAAAGTAAAACAAAAAATATTTAAACAGGAATTAATCTAAAAAAGGAAAATACATATATACAATTTTCTTTCAAAAATATGAAATAATAATTTGAATTATTTTAATGTTGTCTTTTTAAAAAAAAGGGAATGCTTGATCATCGTTATTTTTAATAAATTAAATAACGAATATAAAAAAAAATTCTTGTGTTTGCAATCGAAAGTAAAGAATTTATTCTGAAAATGTACAACACTGAGTTTGGCGAGAATTTTGCCGAAGGCCGAACTCTAAAGCCGAATACTCTGTCGAACACTACCTATTATCATATTAAAACGACACAATTCTATATTTTAAGTGTATTTTTAAAATATTTTTTCTTTTTTAACTATAATCTTTCTTGTTAATAAAAAGAAAATTAAACTTTTTATAAAAAAAATTTTATTTATTTCCAAGAAAAATCACAACACATGGATTAAAAGTGCTGCCAAGTTTGATATTTATATATTGTTGCTAATGTTAGTACTTTTTTATATACTATGAGTACTTTTTACATACATTTTTCCCCCCATATTAACGTTACTTCTTTTAAAATACAACTTAGTAATATTTTTTTTGTAATGAAATTTTTACTTCTTTTCTTCAATTATTGCACCTAACTCACTTTAAATAACACATGACTAACACGCTACCATCTCTATTTTTTAGTGTTCACTAACATGTGTTTAGCGTTTTAATTTATTGTGTTTTTAAATATTTCTCTAGAGTAAAATTTCCGGTGTTTCTTGGTGCATGACATTAAATTTTTTTTTTGTTTATAAAAATAAGAGTCAATCACCATTCATGGTTAAAATTTTACATGTAAAGCTAATTTTGTAAGGGTATATTTTACGCTTACAACAAGTTCAAAATAAATAAAATATGTAAAAAATGTTAAAACATCTTGTTTTATTAACCATCCATAGCTTTTGGGTATAAATGTTGAGCGGTTTTGCTAAATTTGAAAAACTTTTGGATGAAAAGATTATAATAAATGGGAAAATATGGTATTTTTTATAAAACAAAATTAGTTTTTGATATGTGTTTTGAATTTTATGTTTTAAAATCTTAATTTTTGTTTTTTGCCAAGTTATATGTAAATTTTACCTAGTTTCTTGTTAAAATTTACTTAAAACTTGGTTAATTTCATCAAGTTTTTTTTTTTTTTAATTAGCAACCTTGTTAAGAATTTTATAAACATTTATACACTACGTCAGTATTATTAATTCAATAGCAAAAAACACTTCATGTTTGAGTTTGAAAAAACCTCTTATAATAACAAAATAAAGCAAAAAATATCATCATTAAATGTACAAATTCCATAACATGAAAAAATATCTTAAAAAAAAAAACACTTCAAGTACATTCGCACTCAACAAAAAACAATTCAAAATAAAATTGAGAAAAGCATGAGGCAATAATCTTTAACACTAGAATGACCGGAATTTTTTTATACCTACGCTGACCAAAACCACTCAATATAACAGGTGTTTTTTTATAAATTCGTCAAAAAAAAAAAACATTTTTCATCTGCTCCGGTAATCTAGCACTTAAGGAAATTGTATTATTAATTAAAATAATTTGTAACTTTTTCATTGATTTCATTTGCAATTAAGGTTTTAATCATATCTATTAAAAACTTAATTTAATATTGTTTTCATTTTTAAATTAATTTTTTTAGATACTATTAAAACTTTAATTAAAAATTTGCAAAAAAAAAAAATGTCCAAAAATTGTAAAAAATTGCCAAAATCAAAAAATTATACAAAAATTTAACAATACCACCGAAACTGTAAAAAAAAATCGGCATAATTTAAAAAACCGTTAAAATTAAAAAAAAAAATTAAAAAATCATCAAAATTGATGAAGAAAAGAGACGAAAAAACGCTAAAAAAATATGAATTTTTTAAAAAATCGTCAAAAATTAAAAATCGCCAATATTAGAAAAAATGCAAACATTTTAAAAATCACCAAATTAAAAAAAAAAAACTCAAAGTTGCCAAAATTGAAAAAAATTAACAAAATAAAAAAACGCCAAAAATTGGGAAAGATTAGAAAACAATTGTAAAAATTAAAAAAATTTGCTAAAATTAAAAAAAAAGCGCGAGTTGGAAAATCGCTAATATTTGAATAAATCGCTAAAATTTAAAATGTAGCACCTAAATAAAATTTAAAGCACTATATCCAGAAAACACTTTTAATTTTTGTATTTTTTAACCCTCCTTCCCATTGTGCAAGGTATGTATCAGTTTTTCAAATGTTTGTAATTCTTTTTTTTCCGCAATTTTTTAAATTGAAGCGATTTATTTCAATTTGACGATTTTTCTTCAATATAGTCATTATTTTAATTTAAGTATTTTTTTTTTAATATTAGAGATGTTTAAGTTTTAACTATTTTTTTAAATTTTGAAGTTTTTTTTTCCAATTTTAGCGAATTTTTTAATTCAATAAATTTTTTTTTTTTGTTTTTTTTTTTTAAATTTTGGTGATTTTTTTTTAAATTTTGTTTTTTTCTTGGTTGTCATTATTGGTTATGAAAACTGGAAATATTGTGTACACCACATCCACTTTCAATTAAACATTTAACTGATATTATTAAGCTTTTAATTTAAAGTGAGTTTGAAATCAAACAAAAGTTTAATTGAAATTTTTTGAGAATAACTTTTTCTGCATGCATTTAAAACATTTCAAAATGTTGTTTTGTTTAAGCGATATTTGGAACAGAATGTAGATATAACTATGATATTTTTGATGAATTATTAGTTAGTTTTTTAGAGTATTTTTTTTAGTCCTTGGAAAATTAATCAAATTTGAAAAACCTTTTTCAATTCAATTTGTAATGTATCATGGATCTATTGATACAGATTAATTTAAAATAGTACCATTTTAGAAGTACCCAGCCAGAAATTGCCAATGGTCTGAAAAATCAAGCACTGGCAGAGCACTATTTGCCAATGATCCAACAAATAAAGTTCTGGCAAAGCACTGATTTACAACGCTCTGCCAACGATAGTAAAAAGTGCTTTGCCTGTGCTTAATTACCAAAATTTACAACAGTAAAAATTATTAAAGCACTGGCACAGCTCTGGCTTAGAACGCTCTGCGAACGTTCGTAAAAAGTGCTTTGCCAGTACTTGATTTACAAAATTTACAATCGTAAAAATAAAAAAGCACTGACAAAGTACTGACTTAGAACGCTTTCCCAACATTGGCAAAAAGTGCATTGCCAGTACTTATTTATAAAATTTACAACCGTTAACTTAATAAAAACAGTGGCACATCCCTTGTTCACAACAAGAGTGGAAAAACTCAAAACTAAATTGCAATTTATGATTTGAAGTTAAGAATATTAAGGTCTCCTATTATAGTCAGCACAAAGTATAGTTTTTGTACTAAAATTTTACTTAAGAAATTTATTTTCAAATTTCTTTCTTTAGTAAAATTGTAGTAAAAAATCGTGCTAACTTATCACAAAATTAATTTGATAAAAAAAATATTAAGTTATTTTGTAATTAACTTAGCTGAAACCTATTGTTATTTCTGTTCAAATTACCAAAATCATTCAATAATAAATAATACAACTCTTTACTGAAGTGAATTACTAAGTAGACATTTATTGGTCGTTTTTGGTTTTGGTACTGGCAAAGCGCTTATTGCCAGTGCTTTGCCAACGTTTTAAAAAAGAAGCGGCCAAGTCCTGCCCGGTGTTCTCATTTTGGGGTTGGCAAAGCACTTATTATATTATTAAAAAAGCACTTTATTGGTTGTTCTACCAATGCTTTGCCAACGTTTTAAAATTATGGTTTTGGTACTGGTAAAGCGCTCATTGCCAGTGCTTTGCCAAGGTTTTAAAAAAAGAACGGCCAAGCCCTGCCCGGTGTTATCATTTTGGGGTTGGCAAAGCTCTTAAATCTTCAGATATCCAACGCTCTGCCAACGCTTATACCACCGTTGAGAGCACTGGGCCAATGCTTTGCCGTTCGGTTTTTTTCTGGCTGGGTAGTTACACTAAAAAACTAATTAAAAATTCATTAAAAATAACATATATCTACTTTTTGTCCAAATATAGCTTAAAAAACACTATTACGAAATGCTTTAATGCAATTTTGAAGTGCTAGACTTCTAGATTACATTGCTGCTTATTTATACCTCAATGATCGGATGAAAAGTGTACTTTTGACGAGTTTTTAAAAATCACCAGGTCATATTTTCTCGGAAACTAACAAGGGAGGTATCCCGATCCGAATTCGCAGATTTTAATGATCTTTGGATATGTTGTAAAGGAGCAAAAAAGAGACACGTATTTTATTTTCGCTGTACAATTTCCCGTTTAAGCGTTAAAAAGTAGGGCTAAAAATTCATTTGTTTTTGTATGAAAACTTGTATTTAATTTTCGTAAACTAAATATATTGTTAAAGTTCAAGAAAACAAAAATTTTGATACCCATATTTAGTGTCCGACCGAACAGTTCGGCCAGAAATTGCATTTGGTCTGTATTCGGTATTTTAAAGCATTATGGACAAATTTGACGGATGGAAAAATGTTTATTGAGCTGATTAGATGCTATTTTGAGTGTCAAATCTGTAGTTAAGCAATGAATTCACTGTTCGGCATCAGAAAGTTCGGCCAAATTGAAAATAGTTCGGCGGCCGTACTTTTAACTTTATAGCTAAACTTCGGCTTTTCTCTTAAATTGTATACACAAAATCGAATTAAATCGGCTCAACAAACATGTTTCCAATACCAAAATTTGTCATCATTGCCTCTAGATATCAAAAAACCGACAAAATATAGGTTTTTGGCCGAACTGTTCGGTCGGACACCACCCATATTGCCTATATAGCAGGCCAAGAGTTGTCAAATTTTTTGATTCTTTGAAATATAGGAGAAAACGGCTCTTTGGGAAAAGTCGCATAACAACGGAACGGTTTTGAATATCACCCCCTCGATTAAATTAAATAGGCATCGATATGCATTATTTTTAGCTTAATGCAACTAAAATTCAATAATAAAACGCCAGATTTAATGTTACTAAAAGCACATTTTTTTGAATAACAAAAATAGTTGAAAATATTTGGGTATAATTTGTACACCAGGGAATGTATCTTAAAAAAAACCTTTCATTTGATACCAAATTTATCTATTGTTACTTTTAATAGAACGAAACAAACCAGAAAAAATAAAAAATGCAGTAATATTTGAACCCACTTAGTAACGTCTAAACATGACATTCGGCAGCTAAAAAACACGGGAGCCTTAAATGTTTATTCTCTAAAACATATCCAAAGTTCATTAGGTTATGCCGGTCCGTGTTGGGATACCTCCCTTGTAAGTGAAATTCACAAAAAAATTTAATGTGGAATTGTTACGCTACTTAGGGCGAGTAACTCTTCTAAACATAACCAGAGTTTAACTTTAACCACAGAAATTTCCACCTAAATATGACATTTAAAACTGTGGTTAACTCGAGATAAGTTATCAGTTCTAAATCATACAAAAGTCATATAATAATATCTGAAATAGGTGGGAACAAAAATTTGTTAGTTTTTAATAAATGACTTGTCCGGTCATTCTAGTGTTAAAGAATAACAAACATTATTTAATTGGTTAGCATGGAATGGTTGATTTGTTTAGTGGTTTTTGGTCTTTCGGAGGAGCCCGGCACCTCTAGAGCAGTGTTAACGCTTTTTTCTTTATGTTGTTTAGTTTGTTAGTTTAACATTGTTATTTGTTATTTATTTATCCAATAAATTCTTTTGTTTATTATTCTTTTTTTGCTATTTTAAATTTGGAATTTAACTGTGAATGTCAAAAATCAGCATGATTTTTGTATTTAACTATATTTGAGTAATAAATTTAACCAAGTATCATTTAATAGAGTTAACCGAAAAAAAACGTTAACATTTTAAAACTATTTAATCTTAGAAAAAAATTAGAACAACATTTTTTTTTTGTAGTCGGCATTATTTTGATTAATGTTTAATATAAATTCATTTTTAATTTTTTATTTCTTGTTTGTATAATTTATGTTAAAATATTTTTCAACATAATTTACATAATTTCTACATTGAGAATGTTTTGTGGCTATTTTTTAATGATTCTCTAAAAAAAACACTTTCATTTAATTTGTTGTCTAATTTATTTTTGAGAAACATACACTCAAAAAAGTTTGACAGTAGAATCTACTAAAAATTACAGTTAAAACAACTAATCAATTCAGTTAAATAGGCGACAAAGGCATTTGCGGTTAAAATAACTCAAATACGATTTTTTTCATAAAATTTTATGAACAATTCATTGAAAAAATTCGTTGCCCGGATAAAAATTTTAATATGGAGTCTAATAAAATTATATCTCATTTGATAAGTTGCCATATATAAGCACATACAAATTGATGCGAAAAATGGGTCATCTACATGTATCAAACTAAATTAAGTTAGATATAATTTGATACAATTTTATCCGAGATTTTTCCATATCTGGGACATGGAATTATATCTAATTAGATATATATATATATATATTAGGGTGGCCCTTAAAAAAAAAGTGTTAAATCTTAAGGTCTCACCCCCCAGAAATATGCAAATGGCCAAAAAAGTGATAAATACGAAGTTTTGGCCCAATCGAAAAATGTTTAGAGGTCGCTCAAAGCGATTGAAAATTGCAAATGCGTTTATATGGGGCAAAAATTACTTTTCTCGAGACTTATGTAAATTTTTCATTTATGGGAAAAAATGTTATTCTACATGTTAAATTATTTGATATAAAGAGATAATTATCTATTCAAAAAGGTATAAAAATTCAAATTCGGTTAAAAACCAGCCCAGTAATAAATAATGCCCCAGACCAAAAAAGATAAAATTATTACTTCATTGAGAAATTCGACCACACGTCATAAATATTTTTGAAATCGATTACTAAGTTATAATTTTTTTACTTAAAAGGCTCAAGGCTATGAGATATGGAACAAGATTTGTTTATTGGATGTCGTAAACCTGTCGTAAGATGACGTCATACGCGGACAAAATTTTTGGGACGTTTTTGAAATCTCTAATCTCTAATTTCAAATTTCTAAATTTTTTCTTCAACGAAACCGAAAAAATTGAGGTTTGGAGTCCAGTAGCTTGTTTAGAACACCTTAGAGAATGAAAATAAAAAAAATTAAAAATATCCACTGGCACACTTGGGTAGGGCAACGATTTGATTTTTGCGGATTTCGAGGAAATTGCGTTTTTTGGTGATAACACGGCTTATTTGCTGTCATAAAATATTTAAAATTAAAAATTAGCTACTTCTGTAATGTTAGTTGTTTTCTTTTTATCATCGCTACCCAAGGTTGAAAAAAAAAATTTTGGACATCATTAACCCATGTGGACCTGGTGCCCAAAATGCCCCCAGATTTTTTTTTTTTTTTAATTTACAAAAGAAGTCAACTTTTTGCTTACTACCAATTAATTTTAGGAAATGTTATTTGAAATATTATAACATAATGTTTGAAGTTACTATGGTAAAATTGTTGGACGAAATAATTAACGTTAACCCTTACCTTGTCGATTCGATTTTTGCGGATTTCGAGGAAAATGTTGTTTTTGGTCATGACACGGCTCATTAGTTTAATAAAATATTAATAAAATCTAAACATTTTTCGATTGGTCCAAAACTTTGTATTTATCACTTTTTTGGCCATTCGCATATTTCTGGGGGTGAGACCTAAAATTTGAACACTTTTTTTTGGCCCATATAACGAAGGGCCACCTTAATAAGCACATACAAATTAATGCGACAAATGGGTCATCTGCATGTATCAAACTAAATGAAATTATATATAATTTGATACATATCCGAGGTTTTTCCATATCCGGGACATTTAATTATATCTAATTAGATATATATATATCCGATTTTATAAAATTTTAGCCGATAGTAGGTATGCTTTTTGTAACTTGAAGTTATGCCTAAAAGTATTAAAGTTTAAAATTAAAATTTCTAGAAATCAACAATTTTAAAGAGCAAACTTTTCTTTAAATAAAGCAACGAAATGATTTAAAATTATCAAGAACAAATTTATTGTATAATTATAAATATATAATTAAGTGGTCTTATTGTCTTTTAAAATGTATTTAAAATTATATAAAATAAATCACTTGCAAATGACTTCGTTATAAAATTAATATGGTTATACACAGAAAAAATGAAAGATTTGTTTTGAATTTAATTTGTTTCTAAACAAATATTTAATTGAATCAATAAATATTTTTATTGACTTTTAAATATATAAATATATAAATACATATTTTATTTTAGACTCAATTATCATATTATTTTTTCATACATGTTCAGTATAAAATACCAAATACATTTGAAGTTAACAAACAAAACAAGCATACACTCAAACAGACTCAGCATTGCAAAAAACACACATACCAACGTATAGATCACACACTTTTTTTGTGAGTATCTTTTTTTATTAAATTCATTAAAAATATTGTAAAAAATTTCATAAATTAATAGAACATTAATTAGTCGAATTTGAAAGAACCTTTAAATCAATTTATTTTTGAAGATAATTTAAATTTTTGCATAAAAACAATAAAGTTGCACTGGAACTCGTCCATTGACACTTTTATCACCTAAAATCCTCTCGAGTACACGAGAGAATTGATTGTAAGTTTGCCATTTTTTAATCCAATTTCAAAATTTTTATTAAATATAAAGAACTCAAAATCAATTACCACAATTAAGAGGGTACATAATCAATAAAATAATAATTAAGAGAATCGTTACTAACATCATCAGCTACCTCTACATCAGCATCACTTCCTAAATCAATAGAATTCGAAAGCAAATCCACATTCCGAGAACATTTTCTAGCACTGTTTTTGGGAAAACGTTTAACATTGCGCCGACTGAGACGTAAATTTTTACCAGCATTGAGGGAACGTTTTTTATATCCCATGGGCGGTATATAACGCCTAGGCAAAATATGAGTACGTGATTTAGCCAGACGTTTTAAATTAGGTTTTAAAGCTCGGTTGCTGTTTAAAATTTGCTAAAAAAAAAATATATATATATTTAGATTTTCTAATACATTTTGAAATCTCTTAATAACACGGTGCAGAAAAAAATGTTTGTTTGCAATCACTTTTCAAGTGACCTAGTGCAGGTTGTAGCTGTGTTTATTACAAAACCGGTTTGAGAAGTTACAACATACCCTAAAGTTTTCGAGATAACGGTTAATGATTATTTTTTGCGACTGGCGCAGTTAAGTTTTTTTAACTCAGTCATTTTTTAAACGACTTTAAATTTTTACACGGTATTTAAACGAAACGTAATTTTTTAACCAATTTTAAGAAATGAAGTCTTATTTTACTCAGGAAAGCACTAATTCAGTGTAGAAACGGTAATGACATGTTATTACTTTTCTCACTACCAGTACTGACACCAACTTACTCTCTGCATTACTTTAACACAATTAATAAGGACTAGTTAATAAAATAATAACTAGTTAATTTTTTTATTATTTCAATACACAAAATAATGCGTTACCCCTTAAGTACTTTTTTTTATCATTATTTTAAATATAAAGTAATGATCTAAACATTTTTTGAAAATCCATTTTAGACTAATTTTTCCACTTCTGTAAGTACATATATAACTACTTTTGTTTGATTTTTTGTAAGCTGGAAAGTAAAGACATTTTGTGAAAGCAAGTCATTTTTGATTTTATATACCAAGTATAACATGACGAGATAGCTCAGATGGTAGAGCGGTTGGCTTACAACTTGGCTTCAAATCCCGTGTGAGCATATTTTATTACAAAAATTTTCAATAAAAAAAATATTTCTTTTTTGAATTTTGTATATTTTTTTAAATTTATTTATACACTCATTATTTTTGACCATATATGTAAATACATATTTTTCTGTTTTTTGTAAGGTGTTTAGTAAGGATATGTCAATATTTTGAGCGACATCCCCATATAAAAGTAATGAGACTTGTAATGACAATTGTAAGTACTTGCCATTACCAAATATATAAGTACTTATGTAACTACTTATATGGTAATACTTTTCTACACTGGGAAGTTGAAAAATATTGTGTTTTCTTTTTAAAAGATTCGAAAAAACACTCGAAAAACTAAATTTTTATTGTTATTAAAAAATTGTCTACACACAGAGAAAAATTTCGCTATTTGCGAACTGAAATTGAGTTACTAGGACTTAAATTCGGTTATTACGAATGTAAGACGGTTGGCACAACTTAGCTTTAGTTTTAACAATAAAGTTCGTTCAATGCAACTGAATTTTAGTTGCAATACCCACAAAATTAAGAAATCTAATGTAAATATCGTTGTACTAACTGAATTTATAAGTTGTTACTATTAATATAGTCTTTACAATTCGGTTGGCATTTATTTCTTTGGGTGTACATATTTATGTATATCAATAATATTAAGAAAGAATGGCAGAGTTACAAATCTTTAAGTGCACCAGTCGCAAAAAATACTTTTTTCCGTTATCTCGAAAATTTTAGGATATATTGCAACTACTCAAACCGGACTTGTAATACACTTACAAGGGAGGTATTCCGACCCGGACCAGCAGATCTTAATGAGCTTTGGATATGTTGTAAAGAATAACAATTTAAGTACCCGTATTTTTTTTTAGCTGCCCAATCTCATGTTTAGGGGTTAATAAGTGAAGTCAAAACTTACCTCATTTTTCTGTTTTTTTTTTTTTGATTATTTCTTTCTATTTAAAAGTTACCATAGTCAAATTTGGTATTAAATGAAAGATTTATTTCACTGGTATACAAAGCATGCCTAAAAACTTTTTACTATTTTTGTTATTCAAAAAAATGTGTTTTGAGTAACTGTAAATCTGGTGATTTATTAAGGAATTGTAGTTGGCTTAAGCTAAGAATAGTACATAGTAATGCTAATTTGATTTAATCGATTATAAGTTTCCCGATATTCATAATCGGTAGGTTTTTGTGCGACTTTTCCCGAATTGTTTTTTCTCCTTATATTTCAAATAATTCATAAATGTGGCCACTCTGGGTTCAGGATATAGGCAATATGGGTTTACAAATTTTTGTTTTTTGAGTACTTTAACCCTGTTTACAAAAAAATCTGGTTGTCGTTAATTTCAGACTTGTTTTCTTACAAAAACCATATTTTCTTACAAAAAACAATTGAACAGCTAAAAAAATATACGTGCAAATTTTTCCTTTATAACATATTCAAAACTCACTAAAATTCGCGAGTACAGGTCACAATACCTCCTCTGTCAGCTAAACTTACACTACACAGATAGAATTTTCTTAGACGAGTTTTAATTAAATCTTTCATTAAACTAATGAAGTTTTCTTTACAAAGTGGATGGAAAATTTCATAAACTGTATGAAAAAGCTTTATTATTGTTATGAAACTCGTTCATTAGGCGTGTGAAAGTGTTAATATATAAAATGAAATTTTTCATAACCGTTTATGAAAAACTGCATAATATTCATAAAAAGTTTTAACGGATGAATTCCATTGACATTTCACAGATCAAATGCAAAAATTCATTGCTATCATGCCGATAATTCTCTCAGTGTAGGTCATTTGACGAATGATTTTTCTGTGTAGCACATTGTAATAATACCTTTTGTGTAAATTGTTTTCGTTCCTCTGGACTCAATTTTCTCCAAGCTTTTAAGCCATCTCTTAAAATTCTAGCCAAACCATAGCGGGAATGTTGTGTTTTGTAAAAACGTAAAAAATTTAAATATGAATTACGTGTCAATAGACGAGGATTTGCTTCAAATATACGGCCAAAATTATTTGCTATTTTTTTAGTTTTGCCAAATGTTGTTGACATTTTTTACAATTTGTAATTAAATTTATTTTACTTTTCTTAAATTTTCTTTTTCTATTTGCCAAAAATTTAGCATTAACGAAACAAGTGTCAATTTTACACAATTTTTTAGGAAATCAAATAATATTAGAATTCTCTTCATGACGGCGTTGAACTTGTGTTATTGTTGTTTTTTCTTTCGTTGTTCTATTTTTAATTTATATTTCAAATTTATTTTTCGTTTTAAAAAATTGACAAATCACGTTTTTGACAAAACAAAAACAAAATTTTAAAAATGTATCTCATGTGTGAGTATATTGACTATAAAAACATACATATACAGTGGTGTTCAAAACATTTGCAACTGAAATCATGGTTTAGGTAGGCTCTAAGCAGTCGAATGTGAACACGGGTGCGGGCGTCTTTGGACCAGGTTTTCAGCGTGCTTTATCTATGGGAAAATAGCCGTCCATCTGTGTCTGTACAGGGGAATGCCTGCGAAGGGGAATGCTCAGATCTCGCATCTACATTCTTTCTGACAGTCAGGCTGCACTGAGGGCCTTAATGACTTATAAGGTGTCGTCTGGGTTGGTCATGGAATGCATTCAGACTCTCAATAGGCTCGGTAGGGGCAACTCTCTAACTTTGGGGTGGATTCCTGGTGATGAGAGGCATGATGGCAACGACAGGGCAGATTGTCTTGCCAACCGCGGGGCCCGAAGGCCCTTTATTGGTCCTGAATACCTTCTGTGGAATACCTGCTGGGTATGTTAGGGAAAGGCTCATGGCATGGAGAGTCTGAATTCTCTCGTTACTGGGAAAACTCTCCTGGTCAGCGCCAGGCTAAGAGATTGATCTCTTTTTCCAGTAGGGGGTCGAGGCGACTCTTGTCGATTGAAAGGGGGGGGGGGGGGGTCTGAGGACCCTGGCGTCGTACTTAACTGGACACTGTAATCTCAGATACCATCTGCACAGGAAGGGTCAATCGGACACGGATATGTGTAGGTTTTGTGAGATGGTGTCTCAGACCTCGGAGCATGTTCTCTGCGAATGTCCCAGGCTTTGTGATAGGAGACTTAGGTTTCTAGGTGATCGCTTCCTTTCGCCTTCCGACATCGCGAACATTTTGCCTAATAGGATAATTGGCTTTATAGGTAGCTTGAATCTGTAGGTAACTTTAGGCAGCACAAAAGACCTACATTGGTCGCGGTGCATAGTGCCTTCTGATCTAATCTAATCATCTAATCATGGTTTAGGTAATTATAATTTTTTTGATCAAAAAGATTTGTGGTATAAGTTTTTGTTTTTTTTTTTATTAAATTCAGTTATAGCATTATTTATTATTTTACAAATACAAAAAAATTATTCATAACTTCACAAAAATAAAAAAAGTAGGTTTAACAAAATAAGTCGACATAAGACATTTGAAATTCTTGAAGTAATTAACAGGAAATACAAACAATGTTAAAAATAAATTTTAGTAACTTAGTTACTAAAATTTGAAGAAAATTTGAAGAAAATAAATCAATGAAAACAACAAATGCGATCTCAGTTCCAAATGTTTTGACCACTACTGTATTTTGTATGCATGTGGATATCAGAAACGTAGATAGATGTAAAATTAAAACAGGGTGAATCAAAGTATTTTAATTTTATATAATAACATCAAGGCAAAAAATCACATTTTTGTTTTTAATTTATAACGAGCTTCCAACCTCCGTATACATATTTACAAAAATAAAGCAAATCAAACATATTAGCTAGGTTGATACTAGTATTTCGATCTGGCTAAAGATCTCATCAGAACCCGAAGTTTTAGAAAAGCTAGAGCCTCCATAATAGGCAGAACTTTAACAAAAAACCTATTAATCATTAATTTCTCTCCATTCTTGTCTTCTTAGTAATCAAGCACGTGGTTAGGATCTTTTCCTAACAAGCATCATGACGCTACTAAACTTTGAAGACCAAAAATGTTCTATTTATATAAAAAAATTTTAGTTTTTACTCTGGCTCAAGTAATATTTTTTTACAGTTTTGTTAGTTTTTTGTTTTTATATACATCGAGATTATTTTTATGTTATTTTTTTTTTGTGTTTATATCTCGAAATTTATTAAAAAAATGTTTTATTAACTTACTGAAGTTTAATGGGAAGTTTGTATTGTTGATCTATAAATTGTTTGTAAGATGTTATTTTCGTTGGACTAACAATCATCAATTTTTTTCTAAATTAATAGAAAAATTATAATTTACCTTGAATAATAGAGAAAACTCAGAAAAAGTTAGTAGACACTAGGCTGGTGTCTAATGGAATGCAGCATTTTTTGGCTACGACATTCAGCAACATTCTTCGTGCCTTATAGTGTTGATTGTAAATATAGTGGACTCGCAGAAACGCGAACATCCAGTAACATGAAGGTCCCAGAAACATGAACACTTTTTTTTTTACATTGACTATTCCAAAACGTGAACAAAGTTCAATAGCTCTAAAACGTGAACACATTTTTTTTTATACGAAATGTTTCTATTTCTTTAATATTTTAGTAATTTTAGGAATCCCCGAATAATAATTTCACCACGTTCTTATAGCAAACACCTTTTCTAACGAGAACAGAAGAACTCTTTAACTCTTTTCCTGCATCTCCGAATTTAAGAATTTTTTATATCAAAATTGTTTTAAAACGTATAGAATAAAATTGAAATAAAATTAGCAGTTATTTTTATCGTGATACTGGGTCACATCGTTGGGGGATCTAGGGTGACAATTTATGTCGATAGTCAGACAGCGCTCAGAGCACTGACAAATTACACGGTGCGTTCGCGCCTGGTCGCACGATGTAGGTGTGCTCAGAGGGAGCTTATGGAGGCATTCACTAGGAGGTTGTGTTGAGTATCCGGACACTGCAAGGTGGATGGCAATGAGATGGCGGACGAACTTGCGTGGGAGGGTTCGAATCTGGACTTGGTAGGTAATGGACCGGGGGGGGGGGGGGTAAAGCCCCCCTATGTTACTACTTTCAGGTGATACGGAAGGGATTCCGCGAAACCGTTAACCAGTCATGGAGGGACAGAATGGATTGCAAGGTGTCTAGGGCGTTATGGCCCGCATTGGACGCAGGGGCAACCAAGGTTCTTTTGGGACTGGACAGGGATGGTCTCAGGACCCTTACGGGGTTCCTGACCGGTCATTGTTCTGTCAGGGCTTTCACAAGCAGATGGGACAGAGACATACCGGACTTTTGCAGGTTGTGCGAGGACGTAGATGAACTGGAGACAGTTGAGCATATAATGTGCCACTGTCCGAGGTTGCAGGGTCTCAGACAGAAACGGCTAGGAGATAGATTTCACGACGAACTTGAGTGTGTCGTTGGATGCAATCCAGTAGATTTGCTGATATTTGTCAGGGAAATAGGACGGCTGTTTCTAGTAAGGGGATGATAGGAACTTGTTCTGGGGAGTATCTATCAGTTTTTTTTCTGGATCTTTCTTTCTATCTATCTTTCAATCTATCTATTCCTATTTTTTCTTACTTTTTCACTGAAGTGATTCACAATGGACCGTATTGGTCTCCGAGTGGAGACATCTAACATAACCTTATATTTAAAATAATGTTCAAAATGCGTATATGTATGTGGTTAAAGCATTATTGATTAACGCATTATTTTTTGTTTTAAAATAATGAGAAAATTAACTAGTTATTATTTTTAATTTATAACGAGCTTCCAACCTCCGTATATTTACAAAAATAAAGCAAATCAAACATATTAGCTAGGTTGATACTAGTATTTCGATCTGGCTAAAGATCTCAGTAATTATTAAGTCATTATTATTTGTATTTAAGTAATGCAGAATGTAAGCTAGGGTGATTCTTGCACACAAAAAATAAAGTGCCAACCGAATTGAAAAGTATATTTTGGTGGCTACAGCCCATAAATTCGGTTAGTACAACCATATTTAAATGTGATTTCGGATTATTTTGGGTATTACAAATAAAATTCAGTTGTGTTAACCAAATTTAGTTATGTAGCCCAATATTCAGTTAGACCCACCGATTTCAGTCTTAGTATCCGAATTTTAGTTGGCAAATGGCTAAATTATTCTCTGTGTGTGGTAGTACAACAAATAATTATATGACATTACCGTTTCTACACTGGGACTGGGAAAGTAAAGTACAGTTTTCATTCATTTTGAGAAGAAAACTTCTGAAAGAAAACTTTAGTGAAAAAATTCATTAAGACTCGTCTAAAACAATTCTCTATGTGTAAATATTTTTCTCAGTGTGCTGATATTTGTAACTATCAAAAATAATGGTCCCAGATCCATCTTTGAGTATACCGACCTACTTAAAATTACTTTTTGAGTCGATTTCCGTTCGTTTGTTCATCCTTGTAAAAAAAAACTACAAGTCTCAATTCTAAAAATAATTGACCGAAATTTATACATAAGTTTATATTGGTCCAAGCAAAAACCGTATTGAAAATTATATAAATCGGTCCATGTTTTCGCCTACTCGCCATAGAAATGTTCTTTATGAATTAAACTTTATTGGTATAGCCAAACCAAAGCGATTTAAATTTACATAAATTTATTCATAGATCAGTTAATGCTCAAAACCAGGTACGAATTTGGTTCAGTTCCTCACTGTTTTTTTTCCAGCTTTTTAAAGTTTGAAAGTTTGGATAATTATGACATTTTTATTTACCTCTTACGTGCCTTAGGGCAAAATTTGTGGATGAATAGTAGATCTTGAGGCCCATCTTATAGCTCGACTTTTGAACACCTTACCCATGCAGAAAGCGAAAAGCTTGACGTGTAAGGTTTCAAGACCAAGAGTTCAAAAAAAAAAAAAAATTGGCTAACGCCGTTTTGAAATTATCTAAATGCAAGGCCATTATTTAATCTGGAAACCAGAATATCTGACCAAGCAGATAACACATAGCCCGGATCCCCGGTCCGTTTCCAAATCTAAGAATTTTCTAAACTCATTTCTAAGCGATTTCTTGCACGGGACTCATTCATATATTTTTATTGATGGCTCAAATAATGCTCAATTCGGACAACAAAAACCTGTTCCAACTTTGGCTCAGTTCCTCCCGGTGTTTTTACAGTGTTTTGAAGGACAAAAAGTTTGAAAAATTCCAATAATTTTATTTCCTTTTGTGGTTTTTCATTTTTTGGGATACAATTAAGGAATTAATTGCACCATTTCAGAAAGTAGAACTCGATACCTAACTTATAGACTTATGACCCGTCATAACGACGTGTAAAAAAAACTAAATAATTCATGAACGCCATTTTGAATTTATCTTGGAAACTTTCGGGTCGAAAGCCAAAATAAAAGTCGCCAATATTAAAACAATCGCGAAAATTAAAAAAAACGCTAATTTAAAAATTTAAAAAAATAGAATTAAAATTAAAACCAAATTGGGCAAAATTTTAAAAATACCGCCAGAATTTAAAAAAAATCGTCAAAAATTAAAAAAAAAACTTCAAAATTAAAAAAAAAAAATTCCAAAATTAAAAAAAAAGATCGATAAACTTAGAAAAATTTGTCAAAATTTAAAAAGTCGCCAAAAATACAAAAAAATCTGTAAAAGATAAATTCGAAAAAATCAAAAACATACAAAAACACAATAATTTAAAAAAACATTACCAAAATATAAAAAAAATTGCAAACATTTAAAATAAAATCGTAAAAATTCGACGAAATTTAAAAAAATCGACAAAATTAAAAAAATAATACAAATATAAATTACCCTATGGGGAATGGGACCGGTTCTGCGTGTGCCACAGGATCGGTCTCTTCGTGCCAGAGACCGGTCCTCTGCGAAACCCTACCCTATGGAAACAACTGGCAACTTTAACATTAGCTTGTCATAGGAGGGGGTCATTTGTCCTGCTTTAAACCACATAGTGGCATGCCACAGGACTAACCAAAGATGGGCATACCACAAGATTGTCGCAAAAGGGTCATGTCGTATAAAATAAACGAAAACTAAACAGCTTCCAATGGGTAAAATTCTGGCCAACTGTCTTTTTCTTGTTAATAAGCATTCTGGTTAAGTGGTATGTCCTCAATTTACCAGTCACAGGATTGGCAATTTTAGGACAATTGACACTGCTTAACCCAGTTCAGTATTAAATTATACCAGTCCTGTGGTAAGTCCTTCTTTAACCAGTCACTTTTAGGTCAATTGACTCCTCATTCCCCATAGGGTTATGTCAGTTTTTCGTCAATTTTATTTAAATTTTTCTCTATATTTTCGGCTATGTTAATTTTTCCGCCCATATAATAACGATCAGGTTGGTTACTGAAATTTAGTCCGCATTCCAACTTTACCGACTATAAAAGCTTTTATTTATATTATTGTTTGTATAAAAACTCAATCTCGGAAAAAAAATAATTTAAAAATTCCGATTGGAAGTATTAAGTGGGATGAAAAAAAAAAAATATCCCCTACCACAACGTGTACTCTCTTGCCTAGCCACTATTGTATCTGTCATTAAATGGTTTTTTTTGTATTCTTTTTTGCCTTGATAATGATGTGGTTTTTAAAAATAACTTTTTTTTTTGCAAAAAAAAAAAAACAGATTATAAATAAAAACATTTATTTAAATCAAATGGTAATTGAGAAAATGATTTATATTAAATTTGTTAGCAAAAGTTTATAGTTTAAAATTAAGTGCTTGAATGCTTTTGCGTCGAAACTAATGAAATAATCTTTAAATGAAAATTATCTATTAAAGAAAAAATATTTTTAATATGAGGAAATGTTTATACATCTTTTTAACAAACTTGCTTTTTAGTTTTAAATTTAAACATTTTTAAGCCATAATTAAATTATTATAGAAATTGCATTATCGATAAAAACCTGACTTTTTTCAACATTCGGCTTTTCGTTTGTTACTAAAACAACCAGTATTTTTTCTGCTGAAACTCTTTTCTGCTAAAACTCTTATAACTCTTATAATTTTGAATATCTTTGTTATTTTAAGGGGGTTACTAGCTTTAGAAATCAATAAAAATGACAATATTTAAGCATTATATAAAAAAATCCAAATAAAAAAAGGTTTAATAAAAAATGTAGGTCTTTTGTGCTGCCTAAGGTTACCTACAGATTCAAGCTACCTATAAAGCCAATTATCCTATTAGGCAAAATATTCGCGATGTCGGAAGGCGAAATGAAGCGATCACCTAGAAACCTAAGTCTTCTATCACAAAACCTGGGACATTCGCAGAGAACATGCTCCGAGGTCTCAGACACCATCTCGCAAAAATTGGAAAGGCAAATAGTGCGTTCTTTCAGCTGCGAAACATTTGGAAATCCAATATTATATCGGTCAAAATTAAGATAAATATTTTCAAGTCAAACGTTCTATCAGTTTTGCTATACAGCAGCTTGTATAGAAAGAGCCAAATTGATCCCAATCCCATTATTATAAAGAGAAGAAAATGGAAGTGGATTGGTCAAACGTTTAGGAAGAACCCTGATGAAATAAGCCGTCAAGCACTAGATTGGAACCCACAAGGCAAGAGAAGAAGAGGTCGGCCAAAGACTACCTGGAAAAGAAGCTTGCTCAAAGATATTGAACACAGCGGAAGAAGCTGGAACGAGTTAAAACTACTAGCGAATGATAGAATATCTTGGAGAAATTTTTTGCTCCACAGGGAGTTAAGCGGAAATGAAGAGAGAAATTCTTTAGTCTCTAACGTAGAGTGATTTTAATATTTTTGCTTTGCATTAATATGGTACGAAGGTAAACTCAAAAATGAAAAAAAAAAACACCCTAAAAAATCGTAGTTTTATATTTTTCAAAAAAATACTAATCAAACATTTAAAAATGTCTCTACTTTAGTTACTTCATTTTTTAGTTCTCTACAAAACAAAAAAAAAAAATCCGATTGAAAATCGGTCCACCCGTTAAGGCTGCACAGTGGCACAAGATTTTGAATATCTCCAAAATTTTCATAGCTTATAGAAAAAAGTTCAAACAATTAAAAAATTAAAAAAAAAAAATAAATAAATCAAAGCTAGTAAACCCCTTAATATCTTAACCCTCTTACAGGTAAGTCTGCCTCAGGGTATCCTTCATAAAGTTTACCAAAAATGCATCAAATGAGCGTTTCATACTTATAAATTAATATATTCCGATAGAAAATAAGAAAATTTTCGTGTGCCGTCCACGGTTTGGAAGCGAGAAAGCTTCAAAATCAAAATTTCGTAAAATTTAAAAAACTTATTATTTAAAAAAAAAAAAAATAGTTTTCAAAAATCTAAAAAAACCAATTTAAGTTGACTAAAAACTCTTTATAATAAAATATAAGTAAGATTAAAGCTGTAACTTTAATAATAAGTCCCTACTTTAGTCCAAGGACTAACAGGATTTTGTTAGGATTCCTCTAAATGACATCGTCTTAACTTATAAACTAATATCCAGATTTTTATGAAATTTTGCAAAACGAAGACATTAAGTATTAATAACAAAGCGTTGAAGTTTGAACAATATAAATTGAAGTTTAGATAATTTTTCGCCTAATTTCGCTTATTCCAAAAAGCGAAAATCCCGATATCTTCTTAAATAGGAGCAGAAAAATAATAGTTTTTCGAGCATGGTTATATCTTAGTAAGAGAAATATTTTTTTGTCCAAATCTTCTCTTTTATATTCTTTAGTTTTCAAAATGTACCCTAAAATATTTTGGCTCATATCGCCTAAATTAGGCAACGATAAACAATTTTGTTTAAAAACTTATTATTTGTTTTTTGAGTAGAGCACATGGTATGAATTTTGTTGCAAAACATCGTTTGCCAGTTAGAGGGTTAAGAAAAAAAAATCAATTTCCGGTTTCGTAGTTTTAATGTCTTTTTTTTTTTTTAAATAAATAGTGAATGTTGGTTTTTTTAATTCCACTTAAATTGAACTACTTTATTAACTGTCGACAAATGAGTTGAATGCAAAATTAGTTTTCAAAATTTATTGGTTTATATTTTGAAATTTTGCAAAACTATTTTATTACAATTTATTTGATAATATACCGGTGATATCTGTTATTATCACCTGTATATTATCTAATACATAAACAATTAAACATCGTAGAAAAAAAAACGTGTTCAATATAATAAACCGATTTGAGGAATTTAATTAAGTATACGCAAAATAATATTTTAGCTAAAAAACTATTAAATTTACAAACATATTCTGTTACAAAAAATAAAATACTGACAGTTTTTTTTTTAACTGTGAACTTGGTAATTTCTACAAAGTTATCAACACATATTTTGGTTAGAGCCAAATATTAAAATTATGACTTTTGAATTACAAACATATTATTTTGAGTGTATTGTCTAATATGGTTAACTGACATAGAATTTTTTGTTAAAGTTCTGTTGTTAAATCTAGTTTTAAAAAAATAATTCTTGTTTTTTTAATTAACTTTAATTTTTTAACAATGATTCCGAAAAAAAACCCCAAAAAGATGTTCATTAGGGTGTCCCGTTAGAAAAAAATTTTAAGTAATAGCAGTCAAACGGAAAAAATAAAGAAACAATTTTTTAAGGGAACTTTAAGATTTCAAAAATGTTCCGTTTTCATTAAAAAAGTTGTCTTATAAGCTGTCTGTCAATAAATGTTGTAAATATTTCGCTATGCATAGCTAATTATGGGAAAAATATTGAAAATTTTTTAAAAATACTTTTGGTCCACCACAGCAGTTTTTAAGTTTTCCGCAAGTATATAATATATTTTTTTTTAATTGTGAGTTGTTGGTTAGTTCGGTTAAAGATCATGAATAGTTTTCCATATTAACAGAAAAATTATAATTTTATTTGTGATAATTTACTTTAATTAACAGAAAAAACAATTAGAAAAAAGTTATTTGACACCTGCATGAATGGAGTTAACATTCTTCTTGATTATTTTCTATTTTTGGGTTGGTTTTTAATATTGCTAAAAATTATTTATTTTATTATTTTTATTATTTATATTATTATTTATTTTTATTTAAATATTGTTTATTACTGCATGTTTTTTCATTTTCAAATATAAATTGTGAATATCTGAAGTTTCACTTTGGAACACATTACTTATATTATTATTATGCCTGTTTTTTAAGCACCGGATTTATTTTTGGATTTATAAATGAGAATATTCGAATTCGATGTTTGTTTCGCAAAAACTTGGATGTTTTTTTTTTAATTTAAAAATATTTTATTTTTATCTCAATCTTACACTAACTAAACTTTATAAAAATATAAATATTAAAAAAGCTGGGTTGGCATTCAATAACTTTTCATAATAACGATTAGCTATAACAGTAACACTAATAGCGGAATGGAAATTTAAAAAAGCGATTCCAATAAAGACATGTTTCTTCTTATGTAAACGGTTTTAGTTTTCTATTTAGCCTGTTTGATTTTGAAAAATCTTGAACTAGTTAAAGTCAAAATAACGCTAAAATACCGAAACGACGATTTATAACGTTATTTTGTTGATGTAACAAAATTTAATGGGTAGAATTTTGAAATAAACCCTGTAAAGACACATGCAACTATTGGAATCGTAGCTTTAAAACGTTCATAACGGCATTGGTGTGGCCGTGGAAGGCAACTGCCATTGTAATGAAAAGGTAGTGTTTGCCAACCATGAAAAAAGTAAGCACATACTCAGGGAACTTCTGCTGTAAATATTTGTCGTTGTTTCAGTTGTAATACAGTATCTTTATTTTTAAGTGAAAAAACAGTCATTTGTAGAAGAAATTTCATTTTTGACTACAATTATAGTTCATTTAAAAAACAATCCACATTAAATTACAGTATTATGATTTTACATTCATTTTGTACAGTATTTTTTTTTTAATTAAAAAAAATAAAACAAATTAATGTTTGTTTATATTTTACTGCACTGACTGAACCACACCATTAATGATACAATTGTAGTTAATTTTTTGAACAGTAAAAAACAAATGACTATGTTAGTTGAATTTACTAAAATGTAAGTCGTTCTTTTTTCAGGTGAAATTTCATTTGTTTTTAGCTGCATTTGCAGTGGTCTTTACCGTTATTAAGGGCAGAAAATATATTAAAATAAACCTAACATGAATCCACAAAATAACTTTTTTGCTAAACTTTCAATAAAAAATAGTTTTTAATTTTAACGAAATAATAAAAATCCAAAAATAGATCCGGTGATTTTTTAATAATAGCAAATAAACATGTTTTGCTGACATATTAAACGTTTGTCAAAAAATCGTCATTTTGGAAGCAAAAATCGTCATTTTGGAAGCAAAAATCGTCAAATCGTCATTTAGTAATTTAGGTACTAAAAATCGTCAAAATGACGATAAATCGTCAAACCTGGCAACAGTGGCTGCAACAATAATAATAATTTTTTTTTAGTTTTATTAAACATGAAATATGTATAAATTTTTGTTTAATTTTATTAAACATGAAATATGTATAAAATTTTTTAATTTTCTTAATACAGTAATATGTTTTACAAAAAAATTTGTTAACGTTTTATTCATTTAACATTGAGACCATTCATACCAATCGTTGTGTATTCGTTATTTTCGTGAGTGTTAAGTGAGGACAAGCAATGCAATGCATGGTTTTCGTTAGAGGCCTTTTAAACGAAGAAATTAATTGCAGACAATTTTTGAATTCTCTTTTAAAGTTGATTCTAAAAATCATTTACATTTAAACGAGGAGTTTTTACATGCAATTTTTTTGACGTTTATTTTTCCAATCTTCTTTAATTGTTCATTCGTTGAAATTTAATTTATTCGTAATAATTAAAAATAGTATAATTTAATAATATATATAATATAAAATAATATAATTTAAAATAATATATAAATAGTTCTTTATTCCACATTATTTATTTATTATTTTACGAAATATTTTCGATACACAACACTTGAGAAGCCGAATACGAATAAAGCAAATTAACAAGAATACGAACGATAGCAAAAAGAAATGTCAAAAAATATCTTGAAAAACGAAAACTGGCAATTTTTGCTACCCCGCTTGCTTCTCTACCCCGTTTGCCTACAAACAATAATTGCAGGCAACGTTGCAGGCAACAAATTGCTCCGTTTAAATGGCCTCTTACACTCACTTTTCTCAATTCTGTCTATTGTTGCTTTATTGAAATGATGTGAGTTGACAACACTGTACTCATTTTTCGTGATTACATTTAAAAGCATGAAATAAGGCACTCAATTCGTTTTACTTTCGACCAGGAATAAAAAATAGGGAAAAACGTTCTGAGTTAATAGCAAGAACACCGAAAAATTCTAAAATTTCCACTTTCGCTCTGATTTAAAAGCCGTAACAGGGTTGATAAAGTCTATTAAAGTAGCCTTGCAACTGACTAGCAAAATATATCAACAGACAAAATATTAAATTTTTATCGAATTGAAGATTTATTAATAAACTTTATATTTCTAAACTTTGGATCCCAATTTTGTTAAAAAATTAATTATCTTTTATTTCGCGATTTGCGGATTAAAAAATCATGATTAACAATTTTTAATTATTTTAACAATTTATAAGCTTCAATAAATTCGCAAACTCTACATCAGGTGGCGAGCAACAACTGTTCTAAGACTTATCTACTCGCGCATTTACAGTGTTGCAATGTTTGATGCCCTTCATTTTTCACCATCTTTCATCTCTCCACTATCCCCATTCCAAAGAAAGCAACACATTAATACACTCAGGGAACTTCTGCTTTAAAAATATGTAGTTGTTTGGGTTGTAAAACAGTTTCATTATTTTTAATGTAAATGTAAGTCATTTGTAGAACAAATAAAATTTTTAACTAACATTGTAGTTCATTTATAAAAACAACTCACATCAAATGACTGTTTTATGATTTTACATTCATTTTTTACAGTTGTTTTTTGTTATTTAAAAAAATAAAAAAAAAATTTTGGTTTATTTTTTACTACCATGTGGTTCATTTTTACTACAATGTTAGTCATTTTTTGAACATTTAAAAACAAATGACAATGTTAGTTGAATTTAATGAAATGTAAGTCGTCCTTTTTTTAAATGAAATTTCATTTGTTATTGACTACAATTGCAGTCGTCTTTACCAACATAATTTCCTAAGTGTAGGAAGAATTTCCTAAGTGTTGCTTCTCTTTAAAAAAAAAAGTATTTCAACAAAACATGAATATTTTTCCCATAATAAGCCGAAACTTTTGAGCCATTTTTCGATAAAAAAAATAAGACAACTTTTATTTAAATTTATTTTCATCGGGATAAACATTAATTGCATTTATAGTAATTAAATGTGATAAAGTCCCAAAACTTATTTAACAAATTGTGAAACAATCTGATGTAGGCGTGTCCCTATCCGGATTTCATTCCTGCCTAAGGAAATCTTCAGGGGACTTTGTTATTCGAATTTCTAGAGATATTTGTTATGTTAAATCACAAAGAAAAAAACAAAAACAACAACAAAATATTGTCACAATTGGCTTTGTCATCTTCCAAATACTACTCTGTTTTTTTGACAGACCTAGCAATGTAGTGACGTTTATTCAAGTAAATCAACAATAGAAAATCATATGTTTTCTATTAGTGTCAGTTACATTTAAATTTGCACAAGCACCTGCATATTTGTTATTTAACTTTTGGTTTTTTAGCAAAACGTGCCATTTTTTAATTCTTAAATCGCGTGTCTGGACCTAAAGGTACCCTCCATAAGTTTTTTCTTTATTTTTTCCGTATTAAGATCTATATTACTCATCGTGTGAGTGCTGTTACTCAGGCCAACTCGCATAAACGTTTTTTTGTCGAGACACCCTAATGTTCACACATTCATGAAATAAATTGTTAAACATCAATTTTTATATTTTAACACGTAAAGAAAGATTTTTAAATAGAAAAATTATAAAATAAAACAAATAAAATATTCCAAGAAATATCTTTATACATAAAATATTGTTACTATTTTTAGCTTAACAATGCATTTCCTTTTAATATTTAATGCATTTCATTTTATGCATTTCCTTTTCATATTGAAATGCAAAAATATAAAATAAGTCTCAATACTTTTTTCATAAATCTGTCTTGTAATTTGCAATTCATTTATTATTTTTCTACTGATAACCTTATAACTAAAATAAATATTTTTAATTATAATTAATATTATTAGGTTTATTATTATTTATTTATTCAAAATATTTATATTTCGTCACCTAAAATCCAAAAGGACGTAATTACCCTTTTTAGTTATTTACTGGAGAGACAAAAAAACATTATAAATAAAAAAAACTTTCCACCAAAATTGTTTTTTTCTTTCTAATTTTTCATTTTCATCGATAAATTTAACATCGATGAAAAGGTTTGTCATAGTAGGGAATCATTCCAATTATGATTTTTTGTAAGTTTTTCTGTCTAATCAAGTTCTTGGTAGTTATTTAGGCATAAGATAATGTTGTTCAGCTTTAAAAGAATTATTCCTTCCTATGACAAGCCAATGTTAAATGCATGGATTAGAATCATTCCTTGTCAGAACTCATATTGCCGAGTAGTTTACCTGTAAATAGTATCTAAGTTTGAGAATTACTAGGGTGTCCCAAAATTAGCTGAGCTCACGTATAGATTGGGGCAGAAGTTTAAAAAAAATACATTGGTGAAAAGTGGCAACTTTAAAAAACATATGTTTTAAGTTTAAAGGCGCCACGTTGTTTAGTATTTTTTTTTTTTGGAACCATCCAAAATAAACGATCTCAGTGAATTTGTAAACATGGTAATAATTATCCACCGTTATGTAATTTCAAAGGTCTCAGTCCAACCAATATTAAAGCCGAGCTAGATTCTACTCTGGGGGAGTCTGCACCTTCCTTTACAACTATAAAGTATTGTGTAGCAGAGTTTAAACGAGGCCGTACTAGCTGCTAAGACGGAAACTGTAGTAGTCGACCAATTGGGGTGTCCAGGCAATAAACGGTTACGAAAAATCCACAAAATGGTATTGGATGATTGTCGATTGAAGGCAAGTGAGCTGCCTAGAATGATAGGCATTTCGAAAAGTGCTATACATCGCATATTGACCGAAAATTTGCAGATGAGAAAGCAGTCCGCAAGATGGGTTCCGCGTTTGCTCACAAAAGAGGACAATGCACCAGTTTACGCATCCACTATTGCTCTGGCCAAAGTCAGTGAATTAAAGTTCGAATTACTTCATCACGCACCTTATTCACCAGATTTGGCACCCTCGGATTATTTTTGTTTCCAAACTTAAAAAATGACTCTGTGGTAAAAGATTTGCCAACAATGAAAACGGGCAGTCTGCGGTTGATGACTATTTTAAGGAGCTAAACAGTTCTTACTATAAACAGGGTATCGAAGCTATTGAATATAGATGGGAAAAGTGTATCGAGCTAAAAGGAGACTATGTTAAGAAATAAAAAAAATTTTCCCCAAATTTGTTGTGTTTTCATTGTTAGGTTGGCTTATTTTGGAACCACCCTCGTATGATTAAGACACAAAGACGGCTTTGCTTCTGAAAAAAAAAATCATGGAAAAGTAGTAGCTTTCAAGTAATGTAGTTAGTTAACACCTTTTGTAATCGATTTTTCTGAAACCAAAAAGCCGTAACTCCAATACAAAATAAGTTGACTAAAACTTGTTTAATTGCTGTCGAAAAGCAGTATTTTTTATCTTAAACGTTTGTTTTATTTTTTACATACATTTTTGTATTGGAGTTACGGCTTTTTGGTTTCAGAAAAATCGATTACAAAAGGTGTTAACTAACTACATTACTTGAAAGCTACAACTTTTCCATGATTTTTTTTTTTTTCAGAAGCAAAGCCGTCTTTTTGTCTTAATCATACGAGGGTGGTTCCAAAATTAGCCAACCTAACAATGAAAACACAACAAATTTGGGAAAAAATGAGTAAAAAATGAATGTAAAATCATAAAACAGTCATTTGATGTGGTTTGTTTTTTTTTTTTTTCAATGAACTACAAGGTTAGTAAAAAACTTAATTTGTTCTTCAAATAACTGACATTTACATTAAAAATAAAGAAATTGTATTACAACCTACAACTACATATTTTTAAAGAAAAAGTTCCATAAGTGTATTTAAAAATTTTTCGAAAAAAAAATTATAAAATTAATTAATTTTTTCAAAAAAAAAAAAATAAAATTAAATTGGTTAAACAAAAAACCAGTGTAAATCATAAAATAAAAATTAAAAAAACTGCACCAGTAATTAATAATGAATATTAGTGTCCGACCGAACATTTCGGCCAGAAAATGCATTTGGTCTGTATTCGGTATTTTAAAGCATTATGGACAAATTTTGCGTGTCAAATTTGAAAAAAGTCTGTAGTTAAGCAATGAATTCACTGTTCGGCCTCAGAAAGTTCGGCCAAAGTGAAAATAGTTTGGCGGCGAACTTTTAACTTTATAGCTAAACTTCGGCTTTTCTCTTAAATTTTATACACAAAATCGAATTAAATCGGTTCAACAAACATGTTTCCTATACCAAAATTTGTCATCATTGCCTCTAGATATCAAAAAACCGACAAAATATAGGTTTTTGGCCGAACTGTTCGGTCGGACACTAATGAATATATTGATAATCAATCACAAAATCAATTTTGATTTTTTTTGTTAGTTACGGCATTTTGGATTTTAGGTGACGATATAATATTGCAATCATTTGTTGCATTTGAATGCAGTCACTATTTTATTTTATTAAAATGAAAAATATTATGTTGACTTATTCATTTGCATGCTTTTAAATGTCACGTTTATAAAGATTTCCCTTTATCTGCTTTCCTCGACAACTACAATTTTTTGTATTTTTTTTTTCTTCTCTGCGATTACACCCAGCAATATTTTTGTCTAGTCTTTATTCTACTGTGCGAAGTATGAATTTTTTTTTTGGCCCTTAAAACAAGGAAACAAAAATAAATTTAGAAAAAACTGAATTTAATTTTTTTTTTTTTTTTATTAATTAATAATCATATAATTAAAAATTATATCCTATTACTCTAACCGAGCACTAGCTACTATGGCCTTCGGCGCGTTGTAGCGAAAACAGACCAGTGCCTCTGGTGGGAATCGAACCCACGACCCCCGCACTGATAAGCCAGCACGCTACCAACTAGCCTACTGGAGCGCACATTAAAAATTAAAATAATTGTTTATTCACTTACAAGTTTAATTGAATTTGGACCAATTCAAAAATTGTCTGTAAATAAAAATATAATAAAATTTATTAATTAAATTTTTTTAATTGGAAAAATCTTGTATTAAAATTTTAATCATATTAATTTAAAAATCTGCAAAATTTTCAACTAAAAGTTTAATTTTTTAATTACAATTCAATAAAATAATGAAACGTGTTATCATATCAATTAAAATTTTCATTGAAAGTTTATAATATGAGTATCAATTAAAAATTTTAATTGAAATTTTTAAAAAAATTTTATGGAAAAACGTTTATAAAATTGCCATAGCTTAATTTTGATCCGCCACTGCATTATTTAGCTTGAAAAATGTAATTTTATTTATGACCTGTTGTAAATTGAAAGATGCAGTGGATCAGAATTACTGTATGGACATTTTATAAATGTTTTTCCCATAAAACTTTTAGACTCTATTTGTCCAAAAATTTAAAAAAAAAACCACTACGAAGGCTTCGGGTAAAATATGCTCAGTACTATAAAACTGTTGAGACCAATTTTGTAAAAAATTCAAAAAAATACAGGTAGCATCCCATATATTCTCGGTTTTTTGTAATAGAATGAAAATACATTTTTATGAAATTGTGTATATTTTCATACAATCATATACAAACATGTAACATTTAGTGAAATTTTACCAAACTAAAACTCGGATCTAAATATATTTAGATGTATCAGTTTACATAAAATCCATATACAATTATATCAGTTCAAAATCCGTATACATAAATATTTGGTTTTTATATAATTATATCTATTTGTATCAGTTTAGATACAAACTGATACAATTAGATACAACACTGTTACAATATAAAACAATTCTGTAAGGGCCATAATTCGGATAAAATTGTACTGGACATTTATCTTATTGCATCAGATTAGATCTAAGCCCATAAAAATAGATACAATTATATGGGCCCATATTTCGGTAAAATTTAATAAGATTATGTATAGGGTCACATAGAAATTGATATGACTACATAAAGCTCTATATATATTGTTTTTTAATTGGTATTTTCAATTGAATGTTAAATCATATTCAATTCAGAAATACAATTGAAATTTTCCAAAATTTTGCTTAAATTTTTAAAAGAAAAACATATATCGAGTATCAATTAAAATATTTGTAAATAAGATTAAAAATTATGAAAATTAGATTTGAAATTGAAATTTCCAAAAAAAAAAAAATCGAAAAAAAGTGGATAAAACTAACTGATATGAAACTTTAATATCTTACAAGAATTCTTATTAAATAATGTTTTTTTTTTTTAACTTTCCATTCATACTTATGTTTTAATTTTTAACTGTACTTTTTAAGTAAAAAGGTAATGTGAACTATAAGCTTAAACAAAATGTGTCCAAACATTTAAAATATGGTCCACATTTTAATTCACGAAATTGAATATATTTTTTTTAATATTTAATTATAAAATTAATTGAATTAATTAAAACTTTAATTAAAATCCAATTTTAACTTAAATTAATCTTTGGGTAAAAATTGTTGTTCAATAATTTTTTCTATGTACACAATAAATCTCATTATCTTTCTACTTACGAGTACTTTAAATTTTGTTTCTTTTTTTAAATTTTGTTTCTTTTTTTAAATTTTGTTTCTTTTTTTAAATTTTGTTTCTTTTTTTAAATTTTGTTTCTTTTTTTAAATTTTTTTAATCGTTATTAAAATTTAAAAAAAAAATGTTTTAGTTAAATTTTTAATGAAGTTTGAATGGACGTTTTCCAACAACTTTTAATTGACGATTATAAAAATCGATTCATATAATTTTTTGACTAAATATGCCCAGTATAAAAGAGCATTATCAGATACTGGGCTATATAATCACATATTTGGTAATGGTAAGTGCTTACATTTGTCATTACTTTCATATAGGGTTGTCGGAAAAATTCATTGTTTATGGCAAAAAAAGTTTTGAAAACGGCAAAAAAATAGCAAAACTACACAAAAGGTAAAAAATACACGTTTTTAATAAAAAAGTAAAAATTTTGAGAAAAAAATCTGAAAATGCAATTTGAAAGCTAAAAAATCTAATAAAAAGTTGATTTTAAGCCCAACATTGAAAAAATAAAAAATGGGTAAATGAGGTAATGAGGTAATGACGTATAATTACTAACCATCATACGAATAATCAAAAAATATATGGTTATTTATATGCTTACCAGTATAGACAATTGCAATGAGTCTTATAATAAATTTTCAAAAATAAACAAACATTTTTTTTTTTTTGATTTTTTTTTTAAATAAAATGCTTATACGGTATTCGAATCTGTGTTTCCAAGTTGTCAGTCAATCTCTCTGCCATCTGAGCAAGCTTGGCCGTTATACTTGTTAGATAAAAACATAAATGACTTGCTTGTACAAAATGTGAGTGCTTTCCAGCTTACAAAAAATCAAAAATATGTGGTTGTATATGTCCTTACTAGAGTTGAAAAAATGATGAGTTTAAAACTAAAGTTTCAAAAAATGTTCAGATCATTACTTTATGACTTTATTAAATAATTGAGCTCTAGGTCACGTTTGTATTTATAAAATATCCTTTATTATTTTATATTTCTCCAATATTTCGTCATTCTTTGAATGACATCTTCAGGGAGTATATCCTTTATTATTTTATATATCTCCAATATTTTGTCATTCTTTGAATGACATCTTCAGGGAGTATGAACAACAACAAACAATATTAAAAACAAAACTTTTTTTGCCGCTGCCCTCCACTCTGGTCAACACAATATCCACAACTGAGTTGTAATTTATAAATAGAAACGTGACCTAGAGCTCAATTATTTAATAAAGTCATTCATTGCAAAGGTCGAAAAACTTTTCATAATTTATAATCATTACTTTATATTTAAAACAATGATACAAATACGTATATGTATGTGGGTAACGCATTATTTTTTGTATTGAAATAATGGGAACATTAACTAGTTATTATTATTCGTATTTAAGTAATGCAGAGAGTAAGCTGGTGCCATTATCCGTAGTCCAAAAAATTATGATAGGTCATTACCACAGAAGACAAAAAAATCATGAACTTTTGAAGCAAAAACAAATAGTAAAAAAAACATTAACAAATTGTTAAAAAAAAAACACAAATAAGCATAGCTTTTTGAAAGAACATAGTTTTTTAAAAAAGGCAAAAAAAAAACAAACTTTAAAAGTGCAAAAAAAAACACTTAAACTTAAAAAATAAAAAATAATGTTTTTTTTAGTAAAAAAATATTTTACAAGAAGTTAACACTCTAAATTCTCAGTCTTATGAAAACTGCTGCAGTAAACTATTATAAAAGCTTTTAAATTTTCAAATTTTAGTTTTCTACGGTTTTTCGTCAAAAGATTTCTATACAAAAAAAAAATTTTTTTATCAATATCAACGGATGTTTTCAAATTTTAAAATTTCATTGGAATTTCTTCGCTTTTTGCATTGTTCGCAGTTCTATAATTTTGTTTAATTCAAAAAAAAAAAAAATGTGTATCCTGGCTTTCTCCCAAATACAGCGTTAATTTTTGCACATATTTTTTGTTTTTTAGTGTCTGTAGTTAATCTCCAACGTTTGATTAAATGATTTCATAAATTGTCAGACTTACAGATGGTAGATTTTTTAAAGCAAATACAATTCTTGAAAAATTATTTTTAATATATGCCAGTTAGAAATTTATTTCGGGTATATCAAATATTTTTTCGATTACGAATATTCACTTTTAACATAGTTCTGAAATACCAGATTTCACTTCATCCAGATATTCTGTAATGTGTTGTAATAAAGTGTTGCTTCTAACCAAGTGTCACAACAAAGCTTTAAGAAAAATGTAGTAAAAAGTTTATATTTTACTCCTATGGGGAGGAAATGGTACAAAAATAAGTACAAAGCTGTGAAAAAGTGCATAAAAAACAATTTTGTAGAAAAAAACATTATTATTGCAATTAAAAAGTAAAAAAGCTATTTTGTCTTCTCTGGTCATTACCGTTTCTACACTGGGTATAACTTATATTTTTTATGAAAGAAAATTCAAGTTTTTTAGAAATTATTTTATTTATTTCCAAGAAAAACCACAACACATTAAAGAAAAAAGTGCTGCCAAGTTTAATATTTATATAATGTTACTAATGTTAGCAGCTCTGCCAACTTTGACGATTTGTATCCATTTTGACGATTTTGGCAGTGAAATATGATAAAATGGCGGTTGACGATTTTACAAAATTTATTGTATGGAAACTGACGATTTTTAAAAATTTGCAATTTTTATGCAATTTTTTAATTTGTTTTTTCTAAAATTTACTTACACATTTGTATTAAGTTTCTTTTAATTTAAAACATCTAAAGAAATTGTAATAAAATGATTTCAAATCGAACAAAAATAAATCATTTACCCATTTAATTTTCAATTAAATTTATACTTCATCATTTTAAAAGATTTATTTTAATTTTATTTTAAAACTAAAGAAAACCAAAGGTATTTTTATATATTTTAGGAAGAAAATTCAAAAATGTTGAATATTAATAATTTAATTCATTTGGATTAAAAAATCACTGATAAAGGAGTTATTTCCCACGTTTGTGATTCTTATTAATTAAATATTTTTTTTGAATGGCATTTTCTGTGTACTCAAATTTTGTGAAACCAAATATCGGAAAACATTTTAAAATTATCATTTCGTCATGAAATTTTTGCGGATTTAAAAAAAAAGTCGGTGATCTTAAAATTATATTCAGCATATTGAGTATTATGAGTTAACTTCTGCAGGCTGGGGGCGTTTGTAAAGGAACTAATAATAAAGAACACCAAAATGGAGAAATAATTAGAAATAAAGTGATTAAAACGAAGTTTAAACTAAAATTTTCAATTTTTTATTCAAATATAGGAAGTTGTGGAAATGACGATTTTATTAACATTTCTCATTCTCAAAATGACGATTTTGATGATTTTTTCCACAAAAATTGACGATTTTTAAACAAACTGGGTTGGCAGCACTGAATGTTAGTACTTTTAACAAACATTTTTTATGCCTTTTTAATTTTGGCTACCAATGGCAGCACTATTAAAAGTACTACTTTTGCATGAATTCGGTATTGCAAAATTGTAAAGTTTGTGGAATATTATTGCCATGTGTTGTTTGTTGTTGTTTTTGTGTACAACTCTTTTATTAACGAAATTTTACAAGACCTTTATTTATGACATGAATGCCCTTAATATTTTCTAATTCAATAAACTAATTTTTTTAATTGAAACCCCATTTTTTAAAACCTTCAGTTCAAAAATGTACGATATTTAGCCAAAAACTTTTTTGGCTGTGTTAATTTTAACAGTTTTTAATATTTGACCGTCTCAGGCAAATTTTGGTGGGTTAGATTTTCCCAACAATGCCGTATTTGTTTGTACCGGGCAACACAAAACAGCATTAATACTATTAAAGAAAAAATGTAATTTCCGTCCGGTTGTAGAGATGTACTCATTTAAATATTAAAATTTCATTTTTAATTACATTTTGTATAATTACATCATTTGATTTAACATACATATGTTACAAATCGTCACCTAAAATGCAAAAGGGCGTAACTAACAAAGTTTCCATAACCGGTTATATTGATGATTTTTATTTATTTGGCTAAACTATATGCCTTCACAAAATTTTGGACTTCCACGATAAAAAATAGCGGTTTTATAAATAAAGCTCGAATCTTGTATGTTTTTGTTTTTGCTGATTTTTTTGGTTGCACTGTAAAATACTAAAGTAGAGTTGAGTGATTATGAAGCTCTGTATCGAACCACATTTCTCCACCAAATTTGTGGGTTCTATGATTAAAACTATCAGTTTTATTAACGATATTGTTAAAATATCTGTGGGCGTTTTTTGCTTTTCCTGTAGAAAAGTAAATATGTACGCCCTTTTGCATTTAAGGTAACGAAATCAACATTTAATTATTTTTCACATACATTCCAAAAATATGAATCATATTGACTTTCTTTAGAATTTATGTTTTATCGTATGCGAATATTAAATTTAATTGAACTTTTTAATCGTGATGAAAAATAATTTGAACTTTAATTAAGATTAATTAGAAGAAGGTAAACTGTTTAAATTATACAATAGTTAGCGGAATTGGATTTAAAAGATTAGCAAATTTACTAAATATTAGTTAAATTTTTCTTGGATGGAAATTATTTGGCTCTATGAAATAAGGCCCCAATAAAATAAGTCCCCAAACCAAAAATGAAATAAGGCCCCAAAAATTTCTAATAAAAAAAATTGGGGTCTTATTTCATTTTTTGGGGCTTTATTTAATTTTTTTTTTTTGGGACCTTATTTCATAATGAAATAAGGCCCTAATTTGAGAAATGAAATAAGTCCTTAAATAATATTTTTGGGGTGTTATTTCATTTTATTAAAAATTAAAAATTTTTAAGGAATGTAAGCAACCAATCTCATTCAAAGCACGCAGAAAAAACTTTATTTCGCGAAGCCGCCTGCCACGTTCTACGGAGGAAAAAACCCCTAAGAGCGGCCGAAGGCCGCCACCCAGAAGAACTTGTTTTTCAAATCAGATGTCGAATCCGTTGAAATCTTATATTTTTAAGACATCAAGTAACATTTATTTGACCCGTCATAACTTTTTATATCGCAAAATACCAATCCATACCAAGATTTATTGTTTTTTAATGATTATTTTTTTAAAAGTCTATTTTATTAAAAATTTTACGTACATATTAGTGTCTAAACGTTAAATAAACAGAAGATAGAAAACAATCAATTAGCTGTTTAAATGACAAAGCTATGACTGGTGAAATTATAATACTTATTGCCTTAAAAATAAGATTTCAACGGATTCGACATTGGATTTGTAAAAACAAGTTTTTCTGTGTGGCGGCCTTCGGCAGCTCTTAGGGTTTTTTTCCTCCGTAGAACGCGGCAGGCGGCTACGCGAAATAAAGTTTTTTCTGCGTGCGACACAAAAAACAAACTATCAATTCGTTTGCTATATTTTTTTTAGGGTACAAGAATAATCTTCCAGTGAATATTGTTTAAAATTGTTTTTTAGTGAAATATTTTTAATGTTCATATTTACAGGTTCCATTTACTAATTTTTCTTATGTTCTTGCCGTCAAACAGCTGAGGACTCTTTGCAGGTATATACAATAAAGCTATGTATTAATTAGGAATAAAAAATATTTTAATGTAATATATAATTTAGCTTTTTTTTTTTAATTGGGGCCTTATTTCATTTTCGAAATGAGGCTTTACTTCATTATGAAATAAAGCCCAGAAAATTGCGGCGTTATTTCATTTTATTTTAGGGTTTTGTTTAATTTTGTTGGGGCTTTTTTTCATTTATTTTTTGGGGCATTGTTTCATAATGAAATAAAGCCAAAAAAATGGGGAGTTATTTCATTTTTGGTTTGGGGACTTTTTTCATTGGGCCCTTATTTCATAGAGCCAAATTATTTATGTTTTAGAATTATAACAAATATTTGCATAAATACCTTTCACTATATTAAGCAAAAATATCAACAAAAATGTTATAAACGTATTACAATTGTTTAATATTTCAAAGTTTTGCGTGTGCCAAGTAAGTAACAGTAATTTAATGTAAATTAAACAACAATTTCCGTCAGTAAATACTGAATATTTAATACAACAGCAATCACTCGTTGAACGGCGATTTATAATACACTTATAACTCTTTAACTAATTAAACCATAATCCGTTATAAAACCATAATATATTAACCAAATTTTTATGTGTATGTTAACGTTTACCAAATCAGCCACTTTATATACCAAAGCAGACAAAATTCACGTAAATTTAATTCCGTCGGCTGTATGTAATGTTTCGGTTTGAGTTGAGCCAATCATTGTTTTCTTACTGCGGACAACTGAGGATTAGGGTGGTGCATATGAAACAATTATATTGTCTATCATGAAAATGATCAAACTTTTTAAAAAGCAAGTTTTTAAAAAGCAACTAATAAAATCTAATATGACAATATTATTTTTGATTTTGAACTTGAGGTAGAACAATATTTTAACTAAATATCAGTGTCCGAAAGAGTATTCGATTTGACGGAACAGCAAGTATTGAAATTGAGTACATTTTCAAATTAAATTCTTTAATTTCGAGTACAAACGCAAGAATTTGTATTAAATTCGTTATATATGTTTGTAAAAATAAAAAGGTATGAGCAATCCCATTTTTCTAAAAGACGTCATTAAAATAAATGAAATCATTATTTCATATTTTTGAAAATAAAATGTTTTCTAAATTAGCTGTTTTTGAGATTTACTTATGTTTAAATATTTTTAAATTTAATTTAAACAAATTTAAATTAACCGAAATTCGCGTTTAATTGAATGTTCCTAGCAAAAAATAGAGCTTACCAGAAGCGCTTCGGGAAGGCATTATTTAATTACGCAGCGCTTCCAAAGCAAATAAAGAAGGCATGATTTTTGTTCGCGATGTCCCACTAGGTATGCCTCTTTTAAAGCGTTTCTTTCATGTGCTCTTAGAAGCAATAAATTCTTGCCTTCTTAGGTACTAAGAAGCGCTTTTTGTATGTTGACAACATTAGTGCTTCATGGTATGCATACTTTATTGCTTCATTTTAAGCATTATTCACTGCTTCAAAAAAGGCATTCTGGGAAGCACCACAGAATGCCTTCCCTAATTGCTTTATAGTAAGCAAGGCGGTGAAGCGCTATTTTGGAAGCATACACAGTACCCAGCAAAAAATTTTCGAAAAGGTAAGCTGGTTTGTAATCAAGCATTTTGGGCAGAACGCATTCCTTACTAGATTACCTACTCGATTCTTTTAACAGGGCGTGAGACTAAAATAATTGATTCTTTAGAATTGATTATTTTTTTTACCGAAGAACCATTTACTTTATATTTTTAAGAACTACATACATTTTTTATTAAAGAAATAGTTCCATTGTAAAACTACGAAGTAGCTCCCTAGAAAAAATAAGAAGTACTTACATTTAAAAAAAAGAAGTAGTTCCATAAGTAAATTCAACTTTTACTCACACGTGATTCTCCTAGGTCACTCAAATATAACGATCAAAACTCATACGGAAATAAAATCCTAAAAAGTGAAACATCGAATTGTTATGATAACATGGGTTTGTTATAATTTTGGAGCTATAAACCACGAAAATATAAATTTTTCAAAAAAAGAACAATTCAATATTGAAAAACAAAAATACGACTCACCCACAATCACCCTCGAAATTTTTATTTACACTCACTCACGATAACGTCAGTAATTTCCACTTCCACTCACAATTTTCTGCTCACGTGCGCTTCCCTAATTTATACCTAACCGCAGTTTAACAAAATTTAGGTAACATGCAATTTCTGTTTTTAGTATTATTTTTCTGCAAATAAAAATTTGGTTGAAAAAATATATGAGATAAATTCTTTAAAATTGTATAACTTCTTTTTTTTAAAATTAGGAACTACTTCCAATAACGTCCTTTTATTAAGAAAAAGGATATGATTACTTCTTGAGTATAAAAAGTTATACATATAAGTTAATAATATTGTTATTTTCTTTTAAGTAAATAATTACTTTATTATTGAGTTCATGCTTTCTGGTTTAAATTTAAAGAATTGATTACAATACTACTTGCTTTTTTGACTCTATCGTTGGAATGAGTTTGGTATTGCAGTTACTAAATTTGGCAATGAGATATGTAAGCAAGTGTGGGCATCACCTTCTTTTTGGAATGTGTAATTTTTTCCTGGGTAGTTACTGCCTACCAAATCCAGGTAATTTTTTGCTTGGTTGTCTTCTGGTTTGGAAAACAATTTTTTCGATTTTTTTTTTTGCATATATTTTTTTTTAGCTTAGATATTCAAAAATATTATCCTAACATGATTTTTCGAAATTCGAAATAGTTTGGGAGGTACAGAAATTTTTGTGAAGCAATGTTTTTGTCTAAATGAGGCATTTACAAACTACTAAAATACTTAAACGCGTTTTTCTCGAAACCACTGTTTTCATACTGGTAGACGTGGTTTTTCAAGTTCTACAGAATCAATTTTGATGATATACGGCTTAATCGAGGCAGAATTAGCCTGCATATCGTCCCATGCTCAATTATCTGGAACAAAAATTTATGTTGTTGGGACAACAATAACCAACTGGGAAATATAATTTCCATAAAACGAAACTACATTAAGTAGTCTTTCAGAGAAATATAAATACCATATTTGCAATTCCTGGGCGACGGACGCGACATTCGCACACTTTAAGTTGAGCCAAAAACAATAAAGGAATATAAATATGCGGTATATATCCTCAGTGTAGCAAGGAATAGTACTAAATTTGAGGATAAACATTGGGCAGAATCAATCAGATATAAGCAAATATCAGCGAGAAACGGTCGCGACAAATATAGAAGTATAATAATATTAAACGGTCCAATTGAGTGTGTGGACCTATTTAATTTTAGCGCTTTTTGAGGAAAGTCAATATTTACAATACAAAAAATTTTAAAAATATATTTTTGCTGAAAGATAATAATTTTACATTGTAAATTGTTTAATTAGATCAGAATTACTTAGTTCCGAAATGTTAAATATTTGGCGTATTGTTCACCCTTGTTAAACGGAGGTCAAAATCGTCCCACAAAATGAAATTGATAGTTATAACTGAATTTTATTTAAATTAGCCAACTGAAAATAAGTTTAATTCTTAATTAAGTAAAATTTTCAATGTAATAAATCATTAGTATTAACAACTCCTTGACACTGGGCTATGTTCGTGGCAATGAGGGGCATGAGGGCAACGAACGGGCTGACTGTTTGGACAACTGCGGAGCTCGTCGACAATTCATTGGCCTTGAACCCTTCTGTGGCGTACAAAATGGGTATGTCAGAGAGAGGCTCAGAAGATGGAGGGAGTCGGAGTTTGGGGCCTATTGGGCCAGATCGCCTGGGCAGCGACAGGCGAGGCTGATTATATCTCCCTCTGGGGAGAGGTCGCGGAAACTCTTGTCTATGACGAGGGGCGAACTAAGGACCATGACGGGTTACCTTACGGGACACTGTGGCCTTAGGTATCAATTGTACAAGATGGGACGATTCTCTACGGATTCGTGCAGGTTTTGTGAATTGGAACCCGAGACCTCAGAGCATGTTCTCTGCAAATGTCCAAAGCTCTCCGACAGAAGGGTGCGTTATTTTTGTGGTCGAATAGGGACGCCATCGGACGTTTGGAATTGTTTACCTTGTAGGATAGTTGGCTTCGTAGGGAGCCTGAACCTATACAAAATACCAACTTCTGGTCGCGGTGCATAGTGCCACTCTAGTCTAATCTAATATAATCTAGTATTAAAAAATATTATTTTTTTTTTTAAAGTATTAGTATTCAAACAGAGATAAAAGTGGATAATATTATAAAAATGTGCATTTTTTGGCTCATGTCTACAAAATTTTATGCTTTTTTATCCTTTTTTTTATTCTACGGAAAACATGGGTTAACAATGCGTCAAATATTTAGTTTTCATTACAAAAATTTAATGTTTTGGAACTAAGTATTTGTGATTAAATGAAATAATTAATACATTATTTTTTTATCAAAAATACTGACTTTCCTCAAAATCTGAAAAAAATTAAATCGGTCCACCCGCTAAGGGGGATTGAGTGATCCCTTTAGTATTTTTTTTTTTGTAATTCCTATGATGCATATAATAAAAAGCGGACAAAATTATTCTAACTCTTGCAATTTTTTAATTTTCTTTTATTTTTTATTCATAATTAGAGCTTTGCAAATAATTTTAGACAATTTTTTCGTCATAGTGAGGTATAGGGTTAACAATCTTATAAAAAATTAAATATTTTTTCCTGGGTACTTGAGTTCGTATAAAACACAAAAAAGTTAATATTGATATATTTAGCATTTTGTTTTGTCCTTTTTGAAAATCAGGAAAATTTTCAAACTCTGGTAGCAAACTCTAAATTTTTTTCGACAATTTTTTAAAAAATTGGGGATTTTTTTTTTTCATGAATCTTAATCTAATCCAGGGTTGTCCCGTCAAAAATTTGATGTTTTCAGAAATAAGAAGCAGCCTAATGAACATGCATAACTACACGCAAAGAAACAAAGTGCCAACCGAAATGAAAGGTGTATTTTAATAATAACAACTTAGAAATTCAGTTAGTACAGCAATATTTGCATTAGATTTCGGAATATTTTAGGTGTTGCAACTAAAATTCAGTTCCATTAACCGAACTTTGATCTGTAAACTAATGTTCAGTTGTATTAGCCGACTGAAATTCGTAATACCCAAATTTCAGTCGGCAAATAGCTACATTTTTCTCTCTGTGTATAACAACAACAAAAAATCCGTTAATCGTGGTGTAAGTGCAGCATTTTTATTGTTTATTTTAATGAAATAAAGCTCGAAAAAATAAATTGTATGTAATATTTGTCTTGAATTCCAAATAAATGTTATAACTGGAGGTGTTTCTCATAATTCATTTACCACAATTTTGTTTTATGTAGTTCTTGTACACTGCGTTGCAAAACTATAATTACACATTAATAATAAAATAAATAAATTTCGTAAGTTAAAAAAAGTACGAAGAGTTAAACCGGCATAAATGCAAAACTAATGGAAAATTAATAACTTATAATAAAATTTTTTTTTTTTTATTTTACTATTTAAAAAGGATTAACAAAAATTTTTTTTTTTTATTCATTAATAATCATATAATTACAAATTATATACTATTACCCTAACCGAGCACTAGCTGTTATGGCCTTCGGCGCGTTGTAGCGACCAGTGCCTCTGGTTGGAATCGAACCCACGACCCCCTTACTGATAAGCCAGCACGCTATCAACTAGCCTAACGGGGCGCACGGATTAACAATTAATTGTTGTTTCATAACTATAAATACATTTAACTTGATATATTAAAATTTACAAAAATTTAAGAAAAATATTTTAAAGCAGCAGTTTTAATAATGCGTGAGGCCTCCTGTTTTGAATCAACTCGAAAATTCGATCAGATATACTGCCTACCAGATTTATATGAAGTTCTTCCGTTACAGATCTCTACGCATCAATAACTGCTTCGACGAGTTAATACTCCCTAAATATTCTCAATGCGGGTGTTATTCGGAGAACATGGCCCGCTCTTATTTTTTTTTAATGATAGTCATTCCCATCGTCTGACGACTTACATGTACTGAGGCATTGTCTTGTTGGAAAAAGAATTCTTCTTCGTTGCTTTTTTCAATAAATAGCACCAATTTCTCTTCCAATACTGTAATGTACTCAGAAGAATTCATTCTGGCGCTTGCCAAATCAACCATACCGTCAAACCAAAAAGCGCCCCAAAGTTTCTTTTGAAATTTCTTTTTGAGAAATATCGTGGTTCCTTACGTAGGTCAATAGCTGTTCAAAACCATCTGGATTTGGGGTTAAACAGTCCTACCCATAACAGCAATTATTGACTTACTTTTCGCCAGTTGGTTTGTAAATTCTTTTTAGTGAATTCAAGTAGAGTAGTTTTGTGGCGGGTTAACAACTAGTGTCCGACCGAACAGTTCGGCCAGAAAATGCATTTGGTCTGTATTCGGTATTTTAAAGAATTATGGACAAATTTGGCGGATGGAAAAATGTTTATTGGACTGATTAGATGCTATTTTGAGTGTCAAATTTGAATAAAAGTCTGTAGCTAAGCACTGAATTTACTGTTCGGCCTCAGAGAGTTCGGCCAAAGTGAAAATAGTTCGGCGGCCGAACTTTTAACTTTATAGCTAAACTTCGGCGTTTCTCTTAAATTTTATACACAAAATCGAATTAAATCGGCTCAACAAACATGTTTCCAATACCAAAATTTATCATCATTGCCTCTAGATATCAAAAAACCGACAAAATGTAGTTTTTTGGCCGAACTGTTCGGTCGGACACTATTAATAACCTTGCCACAGACATCAGCTTTTGTCGAGTAATTCTCTGAGAATCCTTTAAGAGCCTACTTATGGTTGATTTGGACACGTTTATCTTACATTCATCGATTATCTGATTGAGACGCTTCATTGAGTTTGATAGATTATTTTACACCGGTCCCGATCTGAAAGCTTTTTTCGGGCCGCCTGTTTTATTTTTACCATAAGCACTCGGATTATTTGCAAAATTTGTGACAAATTTTTTTTTGACGTCGAAATTTACTCTTTTTCAAATGCACTTAACTAGGTTTGAATCACGCGGCATTTTATTGCAAATTGACTAAAATTGCAGAAAAACAAAAATAATTCTTTAATTTTTCTTTATTTGCTATTCGTCTCTGTTTAACGTTATATGTAATCATAGTTATGAAATACTAACAAAATATTATTACACAATTTTTCTTTTAAATCAATTGAATAATCTCTTAAATTTTACACAATAAGAGATCAGTTATCACACTCTTAAAAACAATTATAAGTTTTAAAAAAATGTTTATAATATTAGAAAATAAAAGCAGCAATCATTTGTAATTATAGTTATGCAACGCAGTGTTTTAAGGTTCTGTTATTAGCATTTTTATGTTTTATATTCTTCGAAGAGACTTCGTTAACAAGACTTGACAACTTGACGTTTTAGTTTTTTTTGATTTTTTTTTTTAACACATGAGTTGAATTTAAAGTAAATTCCTTGAAGTTTTATTTTTAAAAAAATGGTAAGAAAATGTTGTAATATTGAAGGTTAATCATCAAGTTAAAAAAAAAAAGAATTACAAACTTCCAAAATTGGAAAAAAATCATCAAAATATAAAAAAATAAAAATCGGCAAAATTTAAAAAAACCGAAAAATATAAAAAATTGTCTGAGTTTGAATTTTAACGTCTTTTTCAGACAATTGCAATTAATACTATAATTAATGTGCAATTTTATTAAATTTAATTGTGAAAGGCGTGGTAGAGAAGAATGAGTGTATTTTCTAAAAATCATAACTACATTGTAAATTTTCAATTTTTTCTGAATCAGACTGCGCAGTTTCTGGTATTGAACCTTCGTCAGTGACCCTGTTTTTTGAATAATGTAATATTTGTTATGTTTTTATTTGTTCGATTGTCAATTTGAAATAAATCGCTAAAATTTACAAAAACATAAAAAATCACTCACTATTTTCGACCAAAGTCGAAGCCATAGTTGAACTTCAGCCAAATTTTTAATGTTCTGCCGAAGTCGTAGCCGAATTTTTTAATTAACTTCTTAATTTTAATAAAACTTGAATTTTGGTTGACGACGAAATTTCTCTAAAGTAAACCAAAAAATATTTTACACGAGTAGATCTCAAGAAAGCTAATATAGATTTTTTTCTTTCAAAAATATGAAATAATGGGTTCAATTATTTTAACGTCTTAAAAAAAAATTGGAATTTGATTGAACTTTTTTATTTTTACTAAAATATAAACAACTTCTTGTGAGTGCTTGAAATAAAAGCGTTTAATCTAAAAATGTAATAGATGTCTTCAAATACTCGGTTATACTTGGCCAACCACTAATCACCAATATAAAAAAACAAACTCCAAAATCACCAAAATTTTCAAAAAAAAAAAAAAATTGCAAAAATTTAAAGAAATCAAAAAGATGACAAAAATGAGAAATGATTTCCAGATATGGACGTTTTATTTATTTCTTAAATTTAATTTTTTTTTTAATTTTTTCGATTTTTTGAAATATTAGCGTTTTTTTAATCTCGGCGAATTTATTTACATCATGTTCCGTTTTGTTAGTTTAAAAAAAAAATTTAATCTGTTTCGAGTATATTTGTACTACTTAAATAATAAAGTCCAGTCCTCTTTTTACCAGAACTTTGAGACCGGTCCTGTTTTCACCGGTCACGGGACAGGTTACATGATAGGTTCTTTCAGTCTGATCAAATTTTCACCAGTCACGTTGTAAATCCTTTCAAACCGGTTCTGTTTTCATTTTTGTATCAGTAATATATGATAGATAAGCGGTTTTATTATCGCGAAATTAATTTTTATTTTTATATAAAAAATTTTAATTTTCGATTTATGCACGTTTAAAAAAATGTTTGAATGGGAGAACAATTTGCGAAATACATTAAGTGAAAAATCAGTTAGTTTCACTAAAAATTTCACAAGTTACAATTTTCATTTGTATCAAATATGCATTTTTTAATATAAATTATTTCTAGAGCATTGGTATAAAAGGCAACAATCGTAGGAATTAAATGCTTTGTCAATCGTAGAAATCCAATAACAACATTCAAACAGTATAAAATCAGCGGTTATAAAGCGTGTTTTTTTTAGAGTGTCACAACTTTGAGTTGGCATCGCTGCATTATTTGACCACCCATTTAACAGCTGATAGTTGCTTTTTGTTTAGTTTGCTTTGAAATTTCATTATGAATCGACTTACACCAGAGCAACGCGTGCGAATTGTTGAAATTTTTAATCAAAATAATTGTTCAATTCGTCAAACTCATCGTGCACTTCTTAAATTTTATGGCGTACATAATCGTCCTTTAGAGCGGTTAATTCGAAGAACAATATATCGTTTTCGGACCGCATTTACTGTTACTGATAATGTGCATCCCGTGAGACGCCGAACAGTGCGCACAGAAGAAACTGTAGCCGGTGTACAGGAAAGCATTGAAGATGATCCTAATCAATCAATTCGTCGCCGTTTTCAGCAACTCGGGCTGTGTCCTTTCACTTTATGGAAGATTTTACGAAAGGATTTTGGCTTAAAAGCTTTCAAGATTCTAATTGTGCAGGAATTAAAGCCAAACGACCATCGTATGCTCCGGCAATTCGGCGAATGGGCTAAAGCACAAATTGATATTGATTTTGAATTTCCATTCATAATTTTATTTTTCGGTGATTTAACCCCATTGCATTATTTTCTTTGGGCTTATGTTAAGACACTTGTCTACGTCGATAAACCACAAACAATTGAACACCTGGAAATCAACATTCGAAGAGTTATCGGCAAAATACGGCCGCAAATGCTGCGTTGTTAAAAATTGGTGTTCCAGATTGTGCCTTCTACGCGCCAGCCGTGGCGGCCACATGGCATAAATAATATTTAAACATTAATTTCATAAAATTTTCTTTTCAATAAAGCCCGTTTCATTGATATTAAAAATATATTTCCTTGTTTTATTATGATTTAAACTTGTGTCACTGTATAAAAAACACCCGTTACTTAACTTTAACAGCCAGTTATGTTAATAACTAACTAAATTTTCAGTTGTTTTACTGACCTTCCAGGTTAAAATCTGTTAAAATCAATTATAAGTTCAACAACTTTCATTTATTACTTCAAAAAAATTTTTCTTTACATTTGTTAATAATTTATTTAAAATTTTTTATAGTTTTCATTTAAAAAAAACTTTCATTAATTTTTTTTTATATTTGTTTCTTTCTATTTACAGGTTAGTAACTTTTTTACATGTAATTTCTTTGTATTCATCATCATCATGTGATATGAAGATGGGGTTGGTGATATGGTATGGTATGGTATTGTACAATATATATGCTATTAATACGTTAATTTAAAATTCATGCTTGGTAAGATTTATTTATTACATTAAACTTATTGTTAATATTAAAAGTACTAATGGGGAGGGGAGGATTCATAATACGCTTTGTATTTGGTGTATAACTATACAAAGCGTATTTACAGGTACGGATATTAAAAATTGTTTCTTCATTTCTTCTCAAATTTTATTCCTATATTTATAAAATAGAATATTTTATTATAAACAGTCAAAACTATTTTTAATTTGTTTAAATGTTTGAAACTTTCAAATAAAAATACTAAAGAAATTGTCAAAACATTTATGACATTAATGTCATAAAAATACGATGTTAACACTATATACGATATTACATGAATCCGGCTAATATAAGGTTTTGCTACTTTACACAATTCAATGATTTTTGTTTTTATTTTTTAATTATCAAGTGAAAATATTTTGAATTTATTTTGAAACCCTAGATTGGAAAATATTTTTTTAAAATATATATTTTAAAATAATATTTAATATTAATTCAGCTTGATAACCGTAAAAGAAAATGTTATGTTAAATTTATTTATTTTTTTTTAATAATACTTATGTCACTTGTCAATCACACCGTCAGACATTTGGTTTTTTTTATGTAAAACACCCACAAATACTATTTTTATTTAGATATATTTTGTTACTTTATTTGGTATGTCTGCTGGTTCATTTTAATTGTTGTTGGCAAAAAAAAAAAAATATATATAAAATTTAACAGATGTGGAGAAAAATATAGCAGTAGTCCTTTAAGTAAAGCTACATTCAGGGAATTATGTGGGCAGAAGCGAATAAAAATTACACTTAAAACAACTATTAGACGAGGAGAAGAAATTCTCAGTGACTTTGTGATTTAACATAACAAATATCTCTAGAAATTATAATAACAAAGTCCGCTGAAGATTTCCTTGGGCAGGAATGAAATCCGGATAGGGACAAGCCTACAGCAGATTGTTTTTCACAATTTGTTAAATAAGTTTTGGGACTTTAGCACATTTAAGTACTATAAATGCAACTACAAATGTAATTAAAAGGATGATACTACATACTATATTTCATAAATATGACTAAAAATGTTTAATTTTTGTTTTAAAAATACAAAAATTGGGTTTTCGGACTTGATATATTTTCATATAAAGGGTATTTTTTTATAGAGGTATAGAACTTTGAAATGGAATAAAAGAAAGATGAATTTTATAAATTGACATGAAATTTACTTTATTCGAAAGATAATCTTCTGGCATTATAATTTAAATATGACTTCTGGCATATGACCGCCACAGCTGGCTCGGACGAAGTCTAATCTGGAGGTTCAATTTTGGATGACTTTGGCAATAACGCGGCGAATGTTGTCCTCCAAGTGGTCAATCGTTTCGGGCTTATCGACGTAGACTAGCGACTTCACATATTCCCACAGAAAATAGTCCAGCGGCGTTAAATCGCACGATCTTGGAGGCCTATTCAGTGGCCCGAAACGTGAAACTATGCCGTTAACAAACGTTTCCTTCAATAAATCAATTGTGTCACGAGCTGTGTGACATGTTGCTCCGTCTTGTTGAATCCACAGCTCCTGGCCATCATGGTTGTTCAATTGATGAACAAAAAAGTCAGTAATTATGGCTCTATAGTGGCTCGAGTTTCAATTAAAATATTTGTGGATTCAATTAAAACTTTAATTAAATTGTAGTATCAATTAAAATAATTTGTAACTATTTAAGTGATTTTACTTTCAATTCAGGTTTTAATCATATCTATTAAAAATTAATCATATCAATTATATTGTTTTGAATTTTAAAGAAATTTTAATAGATACCCAGTAAAAAACGCTGCTTGCAGGTAAGCAGGTTTGTAAGGGAGTAAGCCAAAAAGAATCCCTTACAAACCTGCTTACGCATGCCATGATTTTTATATGGCGAATTCCCACTTGGAAGCATTACTTTTTGGCAAAATAAGCGGGGATTTTAGCGCTTACAAAAAGCTGTGATTTCATGGCGTTCAGTAAAATCATATTTCATGTCTACATTATTACGATTTAAAGTAATAATATGAATATTATATAATATTATTATTAATTTTTTGTTGTTAAAAATTTAGACATATTAATAAAATAATTTCATTTTGCCGCACCACGTGCTAGCTCTTCAGAAACAATTAAATGACTATTTATTTTGTACAACATACTCAAAAACACCAAACACAATCGGAAATCACTCGGTAAAACAGGAATAGATCGTTTATAATCCACGATATGAAACTTTCTGCACTACAACCTGCATCCTTGTAAGGGATTAAGGTAAGCTGCTTACAACCTGCATTCTTGTAAGGGAAATAAGGAAGCTCAAAAAATGTTTTTGTTTATTTTTATACGAAAATTATTCGTTTCATTTGCTGGTTTTCATTATTATGTAATAGTAAGCACTTACATCAGCGCATTTCTTTTATCCTGCTTCTAAAAACACGAAAATTTTTTACTGGGTACTATTAAAAGTTTAATTCAAATTTTGCAAAACTGGAAAAAATCACGAAAATTGTGAAAATAATTTATAAAAAACTCTAGAATCCAACAATTACTAAAAGTAAAAAAAAAAAAAAAAATTGGAAAAAAATTGAAAAAATAGGTATTTTTTTCCTAATTTAAAAAATCCCTTCAATTAAACAAATAAAACCTCGAAAATTAAAAATCCCTAATATTTGAAAAAATCGGAAAAATTTTAAAAACTATGAAACTGTAAAAAAAACACAAAAATGAAAAAAAACTATTTCAAAAATTTGTAAAACAATTGTCAAAATTAAAAAAATTTATAAAATTAAAAAAAAACTCTCAAATTGAAATAAAAAACGGCCAAAATTAAAAAAAATTCCACAAAATAGAAAACAATTGATTAAATTGAGAAAATTACCTAAATACAATTTAAAACGTCTATATCTAGAAAACATTTTTGATTTTTGGAGTTTTTTCTTTTAGTTTCTACATTTTTTGTAATTTTTTTAAATTAGGGTTTTAGTTTTTTTTAAATTTTTAAGATTTTTGTACTCTTTTTTTTAGTTTTGACATTTTTTGTAATTTTTTGAAATTTTTTTAAATTATGGTTTTAGTTTTAGTTTTTTTTTTTAATTTTTAAGATTTTTTTTTTTGTCAAATTATGGAGAATTTTTTAAAAATATGTGCATTTTTTTTAATACTGTAAATGAAATTTCGTTTTGAAAACAGTATTTTAAAAATGATGTAATTCTGTGAAGTTTGAGGTAAACGAAGTAAATGTCAGCGCACCAATAACTTATAAGGAATTGGCGTAAATTGTTTGAATATATATATGTTGTTTTGCGTCTGACATTCACAATTATAATTGAAATGGTTGAGTATTGCGTAAACTGAGTTTCTTAGTAAACTGCCCCTCAGAGTCAAAAAGGTATTTTAAAATTTGTAAACGCAACAATTTATTGACTTTATAAAAATTTTCCGAAATTTAATTATTTTTTGTATCATTTTTCTGTAAAACTCATGGCTTGAGAACATAGCTAGGTATCCTGAGTGTATCTTCACGTCGGACTAAATTGATAAAGTAAAGAAATATAAATTTTTTTCATTCTTTCATTGTGACTACTAACTAAAGCGCAGTATCAATTCCGTTGAAATGTTCATCAACTAATGAGCTTAATGCTAAAATCGAAAAGGCATCAAAAAATTCTAAGGACTTTTATTTTTATGGAGCAAACAAAATTATCATAACCTCAAAAAGCATTCTTATAAAAAGTACCTAACATACACCCAAAGGTTATTCATATCATACAAAATTTTTTTTTAAATAATTTTCCGCAAAGCGTCGACAATTTTTGAAGTTCCTTATAACTACACACAGAGAAATAAAGTGACAACCGAATTTAAAAGTGTATTTTAATGGTAACAACTTATAAATTCAGTTAGTACAATTATATTTACATTAAATTTCTGAATATTTTGGGTGTTGTAACTAAAATTCAGTTGAATTAACTGAACTTTGTTGTGAAAACTTATATTTTGTTGCACCGACCGACTGAAATTGGTGATAACAGAATTTGAGTAGTAGTAAACGAATTTCAGTTGGCAAATAGCTAATTATTTCTCTGTGTGTATGTATTTGTAGTTAAGTGAAGAACTTTCTGAGTGTAAACAACAAAGTTTCCTCTTATATTTCAAAAACTTCTACGTTTGTAATTTAACTAAAATACTTAAAAATTAATAGCCTTAAATGAAATTTGTTGAAACTAACAATTTCTCAATGAAAAGTTACTAAATCTACGAAATTTTAAATAAATTTTATTTATTTTAATGTGGTAATTTGAACAAATTTCATTTTAATTTAAAATTGGAAATATTTGTGTTAATTTACCGATGTATGTATATTATATTTGTCTCTCGCTAATTTTTTAACCTGTACTGTTTACTGTTTGTATTTTTTTTTAACTGACCTCATAAGGTCGATTTCACTTAATTTAGAACAATTATAATACCCCAACCAAACCATTCAACCAACATATAAAGAAATATTTCATATCTTATCACAGCTTCTGATAAATGGATGGAGGAATGCCACTGATGATGTAGCTTTTAAATATTTCATTTTTATTTCTTCTATTTAAATCTTTTGTAGCCCGTGCGGAAAAGAATTACCGTAAAAGTGGTTATATAAGTACATATTTGGTAATGACAAGTACTTACAATTGTCATTACAAATCCTATTACTTTTATATGGGGATGTCGAACAAAATAATGACATATCATTACTAAACACCTTACACAAAATATAAAAATATGTGGTTACCTATATGGTTACCAGTATTGACAAAAATAATGAATTTAAATATACATATAAAAAAAAAAACAAAATTAAATAAAAAAATATTTTATAGAAAATTTTTTTAAAAATAAATGGCCGACACGGGATTCGAACCAAGGCTTCCAGGTTGTCAATCAACTGCTCTACCATTTGAGTTATCGCGACATGTTATACTTGATAGATACAAACATTAATGACTAGCTTGCACAAAATGTCATTACTTTCCAGCTTTCAAAAAATCAAAAATAAGTAGTTATATATGTACTTACTAGAAGCGATAAAATGATGAGACTAAAAATAGATTTTCGAAAAATTTTTATGGGCAACACATTATTATGTACTTATGGGTAACACATTATATTTTGTATTGAAATAATGGGAAAAATAAGTCCTTATTTTTTGTGTTGAAGTAAAGCGGAGAGTAAGCTGGTGTCATTACTGGTAGTGATAAAAGTAAAGAGTAAGTAATTACGTTACTGTTTCTTCACTGGGTAATTTTATGATGTTTTTGTTTTGTCTTCTTTCTACTTAAACAAATGATTTTTATTGTTTGTCTCTGCCATTCAGATGCATAAATGTTTATTCATTTAATCATCTGTCATTTTTAATGTTTTTTTTTTTTTTTTTTTTGTAATTATAAAAACTGAAATATTTTTTAACTTGAAATGAACATCTGCTGGTGTAAGTATGGGTCGATTTAAGATGTTTTCCTTTTGGGTGTAACATTTGAACAATTAAATGAACAAAAATATTTCTTTAAATTAACTTCTATATAATATAATTATATTTACTTAAAGCTTTAGTAATGTGCATTTATTTCTTAAGAAAATATATATTTTTAAATGTTAAAAAAAAAATCATTTAACAAAGAGATTGATTGTTGAAATTGATGCTAGAATTTTTAAAATACTCAAAATTAAACTTAGGTATTTTTCAATATTAACCTTGTAATGCTCAAGACAGAACATCAACAAATTTCTATAGCAAATTGTCATTTGCTTAAAAGTTATAGCGATAAAATGTAAGCGGCGCCTGCGTTGGGCGCCATATCAAAGTGAGTGCGTGGCGGTTAAAGATTTGTTTAAAGCGCAAGGCAACATTCAATGGTGTCCCTACGAGAAGTTTATACTTACTGTCAAAGTAAATGTCCCATTATACAAAGGATACTGCTACTTTCAAATGGTGTTGTCATAGAAGCGGTACACTAAGGATATTATGTAGGTAAAAGCGACAGCAATTGTAGTCTAAAACAAATGAAATTTCACTTGAAAAAAGGACGACTAACATTTCATTATATTCAACTAACACTTGTCATTTGTTTTCACTGTTCAAAAAATTACTAACAATTGTAGTAAAAATGAACGACATATGTTAGTAAAAAATAAACAAGCATTTACTTTTTTATATTTTTTAAATAAATGCTTATTTAAATGAACTACAAGGTTAGTAAAAAATTAAATTTGTTTTACAAATGACGGACATTTACATTAAAAATAAAAAAAACTGTATTACAATCCAAATAACTACATATTTGTAAAGCAGAAGCTCCCTGAGTATATATTTACATATTCTCTTTCAAGGCGGGAAAATGAACCAGTCGCTGGTATGGTAACGTGACTAGATATTTGTGTGTATGAACCTGTCCTAGTTTCGGTTCTGTTATATGGAATTGACCGGGCTTGTCGTAGGAGGTGGCAATTTCTACCTTTAGAGCTCCTTGTGACATGCCGGAGAACTTGTCGAAGACATACTGAATCAAGTGAATACGCAACAGAACAAGTTAAAAGTACATATCATGGTACTAGTCTTATATTAGGCATTATTTGATATATGGATGTACCACGTGACCTATCAAAGTGTACCACATGACGAAAAAAGAATATTTGGTAAAAAACATGTCACATAGTAATCGCAATGTGTTATGTTGCAGATCTAGTTGAAAATTAATAATTTCGAGAATAGCACTAGACAGCTCAAAGTGAACAAGTCACTGGACAAATTAAAAATAATTGGCATGTAACTTGTCACTTTTTGTTCCACATGTGTCATATCTACCACGGACGATACAGTCACAGAATTTATCTGAAATATTATGTCACATTACCGGTTTTTATAACTTAGCAAAAGTCATAAAAAAATTTTTTTTTCTTTTTAAATTTGTTTATTGGGTTGTCCCGAATATGGAATTTTTCCAATTGGTTGAAGGAATACCACGCAATTGGTGTATATTAAAGAGCTGACTATGGGAAAAATAAGTAAACTATTTTTGAAGTAGGTCCCTACCAGTGATTGAAGTAGCCGGTTTAGTGCATTATGACCAAAAGAAAAGTTTGGATTTCTTTTTTTGAAATAGGGCTCAAAAGTTTCGTAATTTTTGGCTTATTACTAGAAAACTATTTTAAAAATTTCTGTAAAGTAATTTTGGTCCACCGATATCTTTATATGGAACGGACATGTCCCTTTTACATGTCGTTTTCGTAGGAGGATGAAATTGGTTCCATGTAACATGTCACAGACAACCTTTGACTTATCACCGACCTATGTCTTTTAGGATAGTTCTGTGACATGACCTTAGACAATTTAGTGACATATTCTAAGACATGTCACAGATCTTCAAATCCTATAAAGTTTAAGAACTATTTCGGTTTAAAATTTTGAAACATGTGAACTTCTATTATAGGACATGTAATTTGACTGTGTTATTTTTAGCACAGTTCAGTGATACGTCCCAGGGAAGTCCAGTGACAAGTCAAAAGGCAAGCTTGTCCTTAATCTTAATCTCTTGGTGAGATTTATTTGGTTTTTTGTTTTTATTAGGAAATGTTCTTTAATATCTGACGTAAGCTGTGATTTTTATATCTAAATATTTTTCCATTTTATTTATGTTTCTAATTTGAGAAAAAATCTTTATATGTCTTTCCGAAAAAGGTTTGGTGTATTTCCTAAACTAGCAAAGCTAGAATCTCAATATTTGGCACGTAGATTCAATTAATGACCACAACAAAACCAAACAAAGCATTTTTGGTTATTTGAATGCTGAGTGGTAAAAATGGACTCAAAAATTTTTAAAAATTCGATTTTCGAAACCATTTGTATGGAGGCAAAAAAATCGCTCAACGTTCAAGGAAAATCGTATTCTAGGGATCAAAATAAGAAACTTTGCCGAAGGAACCATACCTCTAAAACGAATTCTGATGTCCCGACATTCACCATACCTCATCTGCTTGAGCGTCTTCCGGAGAAGAAATAGAGACCCTAATCTTGGAAAGACTCCTCCTACTTTCTGAAATATCTCTATCCCGAGATTTGTACATTTTGCTATAAGAACACGGCTAAAAATGCCCTCTTTCAACTTAAATTTCAACCCTTTAATGGTCACCTAGAATGATGATTTATGCATTAATCTGCTAGCGCGTCTCCCGGAGAAGAAGTAGCTCCAATAATCTTGGAGAGATTCCTCCTACTTTCTGAAATATCAAAGTAGGCTTTTTCAAAATTTGACCCTTTGGGTCAAAAGTTGGGACATCAGAATTCGTTTTATTTAGAGGTATGGTTCCTTCGGCAAAGTTTCTTATTTTGATCCATAGAATACGATTTTCCTTGAACGTTGTGCGATTTTTAAATCGACCCGCCCTACTATATATATTTCATTTTAATTTAAGGACCCCTAACAAGAATCTGAAGCCAAAATAGAAATATATTCACAAACAAAAAGTCGGTAGTGAAATGGTTAAATCTGGCTGGTATCATCTTGTTTTTTTTAATATCTCTTTATATTTGTATATTTCTAAATTTTTATCATTTTTTTTTTAATTGTTTTGTGGTTTTCAAAAAAAAAAAAAAAAATTAAAAAGCGTAATTTGTTGTATACTGTATATTTATTTTACTTTGTTATACATTGACGTTAGAGTGCATGTTTTATATTTAATTATCATATATTCTTTTTATAATATTTTTTTTTGTAATTAAATTTGCACAAAATATTAATATAATAATAAAAATTATCACTGGAATTTTTTTTAGGAATAAAAACACAACAAAAAAAGTTTAAATAAATATTTAACAAAGTAGTTTAACAAATTTAATTTAAATTTAAATAATAACAAAAACATTTTAATTATAATTTAAAACAACAAATTCATATGAATAAAAGAGAAAAAGTAATTAAATATATTAACTACTTAACTGCGTAATCAAAATAAAAATAACGTCGCCTGTTGCGTCGAAATGGAAAAAACGTAACAGAATAGAGTTTTGATAAAGCGAATGTACGTATACGTCTTACGCAGCAGAGAGGTTGAATTTAATGAAAAGTATGAACTTTAATTAAAATATACAATTGAATTAAAAATATAAAATTTAATTAAAAAATATAAAATTTAATTAAAAAACAAGAATAATAAAATAAATTATGTATAAATTTAGTAAATTTTTTTTTTTTTGCGAAAAGTCTTCATTCGTTTATGATATAAACTTAAAATTGCCAGTTAAAATTTATTGATATTAAAACGTCACCTTTTTTTTACAAAAAAAAAAAAATTATATATACAAGGGCAGTCCCAAAATTAACCGAAAGTTTGAAAAAAAAATGCTTTCGTGAAAAGTGGCAACCTTATAAAACATATGTTTTAAGTTTCAAGGCGCCACGTTGTTTAGTAATTTTTTTTTGGAGCCATCAGAAATAAACGATCTCAGTGGATTTGCAAACATGAAAAAAATTGGTCACCGTTATGTAATTGAATACTTTTTCAAATAAAAGGTTGAAAGGTCTCTGTCCAACCAATATTAAAGCTGAGCTAGATTCTACTCAGGAGGCCTGGTCCTTTGTTTATAAAATATTGAGCTTAAACGAGGCCGTACGAGCTGCCAAGACGTAGTGATCGACCAATTGAGGTGTCCACATCAGAAGCGGTTAATCCAATCCAAAACATGGTATTGGATGATCGTCGGCTGAAGGGTGCATGAGCTGGCTGAAAATATAGGTATTTCAAAAAGTGCTATAACCAATGTTAATTTAGTAAATGGACAATTTTAAATCGCTACCCAGAAAAGAATTACACATTCCAAAAAGAAGGTGATGCCCACACTTGCTTACATATCTCATTGCCAAATTTAGTAACTGCAATACCAAACTCATTCCAACGATAGAGTCAAAAAAGCCAGTAGTAATGTAATCAATTCTTTAAATTTAAACCAGAAAGCATGAACTCAATAACAAAGTAATCATTTACTTAAAAGAAAATTACAATGTTATTAACTTATATGTATAACTTTTTGTACTCAAGAAGTAATCATATACTCGTTATTGGAAGTATTTCCTAATTTTGAAAAAAATAAGTTATACAATTTTAAAGAATTTATCTCATATATTTTTTTTCAAACAAATTTTTATTTGCAGGAAAATAATACTTAAAACAGAAATTGCATTTTTTTTGAAAAGTTTATATTTTCGTGGTTTATAGCTCCAAAATTATGACAGACCTATGTTATCATAACAATTCGATGTTTCACTTTTTAGGATTTTATTTCCGTATGAGTTTTGATCGTTATATTTGAGTAACCTAGGAGAATCACGTGTGAGTAAAAGTTAAATTTACTTATGGAACTACTTCTATTTTTTAAATGTAAGTACTTCTTATTTTTTCTAGGGAACTATTTATTTATTTTTTTTTTTGTGTAAGTACTTCGTAATTTTACAATGGAACTATTTCTTTATAAAAAAATGTATGTAGTTCTTAAAAATATAAAATAAATGGTTCTTTGGTTAAAAAAATAATCAATTCTAAAGAATCAATTATTTTAGTCTCACGCCCTGTTAAAAGAATCGAGTAGGTAATCTAGTAAGGAATGCGTTCTGCCCAAAATGCTTGATTACAAACCCGCTTACCTTTTTGGAAATTTTTTGCTGGGTAGTTTTTAAAAAACTAATTATTTGTTTTTTAAAAAGTATGTTTATTTATAACACAATATACTTATAGTATAAATTATTAATTCACTTTTTGTAGATAGCCAATGAACCGCGATCTTCTAAATGGCGTATGGCGTATTACCTCCAATCATGCTTTGGACGACATTCATGTGAATTTTTTTTACACTGCTTTTAAATTTTTCTTCAATTCTTCTTCCCAACCATCTGCATACATTTTTTTTGGCATAAAAGACCCCAAAAGCCCTCAATCGGACGTGATTTTGGAGATTTGCGTATTTCGGTATAAAAGGTATGTCTTTTGCATATTTAGCCATTCTAACGTCATTTTGGCATAAGAACAGCTTGCTAAATCTGGCCAAAATAATATGTCGTCTTTAGAGTGTCTATCTCTTGATAAATTTTACCATGCTAGGTAACTGTCGCTAAAGGGACATGTCGCGAAAACTAAAAAGCTTTCAATGGGTAAAATTCTGGCCAACTGGCTTTTTCTTGTTAATAAGCATTCTGGTTAAGTGGTATGTCCTCAATTTACCAGTCACAGGATTGGTAATTTTAGGAAAATTGACACTGCGTAACCCACTTCAGTATTAAATTATACCAGCCCTGTGATAAGTCCTTCTTTAACCAGTCACTTTTAGGTCTATTGAATTCTCATTTCCCATAGGGATGCTTCTAATTGGTTGCAATATTTTTTAATACAATATTGGCAAACAATTTTGCGGGTGGTACAGGCAAAACACATGATTTGCAAACAAAATAATGTTTTCCTAGTACAATATTAGTTGTACTTTTGGTATTTTTTTAGCACGGTTGGTTTTACAAAAATATCAGTGGTTTGCGAGTACTATTTTTTTGGTACTGTCGGCAATTTCTACCTTGTACTTATATTCGCAATAATAAATATGGTCAGATCAGGAAAGACCTTTTTAACATAAATTTTCTGTTGATTAAACTTAAAAATTTTCTTGTTTAAGATAAATTCTTAATTCATTTAACTACATACAACTTTCAACTCAAATTTAGTTCTTCTAACACTTGTGTCACCTAAATTTAGGAGAACGTGATTCTGAACTTCATTGAAAATTCGGCTGGCCCAAATTCAGGTACTATTTTCTGTTGTCGTACACTGAAAGTATTATCCTTCATGATATAAATGAAACAATTTCATAGAATTTTTTTTTCGTAGATTCAATGAAGAATTTCAAGATGTCGAAGAAATTTTATTAATATTTACAAATATTTCATTTACTTTTTTTCATAAAAAAAAGTTCATTCGATTTCATAAATTATCTCTTCATAAATTCGGTGAAAATTGTCTTTAGAGCTATTCAAAGACCTAATTTTTTTATTTTTTTCATAAAATTTCATAATTTCATTAATTTTTATACATTTTAAACTTTAGTTTGAAGATTTAATTCTCAAGTGTTGAACATATTTCATAAATTATTTTAATGTAGACTTTTATTAATTTTGGACTTCAACGAAATTGTTTAAAACATCTCATGAGGCGGTTCATTATCTTAGTTCCAATGCATTTTTAAGACATTCATAAAGAGTTTTCTAATTCAAGAAAAATCCTTAATATTAAAAAAAATTATAGAACTGTTTTATGAAACGCTTCATTGTTGGAATGATTCATTAGTTCAATGAAGATTTTCATTAATTCTACAAACATTTGATAAACATTTAATTTAGTGAAACCTGTTTCATAGATTATATGAAAAGTTTCAATGGACGAGTTCCAGTGACAATTTTCAGTGAAGCTAAGAAGAAATTAATAGTGTCCGACCGAACAGTTCGGCCAAAAACCTATATTTTGTCGGTTTTTTGATATCTAGAGGCAATGATGACAAATTTTGGTATTGGAAACATGTTTGTTGAGCCGATTTAATTCAATTTTGTGTATAAAATTTAAGAGAAAAGCCGAAGCTTAGCTATAAAGTTAAAAGTTCGGCCGCCGAACTATTTTCAATTTGGCCGAACTTTCTGAGGCCGAACAGTGAATTCATTGCTTAACTACAGACTTTTCTTCAAATTTGGCACTCAAAATAGCATCTAATCAGCCCAATAAACATTTTTCCATCCGCCAAATTTGTCCATAATGCTTTAAAACACCGAATACAGACCAAATGGATTTTCTGGCCGAACTGTTCGGTCGGACACTAGAAATTTTTTTTTTTTATTAATTAATAATCAAATAATTACAAATTATATACTATTACCCTAACCGAGCACTAGCTACTATGGCCTTCGGCTCGTTGTAGCGAACACAGACCAGTGCCTCTGGTGGGAATCGAACCCACGACCCCCGCACAGATAAGCCAGCACGCTACCAACTAGCCTACCGGGGCGCACCACTAGAAATTAATTACTGAAGTGAAGATAATTCTCTCAGTGTAGCTCAATTTTCAACTATTTATACGGACTTTTTTTTTATAAGTGTACGAATTTACCAAAATCGCTCAAACAAAACACGAAAAATATATTTTCTATACCTTTTTTTAGCAAAATTTAATTTTTTTTTTTTTATAATAAATTTATTTAACGAACATTTTCTTCCCTGAGTTTGCCTAAATTAAATTTTTCTTTTTAAGTAACATTATATAGGGTATAAATAATTCGCTTCCACTTGGTATTTTCTAAATTTTCTTGTATTGTTTCAAACATAATTCGCTATAACTTTGAGATTTATCCATCGATTTTCCTTAAATTTGCCTGATTTTCTTCGATATAAACTTTCGCAACAATAAGATGTTTTTGGCTCGAATCCATCGACACAAATAGCGAACAGCCTCCGAAACGTAATCTGAAAGAAAAAACAAATCCATAAAAATATGTTTAAAACAATTTTCGTTTGCAAAGCAGAATATATTAACTCAAAATTACTGCAAACTAGTGTAATTAAATAAAATTTTGTAAATTTTAAGGTCTTCAAAAAAGGGCTTTCGTACTACCTCTCTATCTTTATCTATTTTCATCATGGCGCCTTTAGTTTTTATTATATTAAATAAATGTTTTCTCTAAACCATGTGATTTTTATTTAAAACACTTGCCATCGTATTTCTATTTTTAAGTGTTTTAATAGAAAAACAAAGTTTTTTTTGCTTCTTTGCTATCAGTTCTAAACGTTTTAATAAACAATTTAAATATACAATATATGGGGAACTTTAAAAATTTTCGTCACTTTAAGGTAAAATATTTTCAGAATTAGTTTTTGTATGATATGAAAAACCTTTTGTGTAGACGAGGGCGGTCCCACAATTAGCCGACCTAACAAATTTGGGAAAATTTTTTTTTATTTCTCATCATAATCTCGATCAAATTTTCGAGCTTGATGTAATTTTCCCAGCTATATTCAATAGTTTCGATACCCTGTTTATAGTAAGAACTGTCTAGCTCCTTAAAATAACCATCAACCGCAGACTCTACCTCTTAATTGTTGGCAAATCTTTTACCAAACAGCCAATTGTTCAAGTTTGGAGGTAGAAAATAATCCGATGGATCTAAATCTGGCGATTGAGGTGCGTGATGAAGCAATTCAAACTTTAACCTTCGCACTCCCAAATATTATTACATATGTACTGTACTGAAACCCACTGCATATTTCTGCATATTTTACACATATTTATAAAAAAAAAATGCATTTACTCCAACATTTCATAATGGGCTAATGAAGAAGAGATGAAAAAACGAATAATAACTAATAACTATAGTAATTACCGTTCACCCATTAATGCCTATTTTGTATTTGAATGCCCAAAAAGGCAGGACGTGCATCAAATTGATTATCACAGGCAGGTAGAGAAAGGATAAAACTACTTTTGGAAAATGTTTTGGTAACATTTCACAGTAGTTAGCGGTTCAAAAGTCTGCAAATTGACATAGTCGGATAAATATGCATGAAAATGCCTCTGAAAAATTGGGGAAGTAAAATATCGGAAAACGTTTTTGTTAGCTACTAGTCTTAGGAGTTTTTTATCGAACAAAAAATATTTACCTGGTTAGGACCACTCACCTAGGCTACATACAAACTAAAAAGTCAGTTTCAACAGTTGTCAAAAATTTTTGAAATAGGCCATATATAGTTTTTTTTATATATTTTTTAACTTTTATAGCCAACCACTTTATAACAATTAAACTCGATAACCTTGATTATCTAATACATGTTAGAAATAATACACTAACAACAAAAAATTGGTCATTTTAATTGCCATACTTTCAAAAAAAAGTCAATAATCGCAACCCAAATCTTGCCCCTTAACAATATACCAGTTAATAAAAACGTGCAATAAAACCATATAAAAAATAGCAAAATAATGGCAAAAACTTGTTAAAATAAAAAATACTGCTCTAGTTAATGTAAAACACAAAAGGCAAAAATGTTTTAAAATCATTTTAAGTAAAATATAGATTGAATTTCTCGAAAAATACTACTAGTATTCTACACCCAGAAAACAGACTCAGTATTAGCAACTGTATTTGAGCTATTGAATTTTTTGGTGGTGATCACCGAATTTCTGTTGAGGTAATTGAAGCTCTATTGTTGTGTCAAAATTTCAGTTGTTTCAATCGAATGATTGTTATCACAACAGAAAAATTAGGTCACAGCAACCTTAAAATTCGATTGTCAACAAATACGCTTGCCACGACCGAGTCTGTTTTCTGGGTGTATATTTGTAAAAGGTGCTTCAAAATCTTATGAAGAAACTAGACGTAGTTCGATTTGTGCTCTTGTGTATGGACAACACTAACGAATGTTCCAAATTTCAGCGAAATCTAAAGACTTTTTAAAAATTTAATTTTTTTCGAATATTTTGTATGGAAATTTGCATAAATATTAAAAAAAATGTACTTAAAATTTGTACTGACCCGACGAAAAAAGTTTAGATATAATCGTATATAGCTTGAAATAGTGGTATCTTATCTTGTTTTTAACGAAAATTTCTAATATGGCGCTATATACAATCATATATAATTATATCTTATGTTACATCTAAGTTGATCTTTTTATCTCATAATATATAATTGATATCAGATCATATCGCCCAGTTACTTCAATAACGTCACAACTCAAAAAACATGATTTTTGAGTTAATGACGCAGAATTATTCGTTATATCAAGTATCATATTGTGTAAAAAATTCGTGTTGATTTTCTGTATACTCACCTCTTGAGAGAAGTTATGTCGTTATTAGTGTCCGACCGAAGTCACTTTTTTTGGCCGAAGCCGAAGCCGTAGCCGAACTTCGGCCAAATTTTTAATATTCGGCCGAAGCCGTAGCCGAAGCCGAACTTTTTAATTTTTTTTTAGTTTGAATAAAATTTAAATTTTCGTTGATTATGACTATAAAAAGCATCATTAAAGTATATTAAAAAATATTCAAACATCAATAAATTTGTAAAAAAGCAAATTTAGAATATTTTTTCAAAAATATTATAAAGTCAGTTCAATTATTTTATTGAAGTTTTCAACAAAAATATGGAAATACCTGAACTTTATTATTTTAACTAAAGTATATGACGAATTTAATTGCAAATTTTGTGTTTTACGTGAAATAAATTTGAAAATTTTGGTTTTTACGTGAAATAAATCAAAAATGAACTATTAGGCCAAGTTCGGCCAAAATTTGGCCGAACACCGAACTTGGCCGAACATCACTTTTTGGCCGAACTCCGAAGCCGAACGTTCGGTCGGACACTAGTCGTTATATTTTTCTTCGATGTGGGAGTAAATTGAAAATTTAAAACTCGTTTTCTACAAAATAAATATTTTTGAGTTATGACCTATATTTACCTATATATAAGTATATTAGGCCGGATCGATTTGTATGGAGGCAAAAAAATCGCTCAACGTTCAAGGAAAATCGTATTCTAGGGATCAAAATAAGAAACTTTGCCGAAGGAACCATACCTCTAAAACGAATTCTGATGTCCTGACTTTTGACCCGTAGGGTCAAATTTTGAAACAGCCCACTTTGATATTTCAGATAGTAGGAGGAATCTCTCCAGGATTATGGGAGATACTTCTTCTTCGGGAGACGCGCTAGCAGATTAATGCATAAATCATCATTCTATGGGTTAAAATTTAAGTTAAAAGAGGGCCTTTTTAGCCGTGTTTTTTTTTTTAGCAAAATGTACAAATCTCGGGATAGAGATATTTCAGAAAGTAGGAGGAGTCTTTCCAAGATTAGGGTCTCTATTTTTTCTCCGGAAGAAATAGAGTATAAATATATTCGATTGGGTTGGATTCGATTAAATGGGTCAAAGTGGGATTTTTCAAAATTTCACCCTACGGGTCAAAAGTCGGGACATCAGAATTCGTTTTAGAAGTATGGTTCCTTCGGCAAAGTTTCTTATTTTGATCCCTAGAATACGATTTTCCTTTAACGTTGAGCGATTTTTAAATCGACCCGCCCTAAAGTATATGTATATAAAACAATAAAACAATAAAATCATACAAATTCTATAATTTTTTTATTATAATTATATATGGCATCACATATAATTATATTAAAATAATATAAATTCTATGTTAAAATTAAAAAAAAAATTCAATCACTTTTGTATATGGTAGAACTTAAAAAAAAAAATGTTATAACTTTTAAATATAATTATCAGAGAAGACAAAATAACAAAATTTAATATATCCAAAGCTAAAGAAAATTGTAAAAACCAGAAGTAAAAACTTAGAAAAGCTACACTTTGTAAAAAAAGTTCAAAGTTAGTAGAATAAAGAATATTTTAGAAGTAAAAAACAACAACATTTAAAGTCAGAAAATCTTAAAATTAGCAATTAAAAGTCCAAAAATAAAAAGCATTATAGCAAAAAAAAAACTCTGAATCGGTTTTGGCCAAAAAAGCAAAATATTCGACATTACAAAAAAACGAAGTCTTGACTTAAATTTGGTTGAATTTATGAAAAATTTTCTATAAATTTTTCTTAAAATTACGTTACAATTGTAACAACTTTCTATGTTGCATCAATCAAAAGCTAAGACATAGATGAATTCATCTTCTGAAGACACTTAAGCGATCGGTTCAGTTGTTTAATAAGTTATTGAAAAACAAAATGACGCACAGTGGTTTATCGTCATAGTAGAAATGGAAAAAAATAGAAGGAGTCATCGTAGAACATCCAAATTTTTTACAGATGCTTTTTTTATCATCATTAGGAAATATATGAAGAATAAAATATGTCCGCCCACTTTTACGCCCACTCCCCATACAAGTGAAATATATAAATGGCAATATTTTCATTTGATTTTATGCTATTTCAACCGAATTCGGTATATATATGTTTTGTAGCAATTAAAATCAATGGCTAAAAAATTTACGAAATTCGCCCACAACCACGCCTACTTCCCATATAACAAAATTTTTTAATATGATGTATATCCCTTGTTATCAATGCTACAATCCCTAAACTTCATAGGATTATTAAAAATAATATCATATCCAAATCTTCCATACACACCCCTCCTCTAATACCCCAACTTTCCCCATCAATTTTCTAAATAATTAGAAAATTAACATGTAACCTGGTTTTAAATCTGGTTAAATCCTGGTTTTAACCTGGTTTACTAGACAAAGGCTAGCAAAAACTAGCAGCTGAATTTAACTTTATTGTTTAAATTAGACTTCAAGCTTTCATTTGGTATAAGGTAGAGCACCGCGCTCGACCGCGCACAAAAGTTCTAGTCCATCAAAGTTGATGAAAATAATAATTTTTAGACTCCTAAGATGAAGCAAATTTTTGTGAAAAAAATTTTTTTTCTTTAATTTTTTTTTTTTTAATTTTCATCTTAAATACCTAAATTATGGGAAAATACACAACAACAATACATATTTAAAGTCATTCCAAGAGTTTTTAGTTTCTTACTATTTTTTAGGATTTTCTTTCAAATGTTGTGTGTTAGACTTGGCACACTTTGAGGAAACGCCTACAAAAAAGTAATGAAAATATCGCCCTAGCATTTCAGATACATGATATTCAATATGTTTTTAATGAAATTAATAAATTTCATCATGAGCGGAAAACATGAAATTCAGTATTAATTTCAACTTTTCAACCACTGTGTGACGTTATAGCTGTGAATATCTAATTTTCCAATTTATTGATTTATATTTATTGTAGCGCGAATTTCCAAAGAATTGTATAAAATGTTCGTCCTCAGAAAGTTCGGCCAAATTGAAAATAGTTCGGCGGCCGAACTGTTAACTTTACAGCTAAACTTTGGCTTTTCTCTTAAATTTTATACACAAAATCGAATTAAATCGGCTCAACTAACATGTTGTTAATACCAAAATTTGTCATCATTGCCTCTAGATATCAAAAAAACCGACAAAATATAGGTTTTTGGCCGAACTGTTCGGTCGGACTCTAGGAATTATATATATGACTATATATGACTGTATATGACTATATATGACTATATATGAATATATATGACTATATATGACTATATATGACTATATATGTATACTTGGGGACTCAAATTACTCTGGTTTAGTTTGGTTTGGTTTGGTTCGAGTAAACGAGTAAACGAGTAACTCGATTTTGAGGTTTTTAGCTCACTCGATTAATCGAGTAAGAGCTTATAATTACTCCAGTAACTCGAATATTTTTAATAATTTTATTTCATTTATTTTACCTTAAAAATACATGAAAACACACACATACAAAATTAGGAGTTCCGATAAGTATTTCATCAAAATTAATTAATTTAAAACTAAAAATAAGTCAAAAACAATATGGCATAGCATTATATAAAGAAAAATTAAATTACATTTTCGCCTTCATTAATAAACTAAAAAGTTCGATTTTAATTTGATTGCAAAATAGATAATTTTTAATGTATGTGATTAAGTTGAATAAAGATCTGAAAGAAAGAAAAGAGTGACGGCTAAATTCGACCGGTAACACGAAAAGATGATGAATGCAGTTTAATTCGATCTTGCAAAAAAACTCAAAACAATCTAATAGTTTTGCAATTGTTGTGATTTTTTTTGCTAAAAATTTAGATATATACAAATTTTTCTTAATTTCTGGAAATCGGACCTTTTGGTCTTAATTTTTTTTTAGTTTAGGCTTTTTTGCCATTTATGTTCATATTTGTTTTTCTTGACAGTTTATGATTTTTAATTTTTGTGCTTAAAAACAGATTTTTTCTTAAGATTTTGATGCTTTAAAATTGCATTTTTTCTTTTAAAAAGTGTATTTTTACATTTTTTGCAGATTTGCTATTTTTTGATTTTTCCAATATTTTTTTTTGCCACAAACACAACGAATTTTGCCATTTTTTCTGTTTTTGTTCAAGGATATTTATTAAATATCCTTATTATCAAAAATATTATTTTGAGAAAGAAATATTAAAATGTGATATGATAGGCATGGGTCTCGGTCGTGAACGTTTTTTTCTACAAAATAACCAAATAAAAATATTTTTTTTTTCCTACTACAGTGTTGCCCTTACCGTGGTGCCACGCAAAAAAGTTATGCCCCTACTAAAAAAGTTTTACATTTAAATTAAAACGGTAACATTTGGCAGTTATATATTTTATAAAAAAATCAGTTTAAAAAATACGAACAATAGATTTTTTTTTTTATAAAATCTTAACTGAAATAAAATAAATTTGTATTTACTCTATTAACTCTATTAATCGACCAAAATTGTTCGAGTTATTCGTTACTCGAAATTGGCGATTTTAATTTACTCGAACAATTGTTCGACTAAAATTCATCGTTTAATCGAGTAATGGTTAACCGATTGAATACCCTAATATATACCTATATCGGAGCTTTTTTCTTTATGGACTTATAAATACGCCCTTCAGGATTGCTCCTTGAATTCTGAATAAAAATTTTGTTACGGTTAAGATTTTAAAACAAACATTTAATACATTTTTAAAGGTTTTCAAGATATTCGTGTTTTTTGGCATTTTAAGAAAAACGAAAGTTTTTATGTATATTTTTTTCAGTGCTTACGAAAAAATTGTATATTCAATATATTGATTAATTAAATTTTGACATTTGCTAACTGAAATTTAGTTGCTACGACTCAAATTCTGTTACGACTAAAATCTGATGGTACATTTGAATAATGGCTTTGACAAGAATTTTAGTTTTAGGTCATGTAATTTAAAAATTGTTGTACTAACTGAATTTATTAGTTTTTACCACCAAATAAAGCTATTAGAATTCAGTTTGACTTTATTTCTCTGTTTGTGGGTATTATCGACAAACAGCCATTTTATTTGAAATTGTAATTATCGTCAAAATATGTTATAGATTTGATGTATGGTATTTATTTACACACAGAGAAACATCTAGATATTTGCCAACTGAAATTCGCTTACGACGACTCAAATACGGTTATTAAGATTTTCCGTCGGTTGGTAAAACAGATTCATCTGAATTTTTGTTGCTAGGCCCATAATATTCAGAAATCTAACATTAATACCGTTGTACTAACTGAATTTATAAGTTGTTACCATTAATATACACTTTTTAATTCGGTTGGCACTTTATTTCTCTGTGTGTAATATTAATAATTTTGAAAAATTTAAAATTGTATTAACGTATAGTGGAAACTTTATCGCTATTTAGCGACCTTAAGATGAAAACTTTTGTTAAGCAATTTTTGGTTATTTACACTTTTAATATGTAGTCACATTGATTGGGCCCCCAAGAGATAAAAATTTCCTATTACAAGAATTTTGAAGAACCTAACTATTCATTCAGTCTTTATTAAAAAGCATAATTTGTAGTGAAATTAAATTTTCTTTTTAGTTAAATTGAATTTGCCTATCGACGTTTGATGTTTTATTCAAGTTCTTTGGATACTACTCGTATTTAATTTCTCGTTGTTTTTTAAAACGTGGTTTAAAAGTTATAAAAATTAGAATTTATTAAGTAATATTATTTAATTTAATAATCTATATTTTGTTCTAAGCAAATCATTAAATTAAAGATTTTTTGTAGCGATATTGATAATCTCAAAATAAGTTTGATGCGATATTCTTTAAAAGCTAGAAATAACATTATTTAATAACCACTAACAAAAAAAGTATCAACTCCAATTTTGTTGACATAATATAAAATTTATTAAAAAAATATGAAAATCTGGCATCTCTACGACAAAACAAGACATATTTTAACCATATTTTTTATTTGTAAAAATAACTAATTGTCAGTTTCTATTTGGGTTTCGATAATATGATCTTAAACCGAACAAAATTAACATTAGTTTTTTTTTATATTTTATTCATAATAACATAAGACTATAAAATGAAAATAAAATGCATTTATCATTAATACGGGCAGCGACTTTGATGCAAATGCATATTTGTCGTCAGTAGCTCAAAATCGATTTTGACCAAATACTTTTCAGAATCAAAAAATTAGCAATTAAATGCCATCCATTTGTATATTTTTGCATTTTTTATAGCATATTCTTGCATATTTTGCGTTTTACTGCAAAATTTTAAGTGCATATTTTAAAATTTTTAGTGCATATTTTTTGGTTTTAATGTATATTTTGATTTTTCATTTTTTAGGTGCATATTTTCGATTTTTTAGTGCATACAATTCGCTGTCCAGATCATTATCATAAGAAAATAATTATGATTATAATAATTATTTAATGATGTCAAAAACTGCAACAGCAGCAGCGTTCGCTAACAACAGTACATACATGGGCATTTTTCATCACCATTGTAATTTCATTACCATGTAGTTGATACTAATGTAAATGAAAAACATTTCATTTTCGATTCTACTCGTTCCCCGTTTCATTCCATATCGTTCCATTTTGGACCAATGTTCCATTCTATTATCGGAGTGTTTAAATTTTGTATTTTCATGTCAGTATATGGGTGAACAAATAATTAAGACACCCTGTGGTTGTTTCATAAAAAATTAACCCCTCGGGATCCATCCCGGACCTCGCCTATTAGTACTCCTGTGGAGCAAAAATTTTTGTCCGTTTTTTCATATCTCGTGTAGTTTGGGAAATACCGGCCATTTAAAAAAACGTCATTTTATAAAATGGCTAGTATCTCGTAAACTAAGCGAGATATCGAAAAACGGAAAAAATAGTTAAAAACTTGACCTACGTATAACTTACCGATAATACAAATGTGTTAAGTGCTCCGATTCAACTCGTTCCAGTTTCATTCCATATCGTTCCAGTTTGGACCAATGTTCCATTCTATTATTGGAGTGCTTAAATTTGTGTTTTCGTGTTTCCATTCCATTTCGTTCTAATTGGTTACAAACCAGACTGAAAATTTATACGTAAATATATGATTTTAGAAATTTCGTGCTCATTAATACAGTTGAGCCTCGATTATCCGGGTTGCACGGGACCGGACTCAGCACGGTTAATCGAAAACACGGTTAATAGAAGTGATTTATTTTTCCCGAATTTTAACTCTTTGTATGTAGGTGAAAAGAAAAAACAAGCAAATAAATATGTGTGCTGCACGGATAATAGAGGTGAAGCACGATTAATAGAGGAAAAAAATAATAGCACAGATAACAGAGGTAAACACGGTTAATTCAAAACACCAGCATGGCGGTTAACAGATGTACCCGGTTAATAGAGGCCCGGATAATCGAGGTTCAACTGTAATTTAAAATAAGTATGGGTCTGAGCGTGGGCTTTCCATCCCTGATTTGAGCGATTTTTTCACAATTTTAAAAACTATTTGTTTAAATTGATTATTATTATTGTTAATGGCAATAATATATAAAACCATTTTCATTCATCAATTGAATCCAATCCTTAAATCATTATCATTGACTAAAGATATGATAATGAAAATAATTTCATTACCATTGATATCAATGTAAAAGTAATGAAATCATCATTTCATTATTCCACTTAATTCATTAGTCCCATGTATGCAACAGTATACCAGCATAATTATGCAATTTGACATTAATTGTATTGTTAGGAATATTATGTGACAATTATTCTAAAATTTAAAAAATAAAGTAATTTAATACACAAGACAAATCAAACAATGGAAGTCCGTTCAACGGACGGCCAGACAGACAGACTGAGACATTCATTACAATCTTCGGAATCAAGAGGAAACATTAAATTAAAATAACATTAGTTTTTGAATACAATTACAACAATAGAGCAAAAAAAAAAAACTAAAAAAACACCTTGAGATACGACAAATATATTCATAGTATACATTATACATTAGGCTGTCCCGTCAAAAAAAAATTAAGTAATAGCACTCAAACGATGCGTGTTAAAGATTTCAATACCGAAAATATAACCAAATTTTTTTATAGGTTACTTTTAGGATCTGACGCGATTAAAGATGTGAAAAGTTTTACTTTTTAAGCAAAAAAATTTTGGCGTAAGTACTTTATGTTAAAACTGGGATCAAAAGTTTCATTATTTAGATCTTATTTTGACAAAAATATTTATGCATCTTTTTGAATTGGTTTTGACCCACCGCAGCATTTTAAAGTTTTTAGCAAAGTATTATTATATCAGATGGCCATACGCACTGCGCCCAGTATTGGTATTTTGTGCTGCCTTGATTTTCCCTAAAGATTCAAGCTACCTATGAAACCAATCACCCTATTAGGCAAAATTCCCATAATGTCGGAAGGCGAAATAAAGTGATCACACAGAAAACTAAGTCTCCTGTCACAACGCCTAGTACACTCGTAGAGAACATGCTCTAAAGTATCAGCCACTAACTACCAACACCTACAGATATAGGTGTCCGATTTACCTTTCTTGCGCAGATGGTACCAGAGGTTAGAGTGTCCAGTTACGTACGACGTCAGGGTCCTCAAATCCCTCTTGTCAAGCGACGAGAGTTACTTCGTGGCATCAAAACGGAATAAATCTCCTAGCCTTGCGTTGGTCAGGAGAATTCTCGCAATGACTCCTTCCACAGCCTACGTTTTTCCCTAACATACTCCATAGGCACTCCAAATAATGGTTCAGGATCGACAGGGCCCACGGTTAGCAAGATAGTCTGCCCTTTCGTTGCCCTCATGCCCCCCATGGCCAGGAATCAACCCCAAGGTAAGAGTTGTCCCAAGCTAGAGTCTGAATGCACTCCAGCATATATGACATTTCATAGGACATTAGACCCTTAGTGCCGCCTGACTTTCAAAAAGAATGTAGATGTGAAATCTGATCGTGCCCCTCCCACTAGGGATGCCAAAAGGAAAATCCCGAAGCCCGGGATTTTGTCTTTTTTAAATATTGAGTTTTTTTGGTATTTGTTTTTTTGCTAAAATTTAAAATAAATAACGGGTTTTCTTGATTTTTCTCATGATGATTGATGTTTAGGATTTTGCACAACACCTAGTACACTCGAAATAATCCTAATTTAATAATTCCTTGTAAAATTGTTAAAAATTTGTTTGTTTTTTTATATAAAACTTTAAATAAATACACGATGTAACTAGTAAAATGTTTAATAGTTCGTTATTTTCAAAATTTAAAATCCGATATACTATTGTCATAAATTATGATATCATTTTTGATATCGATACCATACTGGACTAGGGCGAATTTACTATCGTTATTCCAGGGAATTGAGATAGCGAAAACGGTATCATAATTTTATGAAAAAAATATATCGTCGGGAAACGTATAACACGTTATTTCAGGTCGAGATAAGTTGATGATTCATTTGACCGGGCAGGCAAAACTCTGTCACGCCAGCGGATTTTCCGTGTCATATGACGTTTTTTTGAATTTAAAAAAAAATCTGAAGTAAAATAGTTGACTAGCGGAAAGCTGTATCAGAAGGTCAATAATGTGCACTTTAAACATAAAATTGCCGAAATTACTCTGCTAAAGGTGCGCAGAGAAAAATATTCGTACTGACAATTTAATTTGTTGCCAATTGAATGTTTTTGTTGTGGTAACCGAATTTTTTTGTTAACATAAACAAATACCAGAATCAGAAATTTCAAAAAAACCGTGCTTTCAAACAATCCCGTCAAATTCCGGGAATTGCAAAATCAAATATCAATTCCGATTGGCATCCCTAGGTCATTGGCATCCCAACCAGCAACCTTATAGATCGGGTCATCCATTAAGATCCCGGCGATCCTCACTTGACTATTTACGTTGTCCCCTTTCATATCACCAAATTCCCTAAGTCTAAAGGAACCCATACTGGCAGCCTCCATAACAGAGATGTGCAATGGCGGAATGCCCAGCAAAATCCCCAAGCTATCCGTCGGGCATGTCCTGCCGGCCCCCGCTATGCCACTACACACAAGACGGTAGACTTTCTTGAGAACATCTCAACTTATACTTGACTATCGATATCATTATACCCTAATCGCGAAAAGAATAACATTTTTTTGTGAATTTGATACAAAAAGCTTTACAATGCAAAGCTTATTTATTAATAAATATTAAAAAAGCGTCTTTAAAAGTATATATTTATAAAAACGCTGCCAAGGACCAATTTTGTTAAGAATCTCTATTTTTTATTTATTTCACGATTAGCGGTTTCAAAAACTCGGTTAAATTGTTTAACTACTTTTCTTGAAATTTTGACAGTTTTGAAGTGACATTTAAGTGTTTTTATAAAAAAAAACTATTCTAAAATTTTGTTTTAAAATATTTTTCCCACAATAAACTTTAAATAACGAAACTGTTGAGCAATTTTTCGATATAAAATTTTTGATATCTTAAATCATGTGTCGGAACCTAAAAGTATTCTCGAAAAAAATTTCCTTACATTTTCCATATTCAGCTTCTTCAATACGCATTGTTTGAGTGCTATTACTTGAAACAATTCGTAAAAACATTCTATGTAGGGCCACCCTATAGGTATTATGTAGAACCTACTTGGCATAAACTATTTTATAGAGAAGCGCATGTGACAGCACCGGAAATTACTTTTATTTTTTTTTTTTGTATTTTAATGTGTATTTTTTTTATTTTATTATAATAGTGTTAAAGGAATATTTAATTGAAAAAGAATAGAAATTAACCGTTAATTTGTTTATTATTCAATTGACTAAATTATAGGAGAATAAGTTATTTTAATATGTTTTATCTAATCATTTAATTTTTCATTATCACTTTTATTTCCCTCCAGTGAATTATAGAAAATTGTTTAAAGAATATCAGTTTGTAACACGTTGAAATAGTCTAGAACTACATAAAGTTATAAATATGAAATACCACAGAACTGGTTCATCTAAGCTTGTTCTGTGACATGTTACCTTTCATATAAATGCAGCAGTTCTGAAGCAGTTCACATAAATGCCTCATTTGATATATGTTAGATCTCAGAAAGAGGAGTCTGTCCAAGATTAGTCATGTATCATGTCACAAGAGCTCTATTTCCGAAAAATGTTCAGACGATTTTTGTAAAAATTTTGAAATTTTTTTGCAATGGAATATTTGTTAATGACCTTCATGTAATTAAACTTTATACTAATCTGTGCCTTTCGTATGGGAAATTTAGACGAACTGGCACCATACCGCTTTATTTATTCGGATGAAGAAATTGATCCCTTGTGACATATCACAGACCTAACCTCGGATGGATCACAAAATGTTTCTCTGAAACTCAATTTCATGAAATGTCCTAGAATATGCAATTTGATTAACCTAGGACATCCCACAGAACTATCCCCAAATACATAGACGGTGTTCGATTCTAGCATTACTAAATATGACGAATCTCCTGAGTGGTGCTTCTATTAAAAAAGCCGCCATGGTTTGTTTTATCAAACTAGAAAAAAATCAGTAAGATAAAGAAAATTCCACATTCCCTAAAAACATGTTAACTTTTGTATTAAAAAACTGTTGAAAATTTCCAAAAATTGGTTTTATTACAGTTACTGATGTATTGCCTACATTTAAAGCGGTGTTGAAAAAGGACATATGCGAATAAAGTGAAGCAACTGCAGTTTATCTGTACCACGGTCAGTGATTGCACACAAATTTCATATAGACGCATTCAAAGAATAAAAAGCATAACAAGTATTATCAGAATCACTGATGAAGGATTATTACCAGAAACTGCATTCTGACTCAATTGAAAATTTAGAATGTAGTTACGATTTGTAAAAATATACTTATTCTTCACTACCACGCCTCTCACACCCAATTTTCATTTTCTAATTCTGGTGATGCACTCAGAAAAAAAATATTTTAAAATTAATAATAATAATTGGCAACTGAAGGAATATCTTTTTCATTAAACGCATCTTAATGAAGCAGCCTTTCGGAAAAACATTAATTCTATATGTGTTACTAAAGAATCCTTTTATATTAAGGCAAAAAAGTCTTGGTACATTTTTGACAAAACAAGATTACTAAAATAACTCTTTTTTTATTTTCAACCATGTATCGGTACGAGTAACTCTATTTTCTTTCATTTCTGTAACGGTATTTTAGGGGTATCGATATTTCAGTTATTTCGGTAACGGTTTTTTTTTTTAGCGATAACGGTATTTTAACTGTTTCGGTAACGCTATTTTAGTTATTTTGGTAACGGAATTTAAAGGATAACGGGTTTTCAGATATTTTTTTTTTTTTTTATAATTTAACCAATACTCAGGGGATGCCCCCTACTCATGCAGTGCATTGTATTGATCAGGAAAATAGGGTATGGGAAGGAGGAAAGAGAGAGTAGTGTTTGTGGATATTTGATTTAAATTTTTCTAAATTGTAAGTGACAGGGAAGACTTCTGCGGGAAGTTTGTTCCACATACGAATCGTTCGACTAAAAAACGAATTTTCTCTGTAATGCGTTGTGCGAAATACAGGACAATCAACTATTACAAACGGAAGTGCTCTACTAGATAAGCGAGTATTACGAATAAAAACTCGGGCTCGTGGAATAAGTTCACTTATCTCCCATGGTAATATCGATAGAAAAGTGTCACACAACCCACATTCCGACGATGATCCAATGAATCAATTGAGTTGGATACACTACTGTCATTGATAAGCTTCACACTTTTTCGAATTGGTAAAAGGAATACCATTCAATCGATACAAATATATGAATACGAATATGAGAAAAATAAGTACAACATTTTTGAAGCGGATCTTCATTTCCCTACCAGCGATTAAAGTTACCGGTTGTGATGCATTTTAACAAAAAAAAAAGGTTCGAATTTTTTTTTCCAAATAGCCCCCAAAAGTTTCGTAATGGTTGGCTTATTTTACAGGAAAAATATTTTAAAATTTTCTGTAGAGAAATTTTAGTATACCAGATTATTTTTTTAAATAGACCATGTAGAATTTATATACTTTATATATTTTTAAATTTGTACATAAAACATTTATACTTGCTCTGGTGGACCAAAATTACTCTACAGAAAATTTAAAAATATTTTCCAGTAATAAGCCAAAAATTACGAATTTTTTGAGCAAATTTGAAAGTTTGCACCACAACCGGTAACTTCAATCACAGGTAGGGAACTGAAGATTCACTCCAATTTTTTTTTTATTTTTTACATATTTAGCTCTTTAATAGGCATCGATTGAATGGTATTCCTAAAGGTTTTTTTTTATTTTAGACACTCTAATGCACACCGATATTTTTAGCCCCATAATACCCGAATTTCAATGACTGGCCAGGAAATAATAAAACTTCTAAAACGTAACTATTTACAGCATGCTTGGCAAATACTAACTCTAAAATGTCGATAACGATTCAATACCGTTTCAAGGAACTATTTTTAACCTTAAAACTTCCTGGGAATTGGGTTTGCTACCTATGCACCTGAACAGGAGAAAAAAGGAAAAAAAAATGAAATTAAAAAATTTTTCACTTTTGCGCGCTACCTAAACAGTGTTAAGAATCATCTCTAGGAAGTTTATATGTTCTAGAAATTTGTTTATTGAGATCTTAGGTAAATTTTTGTAGTTGATTGTTTCCTTGAATTTTTAACGGTTTGCTACCTATGGACCTGAACACGGGAAAAAAGGTAAAAAAAAATCGAATTTTTTTAAGTTTTTTGCGATTTTGATCTGGAAGGTGAAGTTTTTTTGATTTTATATGTTCGCAATTTTTGTTCTTTATGACAAGGGCTACAACTTTGCCATAGAGAGTAAATCGAAATTCTGAACGGTTTGCAAGATATGAGCCTGAGAAAATGATCACTTTTTTGCGAAAATGATACCGAGGCCCCAAATCTTTGGCGGCCCATAAACAAAACAGGAGATGACTTTGGGAAAAATTGGGAGACACTGGTCTTTTTTTTTTAGTCTTTTATCACGTAGTGGTGTCCGTATATGGTTTTTTTTTTCGTGTTGCACTGTGTAACCTTAAAATCGAACTAGATTTCGAAATCTAGTTTAAACTGGATTTCAAGGGTAATGTAAACGCAACCTTACAAAAAAAAAAAAATTGAGAAAAACTAAGTGCGTCGCAAAGTGAATAACTAAATTAATCAAATTTGTTACCCTACTTGCTGAAAAATAATATTAAATAGGAACAACCAAAAATGGCTAAAAATTTTCTAAAAATGGCTAATGGCTAAATGCTATTTTTCCGGCTATAGGTGTTTAGAAATGGTTAGATCTAGCCAGAAAATGCCTGATTGGCAACACTGGTTCTTGTATAACCGGTCTTATTTAGTCATTTTACCTTACCGGTTTGATTTTGAAATATCTTGAACCAAAGTTAAAATAACGCTAAAATACTGAGACACTGATTTATAACGGTATTTTCTAGATATATAACAGAATTTAATGAGTAAAATTTTAAAATAAACCCTTTGATATTAGAATAAACATGCCACAATCGTACACTTACTATGTACTATGTACAGTGGTGGCCAAAACATATGCAACTGTGGTTCTTTAAGGTTAAACTAATCTGTAATTTACTAATTTGTTCTCAAAATCATCTCAATAGTAACTACATATTAACAAACAACATTCCAAGAAATAAAATCGATAAAAAAGAGTCCAACTTGTTTTGTAATGTTGCCATATTTTTATAATTTTTTATGGTTAAACAAAAATCATCTGGACTAAACAAATGCAACTCGACTATTATTTTCTCAGATAACGGTATTTTTACCAATTCTCTTTTTGTATAGTTATTGTTTTTATTAATACGTGTTGTTTTTATCTTTTAACCAACACAAAACAGCATAAAAGTTAATTATTTTTGATAAAAATTAAAAATAAATTCGTTTTTATAATGGCACGCGATAAGTTCGGTTTTGAGCTGAGAAAGCTAATTGTAAGTGATTACAAAGGGATATATCACAAAGGGATATATCCGTAAAGTATAATATCTATAAAAGCTCAGTTTCACGCATTATTGGAAAATTTAAGAAAAGTACTGAAATTTCAGTAACCCACCGCGGAGGACGATCACGGGTGACAAGCCATAGAACGGACAAATTGATTATCCAGCAGGCGAAGAAAGATCCGTTTACAACTTCGTCAAAGATTGCAGCAAGTGTCCAATTACCAATTTCTACTCGAACTATCCGTAGGCGAGTTGTAGAAGCATCCCTACGTGCACACCGTCCAGCAAAAAAACCGCTAATATCTAAAAGTAATCAAAAAAACGTTTGAAGTTCGCCAAGGAGCACTTAAATTGGTCAGAAACCAAATGGAAGACTGTCCTATTTAGCGACGAGTCCAAATTTAATATCATCGGCAGTGATGGCATGTGTTATGTAAGACGACCAGTTAACAAGCGGCTTCAAGCGCGATACTGCAAAAAGACGGTGAAACATGGAGGAGGCAACGTAATGGTTTGGGGCTGTTTTTCTGCTGCTGGAGTTGGCCCATTGCACAGAATCAATGGAATAATGGATAGATTTATGTATAGGAACATCTTGAAAACAGTTATGCTTCCACATGCAGAGAATAATATGCCGCTACGATGTTTTTTTTTAGCACGATAACGACCCCAAGCACTCTTTAAAAGTTGTTAAATCGTGGTTAGCACAAGAAAGAGTTTCGGTAATGGAATGGCCACCACAATCACCAGATCTAAAACCCATTGAGAATCTTTGGGAAATCGTTAATCAAAGAATCGATCGCGAAAATTGCACTTATTCCGATATTATGTTCCAAAGATTGGTAGAAGCTTGGAATGATATTCCTGGAAATTTTTTTGCCAATTTGATATCTTCAATGCCTCGCCGATGTCAGGCCGTCATTGAAAATAAAGGATTTGCCACGAAATATTAAGTTTTATGGACATATCTGTTTTCAAAGCAATTTGTTGCATATGCTTTGTCCACTGAAATATCAGCCTATACGTAGTTTATTTTAATTTTTTTCTTTTCGATGTAAATAATTGTGGATTAAATTTTATTTTCTTATTTTTAAAGCAATAATAAAAAAATAATACAAGCACATGAATAATTTTTTTTCTTTTAAAACTAGTTTAAATAACTTTTGTAAAATTCTGTTGCCAGTTGCATTTGTTATGACCACCACTGTAGGTAAAGACCACTGCAAATCTAGTTAAAAACAGATGAAATTTCACTTGAGGAAAGAACAACTAGCATTTCATTAAATTCATCTAACATTTGTCTTTTGTTTTTACTGTTCAAAAAATTACTAACAATTGTAGTAAAAATTAACCACATATGTTAGTAGAAAATAAACAAACATTTATTTTTTTAAATAATAAAAAACGAATAAAAACTGAATGCAAAATCATAAAACAGTCATTTGATGTGGTTTGTTTTTTCAAATGAACTACAAGGTTAGTAAATAATTTAATTTGTTCGACAAATGACTGACATTTACATTATAAAAGAAGTTCCCTGAGTGTAGTTTCAAAATTTTCATATCGGTATAGCGATGGGTATAGTAGACAACTGGCGTTATAATTAAAAAGTTAGTGTTTGCTAACCATGCTTTTTTTACATACATTTCATTTGAGTCTCAGTTGTAAATTGTTGTTTTATTAAAAAAAAATTGATTTATTATTTAATTTAATTCAATGTTTAATTTTAATCATTACTTACTTTAATTAACTTTTTTTTAAACCACTCTTTTTGCTAAACCCTATACATATTTTATTCAGCACGCACAATTAGAGTGAAATTGAAATGTTTCAAGCTGGTTCGTGAAAGACAACCACAATCCTCCTTCCGTTTTTCCACTCCTTCTTAATGACAAAACAACAAAATGTGTATGAAAATGTATTAACTGAAAGCAAAAAAAAAAAAAAAAAAAACTATACCAAACAACACATTGTTAACATTCTTTTTTAAACCAACCACATAAAAAGCTTAAATGTACAAGCTTCAATTTCAAAACAAGTTAGAAAATGTGACATGTTGCCAAATATAGAACAAACATTGAAGAAATAATTATCTACAAAGAAGACAAGGAGGAACAAAAAAAAAAAAAAAAAAAAAAAAATCAAAGCTCAAAAGTATGCCATATTAGGAAAACTATTTTTGTGATAAAATGTTTATACTAAACAAAATAATAAAATAGGGAAAATATTTAATGTATAAAAAAAATAAACAAGTGTATTGCAGGAGAATCTGAGTTCGATCCCTATGACTGGAAAGATTTAAATATTTAAATAAGATTTATTTTTGTAAAAGTTTCTAAAGCAATGTTAACTAGGGAAATTTTAAATGAATTTTGAAATAAAGTCACTAAATACTTAAAGCAGAGTAATCCAAATATTCATTTTCTGTGCACAATTGTGCTACAAAAACAATAAAAAAAACTCACACCGACGCTTGTTCTCTTCTATTTCAGTTTGTTTTCAGTCGTTAATTGAGTGTTAACGAGTGCACATGTGCGGATGCTTACTGCTTTTTTCAGCTTTATTGTTTTTTCAGCTTTGATTTAATTTCAAAATAAACCAGCAAACAAAATAGTATAATGGAAGACAGAAATTTTTGTTTTGTCATTAAAAATGCTTTTGGTAACATGCAATGCATTTTATGTTACCTAACATTTAAAACAAAGAAAACATTTTCAATTAAAAGGCATTTCGACCATTTTCACAAAGAAATAAATAAATTAAAAGAGGAAAAAAGCAAAATGTTTTTTTTTTTTAGCAAAAAACCTTTATATGCAAAAAAGTAAAGAATGGGTTCTGCAAGAAGAGCAAAATGATGAAATTTTGCAAAATAAAAAATTAAAAATGGAGATTTCAAGCCAAATAAGTTTGGAAATCGCTCAGCAGGGCAGACCATTTATGGATGGAATGCTAGCAAAAAATATTTTACAAAAAACTTTTCAAACGTTAAATTATAGAACAGATTTCATAAAGTCAATTCCCTTGTCACCCCAAACTGTGGCTAGGCGTATTGCCTAAATAGGAAATTCTTTTGAGTCTTCTATTAAAGAATAATTGATAAATTGTAAATTTCTTTCGTTTTGCTTAGATGAAAGTACAGATATCAAGGATCTTTGTCAACTGGTTGTCTGTGTAAGACGCATTGATGAATATTTTAATGTTTTTGAATCAATGTTGACATTGGAAACCTTTTATGGACATGTAAATGGAAAGCTTTTGATGGAAGTTGTAAGTGATAAACTTTTTTCTATAGTTGATGTAAACAAAATTGTCGGTGTCTGCACAGACGGGGCATGGTAGGAAAAAACACAGGTTTGATAGGTAATATAAAAAAAAGTGGAATGGCAATGCAAAACTTTCACTGCATTATCCATCAAGCCGCGCTAGCGTCTAAATTTATTACTCAAGACTCTACTATGAAGGCCGCAAAGCACATTATAAATAAAATAAGAGGAGGACACAATGCCTTCACTCATCGAAAATTTGTAAAATTTTTAACATCTAAAAACGCAGCTTTCAATGATTTTAAAATGTTCACTGAGGTACGTTGGCTCAGTCGTGGCGACTGTCTTAACCGGCTATATGATTTAAAAGAGGAAGCCTTAGAGTTTTTAGAAAAAGAAAATATCGATGAGTCGGCAAAAAATTTTTTAAAATATACACAATTTATATCAGATCTAGCTTTTCTAGCTGATACAACTTCTTTGCTTAATGATTTCAACTTAGAGCTTCAAGGAAAAGGTAAGAATATATCTGATATTTGTAAAATTGTATTTAATTTTAAAACAAAACTTTTTCTTATACTTTGCCAAATTAAGTCAGATGACTTTTCCAGTTTTAAAAAAACATCTCTATTGCGCGAATCGCTGTGCGATGCTGCAAAAACTAAGCGAGTTGAGATTTTTGATACACTGCTCAACAGTTTTGAAGACAGGTTTGCAGATTTTAAGAGTATACAACTGCAGTTGGATTTATTTAATAACCCTTATAACTGTGATGTTACTCAATATGAGTTCGATATACAATCAGAAATTATATTTCTTCGAACCGAAGTCCAAGCTCTGGGAAAAATGGGAATAGAATTCTGGAAAAATCTAAATGATTTCGATTTTCTAGAGTTAAAAAGAAATGCTTTGAAATTGTTATCCCTTTTTCCTTCTACATATTGCTGCGAACAAATTTTTTCCGACTTAAAATTTATTTGTTCCAAGCAGAGAAATAAATTAAGTTCTTCAAATTTAAAACATATTTTGTTAATAAGAAATTGTTACAAAATCTTAAATTTGGAAAACTTAATATATAATGCCTAAATAAACTAAGTTTTTTAAGTTTCAATTGTAAATTAAACTCGACCAGTCAAATATGTGTGAAAAAATTGCCTAATTCTGTAAAAACTGAGGCATATTTTGTATTTAATTTTATTAACTTTTTTTAAACTTCATTTCCATTTTGCTTTTAAAAGTAAAATTCATAACATTTGTAATGCTTAGTTTTGTGTTTGCTGGGAAATATTATCTTATCCAATACAGACGCATTTCATTTATTGAGAGTTTTGGTTAACTCTGACTTAAAGTAAAAGTTTATCTTAGGTTGAAAAGAACTTACAATTTATTTGTTTTATTTATTTGATTTGATTTCCTATACAGCAAAACTTATAATCTTATGATTAGAGTCTAGGAGGAGTAATAGTAACTAGTAATGAATAAAAACATTTACGAGTACAATTAAATTTTAAACAATAAAATTAAATAAATTTAAATAAAATACAAATTTAAACATAGTTAAAAACAATTAAAAATGGAAAAATGAAATTAACAAATACAAATTTAATTTATAACTTTTAGGGAAAATTTTGCAATTAAATGCGTTAAATATTGTAAAACCCGCTAAGCGACTTGTTTACTTCGAACCATACATTAACGATCCTGTTAAATGGTTCTTAACTCCGCTAATATAATGCAAATTTCTTTCTCATACTAAAAAAAACCAAACTCTTTTCAAACTAATTCAAAACTTGTTGTTAGTCCTTCGAACCTAGCTTGCCAACTGGTTCGTGCCTTCGCTACTATATTTATAAATTCCTTTCTCTTACTTGAACGAAAATTATTCACAGTTATTAAGATAAATATTTTCTTTCCAAAATTTGTCTGACTTTTTTTTATTATAAATACTATGAGAACGCTCCTTAAATTAGGCGAACTGACGTGTAAAGGGCGACAGTAATTAAAAAAAAAATAACTGGTGAAAATTGGCAACCTTATAACACATATGTTTTAAGTTTCAAGGCGCCACGTTGTTTACTTTTTTTTTTTTTTTTTTTTTTTTGATCACTCAAAATAAACGATCTTACACCGAGAGAAATAATTGGACGAATTTTAATATGATTTTTTCTCTAAACTAATAAAGTTTTCTTCACAGTGTGAATGAAAAACTTCTTATACTTTATAAAAAAAAAAGCTTGATAGTGTAAATGAAACTTTTTCCTTAGTTGTATGAAATGTTTAATAAATGATATTGCAATTTTGTATTAAAATGTATTAAAATGTATTAAAAATTTAATTAATTCAATAAAAAGTTTCAATGGACGAGCTTAAATGACAATTCATAGATCTAATGCAAACATTCATTGATAAAATGCAGACATTCTCTAAGTGTAGCAATGTTTCACCGCAATAGAGCTGAATTTTTACGTCGATTCGTAGTCCTTTATGAGACATGTGTAAACCACTTTACACCTCAGACAAAAGAACAGTCAAAGCAGTGGACTGTAATAGGAGAATCGTGTCCAAAGAATGAGAAGGTATTTCCATCTGCAGGCAAGGTCATGGCGTCTGTTGTGTGGGCGTTATGATGTAATGCTTAGCGCGTTGGACTGTTACACAGATGGTCCCGGGTTCGATTCCCGGTGACGACAACATCAATTTAGAAAAATAATATGTATGAGTTTTCTATCACTTATATGTATCGCTGCGCCCCCTTCGGTGTTCCCATAGCACTTAACCCCACCGAAGTAAAATAATGAATCAGGGCTATGAAACAAAAAGCTTTAATAAATTCGCCAACTGGGACTGATGTAGACATCAGGTGGTGACCAACAACTGTTCTAAGACTTATCATCTCGCGCCATTACAGTGTTGCCATGTTTGAAGCCCTTCATCTTTCACCACCTTTCATCTCTTCACTATCCCCTTTCCAAGGAAAGCAACACATTAATTAATAGGAAGAATTTCCTGAGTGTTGCTTCTCTTTAAAAAAAAAAAACTTATTGCAGCGTTTAAGTGACGAAATTAAGGGAAAAAAGAGCGCATTTGGCGAAAAAGAAAATGTTGTTTCATCAAGACAGTTCACACAGCCAAAATAAATTAATGAAAGTTCAAATTGTTTCATCACGTACCTTTTTCGCCAGATTTAGTTCCCTAGGATTATTTTCTATTTCCAATTTGGAAAAAAATTGTTCTGTTGTAAAAGATTTGCCTACAATGAATAGGTGGAGTCTGCGGTTGATGACTAATTTAAGGAGCTAGACAGTTCTTACTATTAGAATAGATTATATGGCACTATGCACCGCGACCAACTTAGGTCTTTTGTGCTGCCTAAAGTTACCCTAAAGATTCAAGCTACCTATAAAGCCAATAATCCTATTAGGCAAAATCTTCATAATGTCCGAAGGGGAGACAAAGCGATTGCCAAGAAACTTGGTACGCCTTTCACATAGCCTCGGACATTCGCAAAGAACATTCTCTGATGTCTCAGCTACCAGTTCGCAAAATCTACACTCATCCGTGTCCGAAAGACCCCTTTTGCGCAGGTGGTATCTGAGATTGCAGTGTCCAGTCAGGTAAGACACCATGGTTCTCAAGTCACCCCTCCCGAGGGACAAGAGTCTCCTCGATCCTGCACTGGAAAAAGAAATTAATCTCTTAGCCTGTCGTTGGCCAAGAGAGTTTTCCCAATAGAGAGAGAATTCTGACTCCCTCCACGACCCGAGCTTCTCCCTAACATACCCCAAAGGTATACCACAGAATGGTTCAGGGCCAATAAAGGGCCTTAGGGCCCCGCAATTAGCAAGACAATCTGCCCTCTCGTTGCCCTCGTGACCAGGAACCCACCCTAAGGTAAGCGTGTTGAGCCTGCCAAGTCGGTTAAGAGCCAGAATGCATTCCATGACCAGACCAGATGACACCTCATAGGACATTAAAGCCCTTAATGCCGCCTGACTGTCGGAAAGAATGTAGATGCGAGATCTAATAGTTCTTACTATAAACAGGGGACAGATTCTTTAAGAAAAACGATATCGTTTCGTTCAAAACGATACCTAATTTGCTATCGTTTTGACGAAGTTTCTTACGAAAACGTTAAACTAAACGATGGAATATTGTTGTTGTCACCAAGCATTATTTAAAATTTCTATGTAATATTGTCGCAATTTGACTTAGAAAAGTGGACGATTATCGTCGATCGTCCTACAGAATTCCTAGCCAGGGTATCGAAGCTATTGAATATCGCTGGCAAAAGTATATCGAGCTAAAAGGAGATTATGTGGAGAAATAAAGAAATTTTTCCCAAATTTGTTGTGTTTATTTTGTAAGGTTGGCCCTCCTATATAAAAAAAATCCATTTTTGTATATTGGTTGTTGTCTACGCTAAATTACATGATTCATTTCGATTAAATTAGCCATTTATCTGAGAAATAATTAAATACCTTGTGTATCTATTAAATAACTTTTTCTTCTTTCTGTTTTGTCCAAACATATTATGTTAATTTTATAACTAAATTTCAACCCGAAAACCGTTATATTTTAATATTTGCATAACAAAAAGACCTAAAACTAATTTAAAATGTCAACACCAACAAAATGTTAAAATTTTCTCTTCATTTTTGGTAGCTAACCTTAACTTAAGAAACAGACTTCATTTTAAGTTTAATATGAAAATAATGTGTATTATTAAAAATAACTTTTAAAATACAATCTGCAACAGTCAATAATGACTATTTATAACAAAAGTTTCATGACATCATAACCTGTGGGCATAACTAGATTAACCAACAAATAAAATAAAATATTTAAAAAAAAAAAAGCGAAAAAATATTTATAAAACTGTTTGACATTGAATGGTATTTTTGTGTGTGCTGTTTTATGGCATTTTTAAAAATATCGTAGACATTCAACTACAAACCGGTGTCAGGGCTTTTGTTTGTTTCTGTTTTAATTTTCAGGCAAAATCTTTAAGCCATGGCAATAACGTTAACGTTTTTAAAATCATGTAGGTTTCTTTTGACATACTGTGATTAAAGTTTCTTTTCTATATCACAGACATGGGCAAAAGCGGCCCAGATCGAATTTCGTGCTGCCCAAAACCAAAAAAAAAAAAGGTTAAAAGAAAAATTAAACAGAAGAGCCGTTTAGTAAATAAATAAAAAAAATTAATCAAATAAATTTTTAATTAATTAAAATTAAAAAAAAAAAAAGTTAAGGAGTAACAAAAATAAACGGTACTAAACATCAAAATTTGAAAATATAATTAAAAATTGGAGCCTCACTCAGTAATAGTAGAAAAGCTTTGCTCAGCAAAGACACTTACTTATTTATGAATGACTTCTACACAGAAACACTTTTCTCGGCGAAGTCGGACTTTGGACAGGAGGAGAAAACCTGTAAGATCGGCCGAAGGCCGTTTATGCAGAAATCCTTTGCTCAGCAAAGCTACTTACTTTTTTAAGAATGACTTTTACTCAGAAAAAATTTCCTCAGCGAAGCCGGGATTTGGACATACTGGAGTAGAAACCCCTAAAGCCTAAACCCCTAAGCACTGATCCAGAAAAAAGTAAAAAGTGAAAATTATTTAAAAGGTGCTGGCTTTTCTACACTTAAAATAATTAATTATTTGTTAGGACAATATCCTAATAAAGAAATATAGAGTATGGCCTCGATTTTGAATAATTTTAATTTTCATTAAAATAATTTATTTCTCAATAATACGAAAATTGCATTTGGGGGAAGGGTCAATGTACCAAAGTACCTAAAATAGGTAAAATATTTGGACACATTATAACCTTATTTATTAGGGCTGGTCGATTTAAAAATCGCTCAACGTTCAAGGAAAATCGTATTCTAGGGATCAAAATAAGAAACTTTGCCGAAGGAACCATACCTCTAAAACGAATTCTGATGTCCCGACTTTTGACCCGTAGGGTCAAATTTTGAAAAAGCCCACTTTGATATTTCAGAAAGTAGGAGGAATCTCTCCAAGATTATGGGAGCTACTTCTTCTCCGGGAGATGCGCTAGCAGATTAATGCACAAATCATCATTCTAGGTGCCCGTTAAGGTGTTAAAATTGAAGTTGAAAGAGGGTCTTTTTAGCCGTGTTTTTATAGCAAAATGGACAAATCTCGGTATTGAGATATTGCAGAAAGTAGGAGGAGTCTTTCCAAGATTAGGGCCTCTATTTCTTCTCCGGAAGACGCTCTAGCAGATGAATGCATAAATTATATTCAATTGGGTTGGACTCGATTATGGCACTCTAAATGGGTCAAAGTGGGATTTTTCAAAATTTGACCCTGCGGGTCAAAAGTCGGGACATCAGAATTCGTTTTAGAGGTATGGTTCCTTCGGCAAAGTTTCTTATTTTGATCCCTAGAATACGATTTTCCTTGAACGTTGAGCGATTTTTTTGCCTCCATACAAATCGACCCGGCTTATTATTTATACTACACTTACACGAAAGCTTTATTTTATTTCTGAAAACCTCCAAAAACCAGCAAATCAAATCTGAAAACCAGCAAATCAAAAAAATATAAAATATAAATATTTATATAAATATTTCAGATATTTTTTTTTATTAAATAAAGAAAACATTGTAAAACTTGTTTTACGAAAAGTTCGATGATATTTATGTAAACTACACTAAAAAAAAAAAATAGCCCGAAAAGTAAACAAAATTTTTGCTGGTAAGATCCCCTACAATTTTTTTTTTTTTTTTGCTGATATCAATTTTTCTGTAAGCATCCTCCTAGCAAAAATGTGGCTGACTTTACTGACTTTTTTTAGTGTACGAGTACATAAATACGATAATTCTAAAAATTCATTAATTAGATTCAACAAAATTTGAAAAAGGGGTCAACATTTGTAAAACTTTTTTTTTTTATATAACTTAAGCCCTATATTTCACAACATCGATCCGATAAAGTTTTTTTACTTCTGATTCGTATCTGCACTGATAGACTTTTCCTTCATAGTATTATTGAATCGATTTCATTGAAAATACTAAAAGTTTTTATACAACTTAAGCCCTATATTTTTTACTTCAGTTTTGTCTCTGCACTGATAGAGTTTTCCTTAGTAGTATTTTTTTTTTTTTTTTTATTAATTAATAATCATATAATCACAAATTATATTACCCTAACCGAGCACTAGCTGCTATGGCCTTCGGCGCGTTGTAACGAAAACAGACCAGTGCCTCTGGTGGGAATCGAACCCACGACCCCCGCACTGATAAGCCAGCACGCTACCAACTAGCCTACCGGGGCGCACAACCTTAATAATATTAATGAATCGATTTCATTGAAAACATTAAAACAACCATGTTTCCTTAACTAAAAATCTCTAAAAACGCAAAAAAAAAACTGAATTTTTTGGAAATGTTGGAATTCTTTTGCTTATTTATGTCAAATTATGTTTAAATTCAATCTGGAATTTAAATATATAAAGCATTTTATTCTTCTTAAATATTTAAAGCATTTTATTTCACTATATAAAAATGTAAAAGTAATTTTTAAAGTTGTTTTAAAATCCCAATTTTAAATTTAGCTTAAAATCAAGTATATATCAATTGTAATTCCAGTCATATTTTCAAGTTTCAGTCCTTAATTTATACTTTATTTACAATGTAACTTAATAGCAATAGCAGAAAAATGGATACTTGAATTCAAATCGAACATAACAGTGTAAATACACTTTAATTCAAGCCTTGAGTTGTAGTGCAATTCAAGTTCAAACATCATACTAAAAATACTTGAATTCAAGCCCATTTAAACACGACTATGATTACTTTTGAAACAATTTATTTATGTTACCGCAGTCTTTTTCAACATACTTACACATTCAAAATTTTGGACTTGTTCCTAGGAAAACATTTATGGTGCATAATTTGTTTGTTTAACTGGTCCTTTATTAAGAAGCTTAGAGGTTTGTTTAATCTATGTGAATTAAGGAAACGATGAATGTTAGGGCAGAGTTTAGATGCAGTTGAATGGGACCTTTTTTAGGAAAAACCGCGGATGATAATCAAATTTTATATAAATCTCAGCATGGAAGTTTTTATTTTGGATATGTTTTTATTTTATTTTTCAACATTGACAAAAAAAAAGAAAAACATAAAAAAAAATAATTTGTATTAACTTGATTTTGACTGAAAAAAACTATTTTAAATAAAGCATTATTCAAGCAAAATTGAAAACACTTGAAAATTTAGTTTTTTATTAAATATTTTAATATATTCCCGAATTAACAGTGATTGTTAAATTTAAACATATTTTGCTATTTTCTATGAAAAATAAGCTTTCACTATCAACACCTTGATAAATATTTATTTTAAAAATCCCAGGAATTCCCGGAAATGTTCGAAAAAAATCCTAATTTCCGGAAGTTGAATGTCGGGCATTATTTAAAAGCCCTAGTCTAGTATAAATACAGATTTTATGTGTTAAATTTTTTAAGCAAATTTAAGTTTTCAAGGACAAATCCTAAAAATTCCATTTTGTGGGTCCTAACGTGGTCTTTTTAACAAGCTTAAACATTTTCCGATATGGTAATTTCATGTGGAATTTGTATCCATAAAATATAAAAGATGATGATGTACTTCTTCATAAAACTGACCCATAAAATGTTTTCACTTTGGTGAGGAGCTAAAAAACAGACTCACAATTGAAAAAGTAATTGCGTCAAAACTTTTTTGACTTTAAGTTTGGGTTAGGAGAGAAGAAAACAAATTCTTAAAAAAAAATATTAAAGCTTTTACGTGCGGATGTTTATTGATTAGTTTAATATAGTGTGACCCTGCGTAAGATTATGAAATCCCAAAATTGGCCCCTTAAGCCATTTACGTGCCCACCCCTGATATATCGTATCTTTAAATGCAGTTACTTATATGAATTTTTAAAATTTAAATATTTTTTTTATAACTCTTCACTTATCTTATCGTCGTTTTTCTATTTGTTCCTCCGTTATTAGAAAATATTTGAAATATTTGTGCTTATAATTGATAACTAGGGCTCGGAAGTTAATCGAGTTTTATGTACATAAAATATACATTAAAAATCGTAAAAAATGCACTTAAAAAAAAAAAAAAAATTGATTTTTTTTCAATGTTTTCTTTATTGTTAACATATTTAAAGTAATTTTTGTTTTCAAAAACGGTTAAAAATTTTAAACATTGTAATTGTAAGAAAGCAAGTAATTGTGTTTTACCGCTAGGTTTGTCTTCGTGATCAAAAAACATGTATAAAAAAATATTTATAAATTTAAAGAAAAAAAAAAATTAATAATATATCGAATATGATATTGTCATATTAGATTTTATTTGTAGCTTTTCAAAAAGTTTGCTAATTTTCATGATAGACAATACAATTGTTTCATAGGCATCACCATAATCTTCAGTTGTCCGCAATTCAGTTGTCCGCATAATCTTTAGTTGTCCGCAATGGCTTAATTCAAAGCGAGACTATGTAATGTCCGACAAAATGAACTATACGAGAATTTTGTATGCTTTTCAAAAAATTTCATTTTATGATTAGGTTTACCAAATCAACGAGTTTATACACTAAATCAGATAAAATGCAAATGAAAATTATATGAAAAACGCGTATTGCAAGACGAGGACCTTACAACAATTTAAATTTGTCGAATAGTGAAATCAAGGCATATTTTTAGTCAGTAGATCAAAAACGATATTGACCAAATATTTGGGCAATATTTTTTATAAATGCATATTTTGTTTTTCTTGTTTTACGATTTTTATTCCTTATTTATGCAAAAACATTTTTTTTGATTAAACTCCCACACATAATTTCCTTTAAATTTTATACGAATTTGAAATTTTCTAAAAAAATGTATTTTATTAACTAAATTCTGCAATTTTGTAAAAAAAAGCCCTTTTTTGGTGGCATCTTTTCAAAAATTATTCTGCAAGTTTGTAAAAGAATATCCTTATTTTGGTGGCACCTGTTCAAAATTGTTTTTAAAAATATAAAAAACATTTTATATATTTGATTTTTATATTAATGAGAAAATACACTGTAAAAAATATTATTTGAGCCAGAGTAAAAACTAATTTTTTTTATAGATAGAACATTTTTGGTCTCCAAAGTTTAGTAACATTTAGGAAAAGACCCTAACCACGTGTTTTATTACTAAGAAGACAAGGATGGAGCAAAATTGATAATTAATAGGTTTTTTGTTAGAGCTCTGCCTATTATGGAGGCTATAGCTTTTCTAAAACTTCGGGTTCTGATGTGATCTTCAGCCAGATCGAAATACTAAAAACTTTTTTTTTAAAAATATCAAATGATGAATGCAATTATTTTTGCATGGGTCAGACATAGTTTTCGTTCAAAAAATTCGAAGAAAATAAACTTTTTTAAAAAATTGTTGCTGAAATTACAGAAATTGAAATCCATTTTAATAATGATTTCTTTTAAAATATATATTTTTCACCAGAACCGTTATATTTATAGCTGACAAATATGCAACATCAACTTATCGAATTTTTCCCTTAGGTGGGGCAGTTTAACCGATTTCAATTACTTTGCAAATCTTATAAACATATACATATATAAGGAATAAATATAATTTATATTTTAATCATGCAAATTAAAGTTAAGATGTGTGAAATTGTAGATAAAAAAGATCTTTTGCAATAAAATTGTTGGTTGAGTAACGACAGCGCTTTAAAAAAAAAAGTGGAGAATGCTCCCCCTTCTACCCTACATCATATTGTACACAATTGTATTTAATTGCATCGAATTAGATCTAATTTGAAACATTGTATCGAATTCGATACAATTTGATGTATAATATGTTCTTATTTTGCGGATAAAATTTTATCTCATCGCATATCTGATTTATACACTCAGAAAAAAAAGTTACTAAAACAAATGTTCAATCGAACTTTACTATTTTTGTACTAATTTTTAGTACAATTTTTTAATTTTAGTACAATTTTTTTGCTATTCTCATTTTACAAATTACTGAATGCTGATTTTAGCAAACTATTTTACTAATTTTTAAAAAACAGTTGCTAAATTTATGCAAATATTTTGCTATTCAGAAAAAAAAAAATATTTCACTTAAATAAAATTTTTTATTACAGAGTTAATAAAATCAAAATAAAGTTCATCTTTTAGAAAAAACGTGAAAAGCAAAGTATTCTTATTTTAATTTTTAAATTTTTATTCTGTGAAATTCTGTTGGATCTAACAAAATTTAGCAAATTTTTTGACGAGTTTAGCAAATTAATTTTAAATTGCAGTTTACTGAAATTTTACCAAAATTTAGTAGCGGTTACTAATTTTTTCTACTAATTTCATTTTACTACCGTTCAGCAGACATGTGTTGCTAAATTTAACAAAAACTACCGCAAGTCTCAAAATACTTAAACTTTCCACAATAACAGCAAAATTTTTCAGTATCCACTACATACTTTTTTTCTTAATATAATATGATAATGTTTTACATAATTTTTTTTTTTACTTGGGTGGTTTATTTTTATGTTATGCTCTGTTTGATTAGAGTATCTTTTGAACAGAAAAAAACAAAAATTTCACTTTATTTTATATTTATCTGCACATCCAAATAGCACACATATTATTTTGCGCTCCATTTTAACCGCAATTATTTGTAATTTATAGCAATTTTATAATAATACAATTGTAGAAGAAAATACAAACGTAGAAAAAAGTGAAGAGAAATGGGTTTGATTAAAAACCATAGCCCATTCACACGGGTGCACAAATAAAAGAAAATTGCAGTTAGCGGGAATTGTCACACATAATTTTTAAAATATGAGTACTCAGTTTTAGTGTCCGCACGAATCGGCCTAAGCCAAAGTCGATTATACGCAAAGTAGCCCAAACAACAATTATAACACAATTTTAAGTACTCGAACGCTTTTAGGTTAAACCGCGATAACTCAAAACAGACCAAAACGCTTATATACTAAATATTTTGTGTAACCGTTCCTTGGTATGGTCACTTGACTAGAACTTTGTGTGTATGAACCTGTCCTAGTTTCGGTTCTATTATATGAAAGTGACAGGAACTTTTAACATGGGCTTGTCATAGGAGGTGACAATTGCTACCTGTGGAGCACTGTGTGACGTAGCGAATAACTTGACCGAGGTAACCTATCACCGTACCGATTGAAATGAATATGCTACGGGACAAGTCAGAAGTAGGTAGTGTTAAAGTGGGACCATTTTAGGATTTATGTGATATGCAACAGAACCAGTGGGAAACAAATTATCACGTGACTGGTGTAGGTGTACGTATCGTAGAACTAGAGAACAATTTTTAATGGAAAACTAGTCACATATTAAGCGCAATGTGTTCTGTGATAGGAGTAGTTTGACTGGAATAGTTTTGCGACGTATAACTGCACTGGTCGAAGGGGTACATGTCGCAGGGATTTCGAAAAGCAATTAGCAATTAGCGTCCGATTAACTTGCAAACTACTTTTAATTTCGCAACGCTTGGCAAGAAATCGCCATATCTGGCAACCCTGGTCATTGTCTAAACAGTTCCGCATTCAGTTCTTTTAAACCAGTGGAGTGTTACGTCTTCATTTATACTGTCACATAGTCGGTACAGATAACATTAGTTTAGTGCTATGTCCGCTTTGTAGCAGTCAAGGAACTGCATCCTTTGGCACTAATTGCCATGTTTTCATCCACTGCTAACGGTTTTCAATGACCACTAGCAACTTCAACTGCAACGACCCTAGTTAATTCAGTACACTTTGATATTTTGTTACTTTTTCTCCAGTTACATTATAGATCTGGTACCAACAAGTGAATGTTTTGTCACCATAACTATAGTCACGTGATTGGTAATTTCACCCAAATTAACACTTTTTGGTGCACCACAATTTTCGTTTCACAAGTTTCGTGACGTGCCCCCCTAATCATATATCTCAGAATTACCACTTTATATCAATCGACCCTTCATTTCCCGCAGGGTTATGACCGATTGTCTATTTTCGGCCGAAGCTGATTAATAGATCGGACTCTACTCATTTTATTATTATTTGTTAAAATTGTTGTACATTTTAATTTATTTTTAATTTATTTTTAACTTGTGTTAAATTTGGAAATTTAGTAAACAGTGTGAACGCTGCATTAACAGCTTCACTTTTAAAGTTGTTAAAAAATTTGTACACTAAATTTATGTATTTTTTTCTGTTTGTTTTCTTTACAGGTGAGTTTCTGGATAATACGTTTTAAAACTGTTTTTATGAATAAATCTTTTTAAAATCAAGTAAGTTTTTTTTTGTAGTGTTGATAAATTTTAAAAATAAAAATGCATACTTTTAACTTTACATAAATTAAATGCAATGTGAACGTTTTAATGCAATAAACAGCAACATGGCTTCATAAAATATCTCCTTTTTCTCTCCACTTTACATAAAATAACCATACTACTACTTGACATCATAAAAGGATAAAGTTTTTATACTTCCACCATTTGGAATAATTCAAAAAAAAAAACTATGAAAAAAAATAACTTTTTGAAATCTATTCTGGAGTATGCGTATTAAGGCGGTAAAAAAAAAAAACTTGAAATTCGCGAGCTACACACCATTTAAAGTATGGCATTATGAAAATAAATATGGTCTGCCAAAAACAATCTCAATAAATTTTTAAATGTCGCAGACTGAAATTGAAGTTTCAACGTAGTACTACACTTAGGATATTATGTAGGTAAAGACTACAGCAATTGTAGTCAAAAACAAATGCAATTTCATTTGAAGAAAGAACGACTAACATTTCATTAAATTCAACTAAGATTTGTCATTTGTTTTTACTGATAAAAAAAAATACTAACAATTGTAGTAAAAATGAACCATGTTAGTAAAAAATAAACAAACATTTATTTATTTTTATTTTTTTATAATAACAAAAAACAACTGCAAAAAATTAATGGAAAATCATTAAACAGTCATTTGATGTGGTTTGTTTTTTTATTTAAATGAACTACAAGGTTAGTAAAAAATTAAATTTGTTTTACAAATGACTGAAATTTACAGTAAAAATAAAGAAACTGTATTACAAACCAAACAACTACATACAGTAAAACCCGGTTAAGACGAACTCCGAGGGACCAAAAAAATTAGTTCGTCTTAAGCGAGGTTCGTATTAAGCGGGTTTTTTTTAACGATACAAAATATGTATTTATTAAAACAAAAACAAGATTTTTACATAAATAAAAAATAAAATTAGCATTTCATGCATTCACAATTAAAAATTCAATTAAAATTCTTCATTTAAAAAAAAAAATCTGTTTTTTTTTCTGAATGACTGAATTAACGATTTCATTCATTTTTCTATTACCAAAATATGATTGTCAGCTTCTTCGGCACACAATTTTGTTCGAATATATCACTTGACAAAATTTCAACATCGGGAGGACTAACAATTTCCATTATTTCTTCACCTGATAAAGTATGTAACGTCAAAACATTAGCATCTATATCTAGAAAGTCATCCATGGATATGAAATTCTTAATAGGTCTATCCCATTAAACGGATAAAGAGTGTACTAAACATGGTAATTTGTATGAAAACGAGTTTTTGGGACTGTTTAAAACAGTTCGTAATAACCGAGGGTTCGTATTAACCGAGTTCGTATTATAAGATGTATTTTATATAAAAATTGTTGCCAAAACGTCGGGACTTTTAAATTAGTTCGTATTAACCGAGGGTTCGTCTTAACCGAGTTCGTCTTAAGCGAGTTTTACTGTATTTATAAAGCAGAAGTTCGCTGAGTGGGGTTCTATTGTTTATTTGAATCAAAAAAAAAAAAATAAAATATTTTACTTCTAAGTTTTAAAAAATTAAAACCAAAAGTTTATTTTTCGATCTTTTATTGTGATGTGAGCAAGATTATTCAAGTTCAAGATCATTTGTTTTTTGTTAAACAAAAAACCGTGCAACGATATTTATTAATCAAAAAATCTTCATCCGCAACTTAATGCAGATTTTAATCCACTGACAGGTCCTTACATGTTTCATGTAGCGTCACCTACAATCATCAGAGAACCAATGTGGACGGGGTAGAAGATTTACCCAAAGTAATAATTTTCTGATGGCAAAAGATGAACACTTTACCCGTAGTGTTTTTTAAACTTCATGAGAAGTTTAAAAACAAAGCACGGAAGCATCCAACTAATTCAAAAAATTAAAACCTTTTTTTCTTTAACTAACAAATATCGTTGTTGTTTGTGTAAAGGCTGGAATCTCTAGCCATAGTACACAGTTTTGTTAGTGTTTAGTAATAAACAATAACAGTTTCTGACTATAGAATTAGGACCATAGATCAGTTTTTGCCGTACTTTGCAATTTTCAAATATTTTACTTCTAAGTTTTAAAAAATTAAAACCAAAAGTTTATTTTTCGATCTTTTATTATGATGTATTTTGTATTTGTATTTATTAAATTGATTTTCTAATACAACAAGACACAATATCTTATAAATTATAGTATTAGAATCAGGCAAGTTAACTTAGACAATATAGCAAAATCTATAGTAATAAAAGATTTACATTTATAATGAAAAGAAAAAATAAAATAAATAATATAAATAATAAATATAATAATTAAATTTTAACTTAATAAAAATAAAGTCAAAGGTAAAATTAAAAATTTATGAAAAATATTCCCTAAGTAAGCTTCTAAACCTTATTGCGTTGCTAGCTGTTTGCAAATTATTTGGAAGATGGTTCCAGAGACGTATGGTTAATATAAAGAATTGGCATTCTGAAGCATGGTCACGATGCCGAAATTGAATTATATCTTTTCCTCTGCTTGATCTTGAAAACTGTAAACGTTCATAAAGATATTTAGGCTCTTTTGTCATAACAATTTTGAAAAGAAAAATAACGTTTTTAAACTTAAGGTAGTTTGAAAAAGACATGTTCAGTACACGACAAGAATACTGCGATACATTATCAAACCTTTTCAAAGAAAATATATAACGGACGATGTTATTGTACGTTACGGTAAGCTTTCTCATATCATGTGAGTTGCATCCAGTAAAAATTTCGGATGAATATAAAAGTGTCGGTAAAAGATACGTTTTTGCCAGTAATATTCTAATACTCAGAGGGGTAAAGTGTTGAGTGGCCCATAAGCTTCGCAGCATACCGTATACTTTGCCACATGCGTGGGTAATATGATTAGTCCAGGTTAGACTTTTGTTAAATGTTACTCCTAAGTTTTTAGCAGAATCAACAATATCAATTTTTGAACCACCAAGTAATATATTTAGTTCATTATTTATTTGAAATGATTTTTTTCGTATTGAGCAAGATTATTCATTATTTTTAAACTTCTCATGAAGTTTAAAAAACACTACGGGTAAAGTGTTCATCTTTTGCCATCAGAAAATTATAACTTTGGGTAAATCTTCTACCCCGTCCACATTGGTTCTCTGATGATTGTAGGTGACGCTACATGAAACATGTAAGGACCTGTCAGTGGATTAAAATCTGCATTAAGTTGGGGATGAAGACTTTTTGATTAATAAATATCGTTGCACGGTTTTCTGTTTAACAAAAAAGAAATGATCTTGAACTTGAATAATCTTGCTCACAAAAAAATGAAAGATAATGAGAAAAATGAAAAATAATTATAATGATCGCGACACATCAAAGCTAATATATTTTTGGGCTTACATTAGGAATATGAAATCCAAATTTAAATCGAAGTCGCGGAATTCACGAAGATGAAAAATTTCACACAAAAAAGTGTTCAACATTGATCAAGTGGTTTTCATATAATAACCGCTCTCAAAATTTGTTTTTTACATGGATATATTTCTGTGGTGTCCTTTCAAACTAGTTGAAAATATATAAAATATAATGCGACACAAAATAACTTTAAAATTACACGGTTTGTAATTGTGAAAGGCGTGGTAGAGAATGAGTGTATTTTCTAAAAATCATAACTACATTGTAAATTTTCAATTTTCTGAATCAGACTGCGCAGTTTCTGGTGTTGAACCTTCGTCAGTGACTCTGTTTTTGTATTTGAAGTCATTGTTCGTTCAATTAAAAAAGGTGGCGCATTCAAATTTGTGTTGATTGCCTAAACCAAGACTGGAAAAGCTATGACATGCGCATTGGTACGCAATCGAATTTTCAGTTGCACACGACATTTTCTTAAATATTTTCAAATATCGTAATTTAATTAGAAAAATTCTGTTAAAAATGTTATCATTTCATTTAATTTATTAATTCAAAAACCCAGGCTCATAGGGCCAAATATGGTTCGTATTCTACAATAAATTTTTACCAAAAATAATTACATAAATTTATACTTATATAAAGAAATGCCTAAAATTAATTAAATTAGAACTACATTTTAACGGTCCAAAATGTAGCAATAAGAATTTCAAATTAGTTGTTTGTTATTTTTTCATAAATTCCCAGAAGTTGTTTCCATAGAATCATATTTGGAATTATGCCCTCCTTAGACAAGTCAATGTTAAATTTATCGATGAAAATGCCAAATAGAAGAGCAACAATTTTTGTTGCTATATTTATTTTCAATGGATTTGGAATTTTAATACAAAAATGAGTTCAGTAGAATGTTTAGTTTACTCATAGTGATACAATTTTAATTTTTGCACAATTTCCAATACCGGTAAGTTAGTCTGAAATAAACACCAACGTGGCATCACTTACAACATATGGGGAAACAGTGGACATTAGAGTGATGTAAGTTTCTAAAAATAGAACTGTTGTGTTGTTGGAGTTGTACTTTTAAGATTATTGAATAATTGAGTATTGAATAGAACTAGTTTTAATCACAACGACCTGACGATAGATCAGTGCGCTAAAGCGCTCTATCTAACGTGTAGTGCGAGTGCATGTGGCATTAGAAATCAGTTTATCTATACTACAGTCAATGATTGCACAGAAAATTTCATATAGAAGCAATCGAACAAATAAAAACATAACAAATATTAAATTATTCAAAAAAAAAAAACAGGGTCACTGACGAAGGTTCAATACCAGAAACTGCGCAGTCTGATTCAGAAAATTGAAAATTTACAATGTAGTTATGATTTTTAGAAAATACACTCATTCTTCACTACCACGCCTTTCACAATTACGATTTATACTCAATTGAAAGATAATTTTGTGTAGATTTATAGTCTTTAGAAAATTTCATGATTTTGCGGTTAAAGTTCAAAAAATTATACAAAATATACAAAAAAAAAACATTTTTTGGTCAGATTTGGATTCAGCGCATAAATCAAAATTTTTTAGAAATTTCATTGCAATTGGACCACTAAGTAAAAAATGGGCGAATTAATTTAAAAAGTTTTGTGATATATCCCACTGTGCAGCGCACCTAAGTGTATTACAAAATATGTATTTCAAAGACTGGTTATGCAAAATGTTGAAATTTGTTGCATAGGGTTATTTCTGAAATGCAATTGGTAATTTCTGAAAATCTGAAATTCAATTGATACATTTGAAATACAATTAATAATTTTTGAAATAGAATTGAGAACATCTGACAATCAATTGAAAATGGTGTAGAATTTTTACTATTGAATTCTATAAAATCTCTTACTTACGCCCTTGTTCTGACTTTAACGAAAAAAATAAGAAAAAAAACTAAACGTTTTCATGTCTTTTATTGTAATAATATTTTCATTTTGTGTTTTTTTTTTTTAACTTTATCTTTTTCTGATTGTAACTCACGAATAATGCAGCTTTTTATATTATTTGTATGAATATATTTTTATAACTTCCAAGTTTATTTTATTTTCAATTTGTTTATGATGCTTTTTCTAAGCGACTACACATAGAGGCACTGAGAGAAATTTTGGAGATGAATTCAGATTCTGCAAAAGGCAAAAGTTTTTTATTCACAAAGAAGTAAACATTTTTAAAAAAACAGCGAATTTTGAGAATTTTTTAAAATAGGTGGTCTAAAAATAGATTCTTAAAAAAAGCATCATACATTTTTATAAAATAAATGCTTTACCACTTTTGAGCCGTTGGCAATTTCTGACTGAAAAGCTCAGGGAATCACGTTTTGCCAACGTTGGTCCAGTATATTCTTTGCCAATGTTATTCTTTTGTGTATTGTAAAACAAATACTGGCAAAACTTTGCTCTTAAGAGCACATGAAAAAATGTGCGAGATCGCGAACAAAAATCAGGTCTTCTGGAATTAGTTCACGGAGCGCTTGGTAATTAATACTACTCGGAAGTTCATGTGAATACATATTTTGTTGTCGTTAGCTGGAGAGTTAAGCTAATCAAATATCTTTGCGAATCAGCAAATTTGCTACAAAATGACATCGATTTGATAATGCATATCTTTCCACATTTTTCTATAAATACATATTTTTCCATATTTTGCATTAAAATGTAGAATTTTAAGAAATTTTTGTTATTAATTTTTATTAAAATCTGTGTTTTTGTGAGAGATTTTATTCGTTCGGTTTTAGATCATGACAAATTTTTCTCTAAGTTACCAGAAAAATTATAATTTTTATATGATAATTTACTTTGACTATTAGAAAACACAGAAAAAGTTATTAGACACTAGCATGAATGAAATGCATTTTCTGACCCACTACGGTTTTAAAAAAAATCAAGTATATTAAAGTAGTAGTAAAGAAAGAGATTTATAAAATTGTTGATCCTGAAATATTACGACTAATAATTTTGTGAATAAACTGAGATTATTGCACTGGCCGAAAAGGTTTTCTAACCAAGAATCAGACTATAACTTCCTGAAAAATATTTTTTTCAAAAAGATCGTTACGGTATCTACAAGTGCTACTCTTCCCCTACAAAGTCAATTTTAAATTTTTAAAAAATCTTAATTTGTCACTGAGAAGTCGTATGTTGAACTTAGAATATTTAGCAGCCTTAACCCATTGCATGTTAAAGACGTGTCCAGACGCAAATAATGAAGTTTTACTGTGTATCACTGCTTCTCAGTGACAAATAAAGATTATTTAAGAATTCAAAACGGATTTTTAGGGGAGGTGTAGCAGTTTTAGATACCGTAAGGACCTTTTTGAAAGATCTGTTTTTTTTTCACTTTTAGGTTAGTATATCTCGAAAACGTAGTGATATGGCTATTCTGAGGTCAGATTCGAATTCAGGACGTCTAAAACCTTCTGTAAAGTATAGTCTGATTCTTTGTTAGACAATTTAATCAAATTTTTTTCGGCCTGTGTTATCTTTCATCTGATATAAATAATTTGTTTAAAAATTTAACTTTAAATGTCCTTTTGAAAGGACATGGGATGTGATAACAAAAATCTGAGCACGCAGTTTAACTACATGTGATTTTATGCATATCGATTTTCCCATGTGAGGCAAAAAATATTGAAATTTGCCATAGAGTACTATGTGAATATATAAAATTTTATATTAACTATAAAAGATGATTTCGGAAAAATTCCGTTGATTTTTGAACACCCCTGATTCTCAACTTGAAAATTTTATGTGTTGTAATTGATACTTAAAGTTAATTGCAAAATAAATTTCATAAAAATTAATTGTTTATTTTTTGGAATATTCGCGAATTCAGAACATTTTTTCAATATCGTTATGCTTTTCGCGAAAAAATTTCTTTTTGTGCAACACTGTTTAAAGAAGAGGGTTTAATCTTTAAAATTACACCAAGTTTTTAATTTTCTTTTGACGCGTTCAAAAGTTATGATAATTCAAGCATTGCATGTTTCTTACACATTTGTTTAATCATTGAAAACCCATTATCTGTAAGGTGTGTCGAAAGTTTTTAAAAGCTCCCAAAAAGAGTGATTTATGAAGTCCTAAAAAAAATCTGTAATATTTTTATTTTTTATTCTATAAAATAGTAGTAATATCGAAAAAATCGTTATTATAAAGAACATATTGTTTCTCCAATCTGAATTTTTTTTAGATTTTTTTTATTATTATTTTTATTTTTTTTTTTTTGATCAATCTGTGGGGGCAAAAGTTAAAAAATTCAGATTCACTTTTAATGTACTCAAAAAGAAAAACAAAAATGTTAATATCAATCTTGCCTATGTAGTGTGTTGGGTTTGCCATTTATCTAAAATATAGGTGAAAAAGCTCTTCGGAAAAAATCGCATTAAATCCAAACAATTATGAATGTGGAAAAAGTTCAAACACCGCTCGATCCAATTAAGAAGGTATTGATAGACATATTTTTTTTAGCTTAATTCAACTATAGTTCATTTTTTTTTTTTTTTTTTTTTAAGAGAAGCAACACTCAGGAAAGTCTTTCTATTAATTAATGTGTTGCTTTCTTTGGAAAGGGGATAGTGGAGAGATGAAAGGTGGTGAAAGATGAAGGGCTTCAAACATGGCAACACTGTAATTGCGCGAGATGATAAGTCTTAGAACAGTTGTTGCTCGCCACCTGATACATCAGAGTTGGCGAAATTATTGAAACTTTTTGTTTCTTAACCCTGATTCATTAATTTACTTCGGTGGGGTGAAGTGCTATGGGAACACCGAAGGTGATAAAAAATTATACATATTATTTTTCTAAATTGATGTTGTCGTCACCGGGAATCGAACCCGGGACCATCTGTGTAACAGTCCAACGCGCTAACCATTACACCACAACGCCCACATGTTTCGTATATCAGTTAATGCGTCTCCGAAAGCTCTTTCATTTTGTACCCCATTTGTCTAAAAATTCTCTGAAACAATTAGAAAAACGAAAAATGGGGTAAATATGAGATTGGATCGCTTAAAAAATATACGTGTCTCTTCTTTTTCTTTATCACCTATGTAAATTTCATTAAGATCGGAGAGAACCCATCGGGAGACTCGCCTTGTTAGTTTACATATAAAGAATGATTTTTTAGCAACTTTCTTCATGGCAACACTGTTTTTGTCAGCTCAGCTGTTTTCGTGTGACATGTTACTGTTAAACATATTCGGTTTGGTCTATAATTTTACCATGAATCGACTTACAAAGGGAAGGGGAGAAAGGTGTTGAAAAAGTCATATTTTAATGCAATAATGATGCAATGGGCAAAACATGCTTTAAATATTTTCATACATATATAAATTTTAAAATAATTTAAAATAGTGAATTTTTATTGTTGATCTATATAAATTGTATGTGAGTTGTTGGTTAGTTCGGTTCAAGATCATGAAAAATTTTTCATATTAACAGAAAAATTATAATTTTATTTGTGATAATTTCTGTTAATTAAAGTAAATTATCACAAATAAAATTATAATTTTTCTGTTAATATGAAAAATTTTTCATGATCTTGAACCGAACTAACCAACAACTCACATAATTTAAAATATTATTAAAAATTGTTGTTCGGAAAATCAATTAACATCACCGATTTTCTGTGGTTGTTTGATATATATACCTGATCAAACCTTGAGTTTCTTGTGGGTGGTGGATTAGAATGAGGCTAAAGATGATCTTGTCGCCTTGTTCGAAAGTGCGGCACTCCCTCTAGCGCTGATCCCCACAACATTTTTTTCAACTTTTCTTACATTTATGAACCATTAGTGTTTTCTATTTGTATTATAGTGACATTTTTATTATGTTCTCAAACCAGCCAATTTAAAATGAAATTATTAAAATTTTTGGTAGAATTTTGAATTGATACAATTAAAAATTATTCACGTTCGAGGCCATACTCTATATTTCTTAATTTGGATAGTGTCCTCACAAATAATCTATATTGTGGGCGTTGTGGTGTAATGGTTAGCGCGTTGGACTGTTACACAGATGGTCCCGGGTTCGATTCCCGGTGACGACAACATCAATTTAGAAAAATAATACGTATGAGTTTTCTATCACTTATACATATGTATCGCAGCGCCCACCTTCGGTGTTCCCATAGCACTTAACCCCACCGAAGTAAAATAATGAATCAGGGCTATGAAACAAAAAGCTTCAATAAATTCGCTAACTCCACATCAGGTGGCGACCAACAACTGTTCTAAGACTTATCATCTCGCGCAATTACAGTGTTGCCATGTTTGAAGCCCTACATCTTTCACCCCCTTTCATCTCTCCACTTTCCCCTTTCCAAAGAAAGCAACACATTAGTTAATACAAAGAATTTCCTGAGTGTTGCTTCTCTTTAAAAAAAAAAAATATATATTAGTTCTCATTTAGTGGGAAAACTAGGTTATATGAATGTTTGATGTTTTGCATGGGATTGTCACTTCTTTCAAAACGTGTTCTGGTAATGGGAACTTAGAAAATTCCCGAAATAGATCTATCAACACATTCCTGAAAGCGGTCAATTAATAAATTTGAAAACAAAAACTCTGTAGATTTTTTGTTAGAGCAATATCCTAATAAAGAAATATAGAGTATGGCCTCGAACTTGAATAATTTTCATTTTCATTGCACAATTAAAGGTCGAAAAAACATAATTTTTATTTTTAATAAAAATTATAGCAAACTTTTCGAAATATTCAATAAAAAAATTATTTGAATTAATTAAAGATTTAATTAAAATCAAATTTTATTTAAACAAACTTTAATTGGTACATTTTTTACAGTATTTTTTTTTGTTCAGATACAGTTGATTGTTTTATTTACCAAAACTTTTTCTCTCTGTGTATTTCTTGCATAGTATGTGCACTACTATTTCAAAAAAGTATTACGCAAATTTCTGTTTTTTTCCTTTTTATTTTCTATAGAGGGTTATGCGTTTTATTTTATTATTTGTTTCTACTTTTTTGCGGTTTTAACTACCTGAGTTTTTGTTGAAGTATTATTTTTCATCTTAAACTTTTTTATTATTATTTGTGTAGAAATACTACACAAATAATGTGGTTTTTGTGCTATAACTGGGGTTCTTTGTGAAATATATCTAATATACATACTACGAGTATATCTATAGTATATCTCGAGAGATTTGTGTTTATTTTTTTCTTCTTTTTATAACATTGAGGTGGGTGGTGTGGTAATAAGGGTTTAAATTCTATAAAAATGTTTAAAAAAATAAATATAATTAAAAAGTTTAATTTTGTGTTAAATTAATTAAAAAAAAAATATTTAACAAACCATAAGATAAAATAATGAGCAAAAATTAAACATCGTGGTTATGAACAGGGCAGCGACTATCATGCACTAAAAAATCAGAAATAAGCACTTAAAATCTGCAGTAAAAAATATGAACTTAAATCGAAATATGTACTAAAAACCAAAATATTTGCACTAAAAAAATAAAGAATATGCACTAAAAACCAAAAAATATGCATTAAAAACCAAAAATATGCACAAAAAATTAAAAATCTCCCTTAAAATTTGTGGATTTTTTAAAATCGGTTTATTACTCGGGAGTGTTGGTTTAAAAATTAAACCCACTATAAATGTCTGGCAAATGATAACTACCTAGATAGAAATTGCCAATCGCACAACAAAAAAATAGTACTGGCAAACCACTGCTATTTTTGTAAAAAGCTACCCACCGTGTTAAAAATTATCAAAAGTAAAGAGTGTTTTTTTTTTATAGATGTATAGAACTTTGAAGTGGAATAAAGATGAAAGATAATCTTCTGGCATTATCATTTAAATATGACTTCTGGCATATGACCGCCACGGCTGTCACGGACGTAGTCGAATCTGGAGGTCCAATTTTCGATGACTTTTTCCAACATTTGTGGCCGTATATTAGCAATAACGCGGCGAAACGGGAAACGGGTCCGAAACGTCAAACTATGCCGTTACCAAACGTTTCCTTCAATAAATCAATTGTGGCACGAGCTGTACGACATTTTGCGACGTCTTGTTGAAACCACAGCTCCTGCACATCATGGTTGTTCAATTGATGAACGAAAAAGTCAGTAATCATGGCTCTGTAGGGGTCACCATTGACTGTAACGTTCTGCCCATAAAGCACACCAAACAGTCATAACTATGGTTAAGCCAAAACACAGTCTGTGCTTAAACTTTGGTAAATTTGAAATAAATTAGCAGGTCTTTATAAAGGGTGTTTTTTATAGAGGTATATAACTTTGAAATGGAATAAAACAAAGATGAATTTTTTAAATTGACATGAAATTTACTTTATTCGAAAGATAATCTTCTGGCATTATAATTTAAATATGACTTCTGGCATTTGACCGCCAAATCTGGCCCGAACGTAGTCTAATCTGGAGGACCAATTTTCGATGACTTTTTCCAACAGTTGTGGCCGTATATTGGCAATAACTCGGCGAATGTTATCACCACAGAAAATAGTCCAGCGGCGTTAAATCGCACGATCTTGGAAGCCGATTCACTGGTCCGAAACGTGAAACTATGCGGTTAACAAACGTTTCCTTCAATAAATCAATTGTGGCACGAGCTGTGTGATATGTTGCTCCGTCTTGTTGAATCCACAGATCCTGCATATCATGGTTGTTCAATTGATGAACGAAAAAGTCAGTAATCATGGAGCTATAGCGGTCACCAGCATCGTTTTTAAAGAATTACGGACCAATGATTCCACCAGCCCATAAAGCACAAAAAACAGTCAGTTTTTCTGGATGTAACGGTGTCTCAACATACACTTGAGGATTATCATCACTTCAAATACGACAGTTTTGTTTATTTGCGTATCCATTTAATCAAAAGTTAGCTTCATCGCTAGACAAAATTCGCAAAATTCGTGCGCGCTACGTATTTCGAACATAACCTTGATTTTTAAAATAAATTTGCACAATTTGGAAGCGTTCTTCAGGCGTCAGTCTATTCATGTTGAAATGCCAAAACAGACTAAACATAAATCAATTGACGGCTGAAAAAATAACCGCCAGTTAAAAAAGTGTTGCCAACTTAAAGTTCTATACAAGACCCTTTACATTGGTCCTCTAAAGATTTTCGGTGACGCGAAATGAATTATGTAAGGACCTGTCAGTAGATAAAGTCTGCTTTAAATAAGCGGATGATGCAATTTTTTAATTAATAAATAAATATTGCACCGTTTTTTGTTTAACAAAATACAAATTATCTTAAACTTGAATAATCTTGCTGACAGCAAAATTTATGATAATAGATCGAAAAATAAACTTTTGGTTTTAATTTTTTAAAATTAAAAAGTAAAACAAAAATTTTTTAATTTTATAACTAACAATTATAGTTTTTTTTATTAATTGCTAAAATTTACTTAATAGGAATTTGTGTCACATCACGCTATATAACGTTGCGTTTCATACCATGGATTGTAAAATATAATCAAAAAAAGTTTTATTAATTCTGCAAATTGTAAAACAAACTTAAAATATTCCAAATCGTAATAAAAAAAAGTTTTATTATAATATGCAAAAGACAAAAAAAAAACAACTTATATTCTTGTCACATCACGTCACTCTCTTTAATTGCTTATATGTCAGGACCAGCAGTTCGATTGTTTTCTATTTTTACTTAACATGGAGTTTCTAAAGTTCTACACAAAAAGTTTAAAAAGCAATAACAAATTTATGTTATCCACATTTGTTTGCCTCATAGAACCGTACAACTGTAACGCATGTTAATATGGAAAAATTATATTTAAGGTTTTGCCCCCAAATTCCTTAGTCTACTTACATAGGAAAAAATCCTTAAAGAAAAACTTTTAAAATTTTTCTTAAGTAATTTTACTTGTGCACATTTATTTTGAAATAATACAGAACTAAAATCAAACACGTGGTCTCTTAAGATTTATTTTTTTTTAATTTCATTTCCACAAGTAAATTTTTACTGTATTTGCATTTAATTTTTGTAATACAGTTTTAATTTAATGTGACATTAAATGACATTAACTCCCAGTTGAGACACTTACTCAATCACACTACACAGGCGATGCCATAACAGTCAACCCAGACATTATAACGCATTACAAATACATACTATTTATACATTATTATGCAAAGTAGTATATAAACTCATTAAGATAATGTATCACACACACATTATGTACCAAAACTCCTCTGTAGCAGCCACAACAAGAAGCACATGAGCAAATGTATGTTGCTTCATATTAATGAAAATTCACGGTTATACATATGTGGGAGTTTTTCAATTGAAAAAGATAATGGTGATAAGGATGATGATGATGATGATGAAGAAGAGATCCAGAATATGCACAAAGTACTACTTTACGACTTTTACAAATACCACATTGTATATGAATGTAACCACATAAAATTAATTTCCTCTTGTACGAAAGCAGAAAAAATGTATTTCATACTTTTTGCGATAAAATATTGAAAAAAAAAGCAAGAAGATTTTTATAGGTAACCAGGACAGAAAGTATGCCCTATTTGACTAGAACTAATAAATAAACTTTCATTGCTACAAAATAATTCGTAACTTCTTACCGGTTTCCCCAATCAATATCTGATTTTGATAAAATGAAGTCTGTTAAAATGGCGCCCAACCCAGGGCTTCAGATTGAATGTCATTAGAGGTTTTTACTTCCCAAATACAACATTAACAAAAAAATTGTTCACCATGAAAAATTCTGTCTTCGATATTATGAGATTTACGATTTCATAAATTTTACGATATTATAAAATTCCAATATTATAAAGTTTCTGATATTGTAATATTTACGATATTGTAGAACTTTAGTTAGAGATTGTAAAATTGGCGAGATTGAAATATTTGTGTACAAAGTTTGTGTACAAAGTTTGATTTAACTAAATTTTTGAAAATGAAACCCAGCGTATAGCATCAAAAATTTGAATTTATTAACAAAATTAAACTTTGATTGAGACAGAAGTTTGCCGGGTGTCGTCTGTGTATGCTTTAAAGTCATGGATTGATTGTATTTTTTCCCAGTTTTTGTATATCGTCAACTTTTTAATATCGTAAATTTTACAATTTCGCAAATTTTACAATCTATGTAATTTTACGTTATCGAAAGTTTTATGAAATTTTAAATCTTATTATATCGAATATTTTTTAATATCGCAAATTTTACTATTAAACTTTCATTAAGAAATAAAATGTCGTTTTCTACACCTTTTGCCATAGTAATTTAGAAAATATAAATTGAAATTCAGAATTAATTAAAAAAAAAAATAACAATTGAAATTCAGAATTTCCATTTGAAATTCAAAATTCTACGCCTTTTGCAATAGTAATTTAGAAAATATAAATTGAAATTCAGAATTTCCATTTGATATTAACATTTGTCATTATTTTTCCTTCGATCGTAGGCCAAGCCTGGTGGAAGGTCGGGGGCAAAAGACAGATTATGAATGACACACTCAATCATGACCTTTCGACAATCTCAGAGTGGGGTCGTGCGAGCAGGGTCGATTTTAATGCTCGTAAGACCTAATAGTCTGTGAACTCTGCTATGTCATCTGTGTATATGGATGGAATCGTTATTGAGAATTCAGATACTCTTGATGTTCTGGGCATGAGAATATAGTGTGATGTCCGTTTTACAGATCACATTATTCAAATATCGAAGGAAGCTTTCAAGTGTCTCGGTTTTCTAAACCGGTGTAAGAAATACTTCACCCCATCTGATCTCCTTACTATATACACCACCTACATCCAGCCGAAGATGGAATATAACTCCCATATATGGGCAGGTGCTTCAAAGTCTTTTTTGGGGCTTCTGGATCGTGTGCAACGGAGAGCGTTGATGCTTATCAACGACAGTAGGGTTTCGAACTCTATTGACTCGTTGGAGCATCGTTGGAATGTGGGTTGTGTGACTTTGTTCTATAGATATTACCATGGGAAGTGTTCTGCTGAGATAAGCCTACTCATCCTGAGGGACCGGGTCTCTGTTCGTACTACCCGCTTGTCAAGTAGATCTCATTCGTTTGTTGTCTATAGTCCGGCAAATTGCACAACGCATTACAGAGAAAATTCGTTTTTCACTCGCACTTGCAGTATGTGGAATTGTCTCCCTGCGGAAGTCTTCCCTGCAAATTACAATTTAGAAAAATTCAAGTCAAATGTCCACAAACACTACTCCCTCTTTCCTCTTCCCCATAACCTATTTTCCAGATATCAGGGGCATCCCCTGAGTGTTGGTTCAACGTAAAAAAAAAAATATAAATATTGGATTAATGAGATATAATTAGATAAGACCAAACTCCGATACAATCAAATCAAATAATATATTTTTATATCTCATTTTATATATTTTTATTTTATTTGGTACAATTATACAGAATCAATTTCAGCATCTAATTATAAGTAATTCAAACAATTATTTTTAACCGGGATATTAATTGAAAATCAGATTTTGCATTTGAAATTCAAAAAATGTTATTTGAAATTCAGAATATATATTTGAATTTACATTCAAAACTTTTTTCAATATCGTAAATTTTTTGGGAGATTTCGATATTATTTCGTACAAGTTTTGTTTAACCTTTTATCCATTAAAATGTCGTATTTGATTTTTAAAATATCTAATTTTTTCTTAAAAGATCGTATTTTGTTTTAAAATATCGTATTTTATTTTTAAAATATCGTATTTTTGTTTTAAAATATCGTATTTTGGTTATAAAATATCGTAAATTTTGTTATAATATTTTTTATCCTTTTGGGTTTTTAAAATGTTTTAAAGATTATTTTTTTTTTGATGTTTTAAGTTTTATTTTCTGTAATATCGTAAACTTGTTTTTAATATCGTAATGTATGCCATATAAGGGGGGCAAAATATTTATAATTCTTATTGTTTTTTATACAATTTTTATGACTTTTAGGCAGCTTTTATAAAATATCGTATGTTTTTATAGCCGTAATAATGATTTTGTAATTCATTTACTATGTCTTTAGATTTTTACGTTCTATTCTATTCCAAAACGTTTACGTTTTGAGAATTTCTCTAAAGAAAAACTTTAACACAGTTTCAATTAAAATATTTGTTAATTGAATTAAAAGTTAAATTGAATTCGGTCCTATTAAGGAATGTGTCGTATCAATCAAAATTATTTTTAATAATTTAACTTTCCGTCCTCACACCTATTTTCCATTACACTCAATTCACACTGTTGTTGGGTTGTATTACACCCCAGTGTGAGGACGGAAGGTTAACTGATTTAGTTTTAATTAAGATTTTAATCATATTTGTTAAAAATTTAATTAAAAACTGTTTTACATAAACATTTTTAGTAAATACTATTAAAACTTTAATTAAATTTTGCAAAAAAATAGTCAAAAATCGCCAAAAAGGAAAACAAATGTATGAGATTCAACGAAAAACGCCAAAATTTTAAAAAATCTTCAAATTCAAAAAATCGCCGAATTCGAAAATAATCACCAAATAAAAAAAAACTAAATTGGAAAAAAACTCGTAAACATTTTAAAAAAATCACTGAAATTAGAAAAAATTGCCTAAAAATTAATATTTGCAAAAATCGCCAATAAAAAATGTCGAAATTGAAAAAAAAAATCTCCAAAAATTGGGGAAAAAATCGTCAGAATTAAAAAGAAAAATCGCCAAAATTAAAATTTTCGAAATTGAAAAATGCGCCAAAGTTGAAAAAAAATCTTCAAAAATTTAAAACGTTCATAAGTCGAAGACTAAATTATCGGCATAATATCAATGAATGTTTGCACTCGATCTATGAATTTTCACTTGAATTCGTACATTGAAACTTTTCATTAATATACTGAAATTTTTAATAAAATTTAATGAAACTTTTATATTATTTATTAAAAATTGAATACGACTAATGGAAAAGTTTCATTAAAAATAGTTTCATAAAAAATATGAAGCTTTTTCATAAACTTTTAACTTCTTAACTGCGTAGTCAAAATAAAAAAAAACTTCGCTGGTTGCGTCGACATAAAAAAACACATGCTTCACTTATGTAGAGTGCTTCACACAGGATAGAGTTTTGATAAAATGTATATACCCCTTAGGCAGCAGAGAGGTTAAGAAATTTCTCATTTACATTGTGAAGAAAATTTCACTAATTTAGAGAAAAAAATTAATTAAAATTGGTTCACAGAATTCTCTTTGTGTATAAAAAAAAAATATTTAAACCATTGGCCAAAGCTCGCATTACTGTAATACTGGCCTGGCCCTAAACTTCGACTTGATTGACTAGATTTTTAGATCACGTTATTTTTTCGAAAACTAGGGAAAAGACCATTTATTTGTTACATCGCCTGTTTGCTTAAGGATGTAATTTAGTCGATTTGTTCTCTTTTTTTAATTTGATTGATTTTTTACTAAAATTTTTCAGATTTGGTCCAATTTTATTAATTTATGGCAAATTTTTTTTTATTTTTGCCAGTTTTTTTTTGTCTATTTCGGTGATTTTTTGAAATTTGTGAATTTTTACGATTTCAATTATTTATTTTTTTTTTAATTTGGCATTTTTTTCAATTTGTTGTCGTTATAGGTTCAACTAAATATTTACTATATATTATAAAACTATTAATTGAAAGTGAGTTTAAAGTCGAACAAAATTTTATTGAAATTTTATTAAAAATAATTTTTTCTGTGTGTTTTTATAGACAAATGTGTTTTAATTAAAGTCCTAAATAAGTTTTTCAAATGAAAAAAACTTTTTGAAAAAAATACCTTACAAGGAAGGTCTGTGTGCAATGGAAGCAATCAATCGGCCAAATCTCACGTTTAAGAGTTTTTTCATAATTTTATTTCCATATAATTTTAAACAAATTGAAAAGGAAAGGTCTTTTAATGAATTTTAAAGGAGGCTGTAATATTTTTAAAAATTTGTAACTCATTGTAAACTCACACCGAAATTTAATGAAATTTCAAACTCAGGCCGAAATTTAACGAAATTTCAAATAGAAATAACTTGTAAAATTTGGAACTATTTGATTAAATGAACTGAGTCATAATAAAGATTCACGGAGTGAGAAACTTTAAATACATTTTTATATTAAAATCGAATTTATTGAAAAACTCTTAAGATTCTAAAAAAATTTCGATAAAATCGGTTCATGTCCTAAGGATTTTACGCAACTTATGCTGAGCCATTTTTTCTCAAAGGTTTTTTCAAAATTTAACAGTAGTTTTGAAATTTCTTTTTTGATTTTGTTTAAACTCGATAACAGGAGCCCTGTGATTAAATGTCCATAAATTTTTATCCCTGGTGTAGGGTGGTATCAGTAAAAAAAAATATACGAAAGATACGGGTTTGATATAAAAAAAATAAAACTGAAACTAAAAAAAGTAGACGTAAATAAGATTTATTGAAAAAAGGAGATTGATTTCTATAATATTTTTCATTTTATTGCAATGATATACAAATTAAAGTTCAATGCATGATTGGTCTTTTTTATGGAAACCCCTCTTCATATAAAGGGAAAAGCATCATATATAAATAATTGGCTTATTAGTAGTATAAAGAAAGAATGTCTAAAAAACAGGAAACGGAAATAAGGTGGATATTTATTACAAACTTTTTGATAAAAAAAAAACACAACAAACCAAAAATCAAAAGATAAATTAAATTTTTCTTTACTCCTTCCCACCAACCCTGCCCCCCTAACACAAAATATTATAAAGTCTACAAACTTGTAAGTTTTCTCAAGAATCATAAATATATCATGATTAATGGTAAAAAAAAAATAAGTTTTAAGAATTTTTTTTTAACTCTTGGTTTTCTTATCACTCATTCTTGCATTTAATTATTAAATGTTAAAATCTTTAAATGTTTTTGCTTAAAAACTTATCAACCAAATCATTGAAAAGTCACTGGAAAAGTTTTTTTTTTTTTTGTAACAAATTTTTTAATTAGTTTCCTTTGTAATTCTCCAAACAAATTTTATGTTTGCGATAATTTTAATAATATTCTTTTTTGTTGTTATTAAGCTAATTTAAATTTCTCTCTCATTAAATACAAATTGTTAATAAGTATGAAAATTATACTCGAAAGAAAATAAAGATTAAAATTATGGTTAGTTTGTATATGAGAGAGGAGTTTGTACACTGCGTTGCATAACTATAATTTTTTTTGCCAATTTTTGTAACATTACAAAAACTTATTTTCAAAACTTATAACTGCTTTTAAGAGTGTAATAACTGATCTCTTATTGTGTAAAATTTAAGAGATTACTCAATTAATTTAAGAGAAAAATTGTGTACAAATATTTTGTTTGTCTTTCATAACCATAATTCTAAATATATATCAAAAAAAGTTGCATTGTGTTAGAGACTGAAGTTCTTTGCAATGCGTCAACCGATTTTGTTTCTGAAAATTTTCCGTGAAATTTGACGTCAATACTAAGGTTTTTATGTATATATGGTTTTTGTATGTGTATTGGTTCATGAGTTATAGCCCTGCAGTCGACGTAGCTAACGAATCTTTAGATATTTCCCTAACTACCAATAGTTACCATTAACTACCCGCCAGACTACCAGCAATGCTTTTCACTGACGAATTTAACATGGGGATGTCATTGACGGTAGTCAGTGGCTACCCTCTGCACTACCATGTACCTTGCAGATCGCTAGCTACAAAGCACTGACGAAATATTTAACTACATTGTACTAACTACTTGACTAGTACAATCCGATTGACGAATTCGCCAGACCAATCGTTCTCTATACGTTCAAACTTTTCCATAAATTGTTCTTTTTCTTTTTTTATTAAACGTTTTATTTGCCTTTTGCTGGCCATTTTACCTCTTTTAGTAACACAACCACGCGAATGATCTGACTTTCACGAACTTTCAATAGAAACTGACGCCAACACAAAAAATAACAAAAAGTCATAATATTCTTTTGTTTTGGGATAACGGTTCATTCCGTTGTTTTTATTTTTTTTTTTCTTGTTTTCATACTTAAAATAATCAAAAGGCGAATTCTAGCATTACCTGTAGCCTCTCAAGTAGCTAGTCAGGCTTTTCGCTAACGAAAGAACTGACTACATAGAGTCACTAGCTACGTTTGAAACTGCAGGGAGGTTAGTGAACATATCTTTATTTGTGTGCATATGTTGTAAAGGGTGGTTAAATTTTAAGGGCCGATGTTGACTTTGAATAAAACACAAATTATTTAGGAAATTATTGTCATTTCTTTTTATTATGATAATATTGGTATGGTTCAATTATGTTTGGAACAAAATATCTGCCAAATAGCCGCCGCGACCTCGGCGGCACACCTCCATCCGATGGTCCAAATTTTCGATGACGCTGAGGCATAATTGAGGTTATATGCCGTTAATGTGCCGAATTATCTCATCCTTTAGCTCTTGAATTGTTGCTGGCTTATCGACGTACACCTTTTCTTTCAAATAACCCCAAAGAAAGAAGTCCAATGGTGTCAAATCACATGATCTTAGCGGCCAATTGACATCGCCACCACGTGAGATAATACGGCCATTTAATTTGTCACGCAAAAGAGCCAATATTTCGTTAGCTGTGTGGTAAGTGGCACCGTCTTGTTGAAACCATTTGCCATTGTTTCGTTAGCTGTGTGGCAAGTGGCACCGTCCTGTTGAAACCACATATCGTCCACATTGGGGGGGTCCCCAACGTAAGGAACTACGATATTTCCTAAAAATAAATATCGGAGACGGATCCTTATTGGTTTGGGTGCTTTTTGTTTCGACTGTATGTTTTATTTGACAATTCCAAGCACCAGAATGAATTCTTCTGAGTACATTAGAATATTAGAAGATAAGTTGGTGCCATTTATTGAAAATAGCAACGCAGAAGAATTCATTTTCCAACAAGACAATGCCTCAGTACATTTATGGCGTCAGGCGATGGAATAGCTATAATCAAAAAAAAATAGGAGTATTGGAATGGCCCACATGTTTTCTGGATCAAAACCCAATTGAGAAATTTTAGGGAGTATAATCGCGGAAGAACCCAGTAAAAAGCGCTGCTTACATGCAAGCCGGTTTGTAAGGGAGTAAGCCGAAAAGAATCCCTTACTAACCTGCTCACATATACTATGATTTTTATATGGCAAATTCCCACTTGGAAGCATTACTTTTTCGCAAAATAAGCGCGGATTTCAGCGCTTATAAAAAGCAGTGAATTCATGGGTTTTAGTAAAACCACATTTCATATCGACATTATTGCGACTAAAAGTAGAAATATAATAATATTCTACATAAAATTCTATAGATATTAGTTTTTTGTTGTTAAAATTTTTGACATATAATATAATTAGTTTAGTTTTTTAACCGCTCCATGTGCTACCTCTTTAGAAATAGTTAAATGACTAATTATTTTTATTTCATACTCGAAAACACCAAACACAATCGGAAATCACTCGGCAAAATTTTTACAGATCGTTTATAATCCACTTTATGGAACTTTCTGCATTACAACCTGCATCCTTGTAAGGGATTATGGTAAGCTGCTTACAACCTGCATCACTATTAGGGAAACAGTAAGCACAACATTTTTGTTTGTTTATTTTTATACGGAAATTATTCATTTCTTATGCTGCTTCTCAATATTATGAAATAGTAAGCACCCAGGTAGAAATTTGGGATGGTACAAAAAACGAAGAGTTTTCAAAACGTTTGTTTTTGATGGTACTAAAATAAAAGCGTTTCCAAAGCGATAATTGCAAATAATACGAAAAAAAAGCATTTAAAAAACATTATTTTGGATTGCTATTCGAACGTTCGGACAAAGTATTTTAGGAATACTTTTTATACAAAACTTACAAATATTTGTGAAATAAAAACACTGTAAAAACATTGGTTCAAAGCGTTTTTCCAACGTTTGTAAAAAGTACTTTAGAAGTTCTTATCGTACAAAATTTACAACGGTTTATAAAATGAAACCAATGTAAGTAAAACCATTGCGATAAAGCGTTTTTCTAACATTTGCCAATAGTACATTAGAAATACTTTTTTTTTTACAAAATATTTTACTGATTAAAAAACAACACTATCAAAAGGGGGTCTATCTATATGCGAACTCGATTTTTTATGCAATTTTTTTATATAATGAAATATATCTATTTTCCAATAGAGGGCTTTTTATTTTCATATTTGAATATTCGATTTTTAATTTCATTGATTTTATTGATATGTTTTATATATCAAATTTAAATCTATTTTTTCTTTTGTGGTTGTCACAATATCGTTTCGTCAAAATTATGTTTTATGTTTATATTTTTTACACTAAATCACATTTCCCTTAATTTAAAACCCTGAAGTAATACTTTTATGTTTCAAGCTTATTAATTTATATTTTGTTACTTTAAAATATATTTTAATTAAATTCAATAAAAATATTATTTTTCAAAATGTAAATATATAAAATTGTTTAAAATTATTATTCTGATATTTGTGTTGAAAACAATGACAAAGTACTTTAATTGTAGCTTTTTAACGCTTAGAGAACGTTAAAACTGTAAATTGGTATTTATGAACAATTCATAAAGATCTTTAAAATTTGTCTTTCGAGCGTTTTGACAATGTTCAAAATTACAACCCTCAAAGCGGTTATCATTTGGGTCGTTTTCATAACGCTTAATAACTGTAAGCCAAAATTTTCTGCAAATACTTATTTAACGATTGAAAAAGCATTTCAAAAATTTTGTTTTGCAATGTTTTGAGAACGTTATAAAATACCATCCTCAGACCGTAAATTTGGGTTATCATTTTGCACATTCTCAAAACGCTTTAAATTTGTAATTTGGTATGTTCTGAAAACGCTTGTACCATCATGAAAAATGCTTTTAAAACGTTTTAAAGATTGTATTTTTCTACCTGGGCACTTACATCAGCGCATTTGTTTTATCCTGCTTCTAAAAACACGAACATTTTTTACTGGGAACTTCCGATAAATCTGGTAGACAGTATGTCTGATCGAAATTTCGAGAGGATTAAATAAAAAAGGAGGCCTCACGCATTATTAAAACTGCTTAAATTTTTATAAATTTTTATATATTAAGTAAGTTAAGTGTATTTATAGTTATGAAACCCTAATTCCGAATTAATTATTACTCTTTAAATAGTAAAATAAAAAATACATGAATTGCTTTATTGTTAAATATTATAAATTTTCCATTGGTTTTATATTTATGCCGGTTAAACTCTTCTTCTTTTTTTAACTTACGAAATATAGTGAAATTAATAGTGTCCGACCGAGTATTCGGCTTCGGAGTTCGGCCAAATTTTGTCCGAATTTGGCCGAACTACCGAACTTTTTATGATTATTTATAAAAAGCACAAATAAATAACAACTGTGGTTATATTTACTTTTCAGAATTTACAAAAATATTTAAGTAAAAAAAATTTCAAAAAGCCAAAAAGAGTTTAAAAAAAATTTCCAGAAATATACCTACAAGACTTATAAGCAAATAATTAAGTTTAATGCGATATAATTTAAATAAACGTATACTTTTATATTTTGCAATTAATTTCGAGTAGTAAGTAATCCTAAAAAGATATTAACAGGTTCATCAATTTGGGATAGACATGATGCAGTACCAGACTTAGAAGTAGCAGAACCAAATGAAAATTTTATTGAAAAAGAAATTAAAATGTTTATTACGGAGCCTTTAAGTCCCGAAATATAAATATATTTGAGTGTTGGAATTCAAGTCCATTTACAAATATGAAAGCTGAAGCAATAAAATATTTATCAGCCCCACCAACTAGTGTAGCTAGCGAACAGCGTTTTAGCGTTGCCGGACAGCTGTATTCTGATAGACGAAGCAATTCACATGGTGTGAATGCGGAAAAATTGCTTTTTTGTTACCACAATATCAAACTTTTTAATTTTGAATTTTAAATATTAAATATTAAAGTTTAATGAAAATGAAAACTTATTCAAGTTCGAGGCCATACTCTATATTTCTTTATTAGGATATTGCCCTAACAAATAATCTATAAAGTTTTTTGTTTTCAAATTTATTATTTGACCCTATCAGGAATGTGTTGATAGATCTATTTCGGGAATTTTCTAGGTTCCCATCATCAGAACACGTTTTGAAAGCGGTAACAATCCCATGCCCATGGTAACAATCCCATGCTTGAAAAATTTTTCATTTCCATTGCACAATTAAAGGTCGAAAAAACATAATTTTTATGTTTAATAAAAATTATATCAAACTTGTATTAAAGACAGAGTACCGTCTAGTTTACTCCCCCTGTTGTTTATAAAATAAACAAAATATAAAAAGGAGAGAGAAACAAAAAACGTGTATTGAATATCTACCAGATATTAAACAAGTTTTTAATTTATTTTTTGATCAATGGTTATAATCTCTAACTTCAAGCTCATATATTAATTAGTTCTCATGTAGTGAGTAAATTAGTTTATATGAATGTTTGATGATTGGCATGGGATTGTTACCGCTTTCAAAACGTGTTCTGATGAAGGGAACCTAGAAAATTCCCGAAATAGATCTATCAACACATTCCTGAAAGGGTCAAATAATAAATTTGAAAAAAAAAACTCTATAGATTATTTGTTAGGACAATATCCTAATAAAGAAATATAGAGTATGGCCTCGAACTTGAATAATTTTTCATTTTCATTGCACAATTAAAGGCCGAAAAAACATAATTTTTATGTTTAATAAAAATTATATCAAACTTGTATTAAAGTTTAAGTTTGTTCTTAAAAATCGATCAACTATTTTTCTTTGACTATAAAATATAGTACAAATATTTTATTCTTTTTTTGTACTTAACATAGTACAACTATTTTCCAAATATGATTTTTTTAAAAAAATATACCTATAAATTTTTATTTTTGCTTATGTTTAATAACTTTTTGATTTTTTTACAAAAATATACCTATAAATTTTTATTTTTGCTTATGTTTAATAACTTTTTGGTTTAAATTTATTGATCTAAAAAAATAATTTATATTTTTTTTTTATTAAAACAAAAAGTTCGGTTTCGGTTTCGGCCGAACATTGATATTATGGCCGAAGATCGGCCTCGGCTTCGGCCGAAAAAAATGAGTTCGGTCGGACTCTAGAAATTAATGTGTAATTATAATTTTGCAACGCACTGTAGAACAATTGTCAAGGATAATTTATGTTTATGACAGTAGGTATTGGTGGTGAAAAAGGGAAAATCTCCTGCTTATACACTTGTCATCATTTCATATGCTGTTTGTTGTATCCTTTCTGCTACTCCTGTACTTAACATCGTAATTCATTGTCTAATCCTTAAGAATTTCTGTAACAAAATCCCTACAGCATCACTCCAAAATAATGTCCACTACGCACAGAGTATCAAAAACAACAAACTTCATATTGTCTTACAGACCGAACAACAAACAGCAATCACATAAAAAGATTAAATTAGAACGTTGACAAAGTCATTTATTTTTTCTTTGCATGGTTAAAAGAATCTTTGACAAAAATAGGAGGACCATATTTCGATGATCATTTTATGGTTTGTCCATGTGTTGAAATTATTGGCGTTTTCTTTTCTGACAAAAAAATGTTGCATTTTTATAAGTGACATTTAAATAATGTTGTCATAACCCTCTTAATATGTTGCCATATTCATAGTCACAATAAAACATGAATTTATACAAAAAATGCTGCCCTGCTTTAGAACAGCTGATTTGTGTATAAAAGAAAACAAGTTGCAAATTGGCATTCAAATTGTTTTTAATTAATTATTTTTTTTGTATTTAAAATGGATTCAGGAATTGATGCAAGCACAATATTTCGCTCCTGCAGAACACACATTTCCTCTTCATCTGATGATGAGGAAGAATCCATTAGTACCCCAACAACATTGTTTACGCATATCACTACAGCAGCTTTTTCCATTTTTAGCAATTTAAATGTATATTTTTTAAAATTATTATAATTTATTAAACAAAATTTGTTAATTTTCGTCTTTAAATATTTTTTTTTTTTTCAAAACAAAACTATAAAATCAGCTGTTTTATAGTACAACATTTTCACCCTATCATTTTATAAAGGGTGAAAATGGCAACATTTTTGCATGTTAATAGGGCGACATATTTTTAAAAGAACATGATTCCTTTTTAAAGTGCTGTCAATTTTTTAGAAAAGAACACAAAAAGTGCAATTTTTTAGAAAGGGCAAACAAAATGTTACATTTTTTGCCAGAAAAGAAAACGCCATATGATTACGCTCCAATTTTGTGGGCGGTTTTACTGACATTAACCTTAAATGTTTATCATTTTCTTTAGTTGTTTGGTATTGAAAATGAACCAATTCGGCCCTAAGATTCAAAAGAAATCAGTAATTTATAGAAACCTACACAGAAAATATTGTAAATACAATTAAAAGTTTAGCTGAATTAAATGAATGATTGTTTAGTTAAAAATGTTTTTTATTTTTGATTTAAATTAGTTCAATTCTTCCAATTTTGTTTTTAACTTCTCATCGGGTAAATAAAACAATACTGGTAAAGCGTTCATCTTTTTCCTTCAAAATTTGGGTAAAAATCGTCGACCCCTTCTACATTGGTTCTCTGAAGATTTTCGGTGACGCGTAATGAAACATGTTGAACAATGTTGTACTGTGTAAAGTCAGCTTTAAATTGGCGGACAGAAAACTTTTTTAATTAATAAATAAACATTGCAAGGTTTTTTGTTTAACAAAAAACAAATGATCTTGAACTTGAATAATCTTGCTCACATCATAGTATTAAAGGAATTTTGGAAATTAGAATCCTCTTTTCTATTTTTGTTTAACATCTGGTCATCCTAATGTTGTTCAAAAAAAAAAAAAAATATGTTAAAAAATACAAAATTGCCCAGTGTAGAAACATTAATGACATGTCATTACTTTTCTCATTACCAGCACTGGCACCAGCTTACTCTGTGCATTACTTTAACACAAATAATAAGGACTTACTAATAACTAGTTAATGTTTCCATTATTTTAATACAAAAAAAATGGTGTTACCGATAGTAGTAATGCTCTTAAAATTTTTTTGAAAATCTATTTTTAGACGCAGTATTTTTTCACTTCTAGTAAGTAATACACTGAGGAGCATAAGTGTATCACAAACCAACAACTATCACCATAACAACCTTTAATTTCTATAAATTTTACTCAAATGCAATCAAATTTTTCATATTATGTTTGAACAAGTGTCTTCTCTCTTTCAAAAAGGTTTTATTAAGATCTGATCACAACAACAAATACACGAAGGCATAATGTAAATAAATCAAAATGATACAGTTTTGCACTCACTATTTATTTTTATATTTTTAAAACAATAATATATTTTTAATAACTGGTCCAGTAACCCTTAGCCTTCTTAAGCTCCTGGAAGCTATTAGGTAGCCTTTGTGTGGACCTCTGCACATATTCTGGAGGAATCGCCTCCCACATTTTCTTCGTCCACTCCCACAACTCGTTCGCGCCTTTTGGAGGACTGGCATATTTTGCAAGCTACGATTTGACGTGACTCCACAAATTCTCGATCGGATTCATATCCGGAGATTGTGGAGGCCACGTCATCACACCAAATTTTTGCTTTTTGAGTCAGCCTTTCACTACATGTGCGGTATGTTTGGGGTCATTGTCTTGCTGAAAAATTACTTTTTCAGCAGCTAGACCCATTTTTTCCACTACATCAGGAAGATGTAGTGGAAAAATATTTTGGGCGACATCGCCATATAAAAATAATGAGATTTGTAATGACAATTGTAAGTAATTGTCATTACCAAATATGTACTTCCATAACCCGTTATATGGTAATGCTTTTCTACACTGGGAGTTTGTGTTTTTTTTTTCCTTTATCTTAAAAGTATATAAAAAAGGATAATGTTAAAATTATTATTTTATGCTTGGAAAAATAATGTCGAAACACTTAAGCTAAGAAATAAATACTTTTTATTTTACTTTATTTGCGATAAAAATGTAATAAATATTCTTGACATTTTGCTAAAAGGTTTCTTAAAATTTTGTTAAAATGTCCAGTTTGGGAATAAGGCACAGATGTGTAACATAAATAAAATTAATTTTAAATAAATAATCATTAAAAGCTAAACACTTTTTGAAAATAACAAAGTTTTAGTACCGCTAAAAATTACCTTAACTGTAAAAAGGTCTGGAATCTTCTAACACTTTCATAAAAAGATTTGTTCTCTAATAAAAAAAAAAAAAATTGTTTCTTCTTTATATTTTTTAATTCTTTTATCTTTATATGACCTTTATTGTCAATTTAACTTGGCGAAGAATTTTTTTTTTTTTTGTTAAACTCATCAAAAAAACAAACTTCTTGAGTAGGTAGAAAGATTAAATCATCTGTAAGTTGAAGTGCAATAAATATTTAAAAGAATACATTAAAATAGATTTCCTATAAACAAAAATCATTAAATAAAATATATTACAAGCCTTTCATGGGAACCAAATTGAAAAAAAAAAAATAATACAAAAATCAACACCAAATGCGTAGGCGTTAAAAATAGAAGTTAAGAGTTTTTAACGATTTTATACATCATTTATTTTCATAACACAGATGGATTGGTTTTCCAACAAATGTTTGAATATGTGTTATACAATTTATTGAGGATATTCACTATTAAGGTGATTAAAAAATAGTCCTTTGCCTCAAAAGCTGTTACTAATTTGAAAGCAAACGCAAAACCCGATTGGTCCTTCGAACCCAAATATAAAAATATATTTCATTATGACATTTGATTTACCAATGGAAAAAAATATTGGTTCCACTATCATCATATTTAAACCACAGCTAATCAAAATTTTACCATAGAAAATCAAACACAAATTCGGATTGGTCCTTCGAACACAAATATTAAAATATATTTCATCTGCCCTACCACTGGAAAAAAATATTTGTTTCTTTGAAGCACTATCAAATTTAAACCTGAGCTAATCAAAATTTTACAATAGAAAATCAAACGCAAATTCGGATTGGCCCTTCGAACACAAATATTAAAATATACTTCATCTATCCTATCACTGAAAATAAGTATTTGGTCCTTCGAATCACTATCAAATATAAACCTCAGCTTATCAAAATTGTACAATAGAAAATCAAACACAAATCCAGATTGGTCCTTCGAACACAAATATTAAAATATACTTCATCTGTGCTATCACTGAAAATAAGTATTTGGTCCTTCGAATAACTATCATCAAATTTGAACCTTAGCTGATTTGAATTTTGCAATAGAAAAGTCCCTCGAACCTAAATATCAAAATATATTTATTTATGACATCTGCTTTAACACTGAAAAAAAAACGTATTTGGTCATTCGAACCACTATCATCAAATTTGAACCTTAGCTTTTTTTTTTTTTTTGACCTAAACGATTATATTTTTTTGGACCTTAATTGAATTACAATTATATATTTAGAAATGTTGAGGTTAAGAAGAAGAATAAACATTTTTCTCTAAAAATTATAAACACTTAATTTTTAAATCAGACTAGACTAGTTTCTGCCTTTTTATGGACAGGCTCATCAGTGATTTTCCTTTCAAATTGTATTATTATTTGTGTCTTATAATTGTCAGACTGTCTCTATATGAAAAATTTTTCAACAACCTGCGGCTGTAAGAATCAAACCTGCGCTCATCTTATATTACAAACATAACAATACAAAGTCATGACCGTTTAGCGAACACACCCAAGTATGGCCTCGAGTCTAATGCAGCTAAATTGCAGTTTTCTTTCCTATTAGCTTGTATATTATACTCAATTATATAAATTTGACAGATGGACATCTTTTTAGGAACATTATTTTGAATTATAACCCCCTTATAAATTATTGACAATTTGTTCTTCTAAGTGAATACCCTTAATTAATGGCTTCATTAAACATCACAAACATTGAGTCTAGTATAAACCATAGTTTAAAAGGAAACATATAACCACACGATTTATGAATTTAGAGGCACAGCTGCACTTGGGAATCAAATTATTGAAGCAGAAAATAAAGTGTTTGCATATTATAAGGGAATGTACCCAATTGTGGCCTGTTTCCTAAAGTGGAACTTTCGTACTTTTTTCGTGTTGTTACATGAATATGTCATAACTGTCAACTGTCATCGAGTTTAGTTTCCACAATCACTATTTTAGCACTGGTATTTACAAGACGTTCGCCGCTACACGAATGAGAGACTACATGTATTTTGTTATTGTTTTTTTCGTTTGTGTGAAGAAACCCGTTGTCTAAAAACAGGACATTAAAAAAGTTTGGAATTGAATGCACACATTTTTCTTGGTTTTATTGTGTTGCTAAACAAAAGGCAGTACACTGCGTTGCAAAACTATAATTACACATTAATTTAACTAAATTGCGTAATATTAAAAAAAAAAACCGGCATAAATGTAAAACCAATAGAAAATTAATAATATTTAACAAAAAAACAAGTAATTTATTTTTTATTTAACTATTCAAAAAGGAACAACAAAATGTGCGCCCCGGTAGGCTAGTTGGTAGCGTGCTAGCTTATCTGTGCGGGGGTCGTGGGTTCGATCCCATTAGAGGCACTGGTCTGTTTTCGCTAGGGTAATAGTATATAATTTGTAATTATATAATTATTAATTATTAAAAAAAAAAAAAATATCAATTAGTATTTCATAACTGTAAATACACTTAACTTAATATATCAAAATTGACAAAAATTCAAGAAACATATTTTACAGCAGCATTTTTAATAATGAGTGAGGCCTGCTTTTTTTGAATCAACTCGAAAATTCGATCAGACATACTGTCTACCAGATTTATTAGAAGTTCTCTCGTTATTGATCTCAACGCGTCAATAACTGCTTCTTTTAGATGAAAAACGCTTTAATATTGCCCGTTTTCTGCATAAACTCGACGGATTATTAATTATTACTCCCCAAATATTCTCAATGAGGTTTTGATCCAGAAAACATGCGGGCCATTCCAAGCAGCATTTTTAATAATGAGTGAGGCCTGCTTTTTTTGAATCAACTCGAAAATTCGATCAGGCATACTGTCTACCAGATTTATTAGAAGTTCTCTCGTTATTGATCTCAACGCGTCAATAACTGCTTCTTTTAGATGAAAAACGCTTTAATATTGCCCGTTTTCTGCATAAACTCGACGGATTATTAATTATTACTCCCCAAATATTCTTAATGAGGTTTTGATCCAGAGTACATGCGGAGCATTCCAATACTCTTATATTTTTTGATAATAGCCATTCCATCGTCTGACGACATACATGTACTGAGGCATTATCTTGTTGGAAAATGAAATCTTCGTTGCTATTTTCAAGAAATGGCACCAATTTATCTTCTTATACTGTAATGTACTGAGAAAAATTCATTCTGGTGCTTGGAAATGCCAAATCAATCAATACCGTCGAAAGAAAAAGCGCACCAAACCATTAAGGATCCGCCTCTGAAATTTCTTTGTGAGAAATATCGTAATTCCTTCCTTACCTACGTCTCTCCAAAAGCTGTTAAAACCATCAAGACCAGCAAGGTTGAACTTTTTCTTATCAGAAAAAATCACCTTTAAAAGAAATTTATGTTGAAACAGTCCTACCAACAACAGCGATTATCGACTTACCTTTCTACAGTTAGTTTGTAAATCCCTTTTAGCGATTTCAAGTCGAGCAGTTTTGTGGCGGGGTAACCTTGGCACAGACATCAGCTTTTGGCGAGTAATTTACTGGGAATCCTTTAAGAACCTACTTTTGGTTGATTTGGATACATTTGTTGTACATTCATCGAGCATCTGATTGAGACTCTGTATTGTGTGTTGCTGCCACAGTTAGTTACTTTACGCCGGTCCCGATCAGGAAGCTTTTTTTCGGGACGCCTGTTTTATTTTTGCCATAAGCACTCGGATTATTTGCAAAATGTGTACGTTTTATTTTTTTTTAAGAATTTCCCGAAAACTTAAGCCACTCTTTACATAGGCTGAAATATTTAAAAAAAAAAAAATGTTTGTAATATTAGAAAAAAAAAAATAGCAAAAATAATTTGTCATTATACTTATGCAACGCAGTGTATAAAGTTAACATTTTCGTAAATATAAAAAGTGAATTAAAAAACAAGTTTTAACAAATTTTCCACGACGGATAGAAACGGTAAGAACTTTATTCCCAATTTTAATAAAAATAATTGATTCCATAAAAAAAACATAATAAATAGAAAAAAAAATGTGAAAAATTAAATTTTTATAATGTTCTCTAAAGTGAACCTTTGATATGTTTTCCTATTTTTTTGATTTTGTTTCCAAATTTTAGTCTTTTTTAAATGGTTTACGTATCACTTCAACTGTTCTTATCTACTTTGCAGAGTTTTTCAATATGTTTCACAACAAAAAAAAACATCGTTTGTTTCAAGCAATTAAAAAAATTAGCTTTAAACCTACACTCAAAACAACTCAAAAGGTCCAACTTAGGGACCATGTACCCTAAAGTGTAACTAAATTAAAAAACTCTAAAAGCATATTAAATTATTAGACAATGAAGTAAAAAATCAACACAAATTTTAATTAAAATTAAAATTTATTTTCATTTTGGTTATTACAACCTTTTTTGTACACTCAAAAAAAAAAAGTGAACAAAGTCAACCAAATTTTTGCTGTGAGCATCCTTGCTTATATCAACAACAAATTTTCTGAATTCATCAAAATTGTTGCTGAATTTACTAAATTTTTTGCTGATATTAAAAATTTTCTACAAGTATCCTCCCAGCAAAAATATGGTTGACTTTATTCACTTTTTTTTTTGAGTGTACGTAAAAAGTTTTAATAAACAAAGTGAAAAAAAATTTAATTTTTAGTTAAAATTTTTGTTGATTTTACTTTATAGTCTAACAATTTTATATGCTTTGAGAGCGTTTTTAATTTAGTTCCACTTGAGGGTACATGTTCGCTAATATGGATCTTATGAGTTGTTTTGAAAATTGCTATATAACTTTTCTAAGTTAGCTGCCACATAAAAATTATCTATAGCCGAAAAAGGCAATGGTGTTGTCCTATAAGCTGATGTATTTGGAATATTCCACTTAGTATAGGGTCACATTAGGGAACATTCCCTTACACAATAATTTTTATATTTTTCTTTTCAAGTTAAAGAAACGATTGAGCGATAATAGCGTAAATCATAGGTGTGTTGTTATTCGACAAAATCATTTAAATTGCACGTGTAAATAACTTTTGATGGGAATTTTTTTTTAAAATAATTTAATAAGTGGATAGAAAATTATAATAAATATATTTAATATTTTGGTTACAGTAAAGTTACGGCTTAGCGAACATATAACTTTGACTGACATTATATCTATTTCCGATTTGGGAATTGTGACTGAAATTTTTCGTATGGAAATTGGAGTACACAGAAAACTTACATCGATATTTATAACCTTAAATTTAATTGAATTGGTACCAATTACACTTTTAATCATAACTACGAGGGCGGATCAATAAGTCCGTGACTTTTTAAATGAAGCACAGTTTTTTTTTTGCAACAAAAAAACATATTTTTCAACATAATCTCCATTTAGCTCAATACACTTAGTCCAACGTTTCTCCAATTTTTGTGTCCCTTCCAAAAAGTAGGATTTTTTTGATCAATAATTTTATCGTTGGAGCTATATCTCTTTCCACCGAGCCATTTCTTTAGGTTTGGAAATCTGAAGAATATGGCTGATGAGGTACCAATTCGTAGCCCAATTCATGGAATTTTGCCATTGAGACTGAACACGTGTGCACCCGTGCATTATCTTGATGAAAAAGAACTTTTTCTTGGCCATATGGGGCCGTTTTTTTAAATCCTCGTTATATCGTTCCAATAAGTTGGCATAATATTCGCCGTTTATTGTTTTTCCCTCGTGCATCCTAAAAAACTGTTGCCATCACCTTATTGGCCGACAAACTTACCTTGGCCTTCTTCGGAGCGGGTTCATCCGGAGAAACCCATTCTTTAGACTGCTGCTTGGTCTCCGGAGTGTTGTAATGGATCCATGTTTCATCCACAGTTACAAAACGCCGCAAAAACTCATTCGAATTGCTGTTAAACAACTCCAAACAATCCTTTGAAGTTGTCACACGATTACGTTTATGGTCAATTGAGAGCAAACGCGGCACCCATCTTGCAGACAGCTTTCTTAAACCCAACTGATCATTTAAAATCGAAACCACACTGCCATATGAAATGCCTATGGCATCAACAATCTCACGCACTTTTACTCTTCGATCGGCCAACACCATATCGTGGATTTTTCGACATTTTCGGGTGTATTGACCTCAATTGGCCTTTTAGAACTTTCATCGTCATTTGTACTTTCGCGACCACAACGAAAGTCAATAAACCACTTTTTTACCATTGAAATCGATGATGCAGAGTCCCCATAGTATTTATCAAGCTTTTCCTTGGTTTGATTGACGGTTGTTTTTTTTTTTGCAAAAAATATTGTTTAATGAGCCACTAGAAATTAACTTTTTTTCCATTTATAAAAAATCCACGAGGTGGTATGTTTTGAACAGCTGTTAAACGCAAAGTAAATGACGGAACTTGCTCAAATTTGACAGTAGTCTATTAACAGGTGCGGTTGTTGATGGGAGCATTGTGCATTTTATATAACTACGAGGGAAGTTCGAAAAGTGATCCGCCCTCGTATCAAATATTAAAACTGAAATTATAAAAAAAAAAAATTTTATTAAAATTTTAGTTACATCAATTAAAAAATTCTAGTATTATTTCCAAAAATTTTGCTGAAAATTAAAAAAAAAATTGATAACTTGTTTTTGAAGAATAAAACATTTTTCTACAAGTCACTGTTGCCACTTTAGCTATTCTCGTCAAATCTAGCGATTTTTAAACGCATTTAGTGGGATAAAACATGATTTAGCTATTAGCGGGAAACCTATCGATTTTTCACAAGTCAGTCTTGACGTTTTTCTCAACGTTTATTTTCTTGTCGGTATTGATAAGTTGTTATTATTTAGCGATTTTACGCTAAAATTTTAAGCAAAACTTGAGAAATCCGAAAAATATGGTGGTTAATGGCTAAATTTTTAAGAAAATTTAAAAAAGCTCAAAAAATTTAGCTTTTTTTTAGGAATTGTTGAACAGATTTTGAAAAATTTGATAAATGTGGCGTTTTATAGAATTTTTTTTTTTAATTATTTTATAATAGAGCTATTTATTTTCTAGCTAATTTTTAGTTTGATTTAGCAATATTTTTTGAAAATATATTGGCAACAGTGTTACAAGTGTCGAAATAAGTTTCAGAATTGTCTGTAGGGAAGTTTTCATTGATATATTTTGTTGATAAAAAAAAATTTAAAAACTAATAATTTTTCGACAAAAAAAATTTCTAGGGTTTTGCAATATTTTTACGAATGAAAATGAAAATTTCTCTTACAAGTGGAGAAATTTCATTAAGATCTCTCCCATCTTAATGAAAAAATTAAAGAATTATTTAATACAACCGGTAACGAAGTATCGGTTATGCAGGATAGTTAATACCTAAGTTAAAAATTAAAATGTTTAAAACATCTTTATCCGTTTGGGATCTTGTCAAAGTTTAAATTTTGGATGGCTATATTTTATACTAGAACACGTTTTAAAGCAAACGAAAAAATGTAAAAAATGTCCTTAAAATTTATTTCCCACAGATGATTTTCAATAAATGATTTTTTAAACAAGATTTCGAATTAAATATTTAACAAAAAAAAATAATTAAATATTTGATTGCATTAATTAAAAATTTGATTAACACTTTTAACAGATTTTAAAATGTTTTTATACAATTTTCTTAAACATACATTGCTAAATTGTTTAGCTAAATTTTTTAATATTATTGATTAAAGTTTGTAATTGATCAGATTAAAATTAAAATTTTGAATTAAATTTTTAATGGACATTGTTTTGTGGTGAAAACCAAATTTTTTGTGGTGAAAACAAAAATTTGAGGTGAATTGTTAATGTTATTCGACTCGTAGTCTGGTGGAACAATATGACTATATTTTAGAAACCAGACGCTTCTATGAAATTGTAATAATATACAACAATTTGTATGGAAAATTTAGAGCACCTTAACATTTTCACTCATAACTTTTGAAACTCTGGACCGATTTTGCTCGTTTTCAGTACCAATCTGTTCGGGAGGATGTTGAATAGGTAAAAATGCGAAGTCGCTATTACGTATTCGCGCTCTGATCGCCTTTTTAAACACACAGGCGGTTATCGCTAAATCGGCTTAGAATTTCATAAGGATCAAGAATCCATACACATATCGCACACCTAATTCAAAAGTGACTTAACTCAAAATTTTTAATTTTTCAGAAATCGAAAAAAAAAATATTTGCAACTTTATACCAATTGAAACATAAAGAAAGACATAACTGTTTTTTAGCAACAGTTAACAACAACAAAATACACTGATATTTTTGTTATAGATAAACAAGAGTACTGTGCATAGTTTAAGCATATAACCACGAAAAATTAAAATTTTGAGTTAAGTCACTTTCGAACTAGGAGTGCGATATGGTGGAGGGTATAAAAAAATCGCGCCATTCTTTTCTTATGCAAAACAATTTGAACTATTTTCTGTGTGTATTGATGTATTTACTTTAAGTGAAACATTTTTTTAAACTTTTTCACAAAACTTTAACAAAAATATAATAATAACCACAATTGAATTTGTTTTTTAAACAATTTGCAGTCTATTTTTATAACTCTTTTCAAGTATTATCATAAAAATAATAAGATATCATTTCATTCTTTTGTTGTTCTATTAGTTTGCAAAAAATTTTCATAACTTTTTTAAATCATATCTTGGTGCTTTGGTGACTCTTGTTGAGATGTTTTGAACTTTTGAAAGAAAACTTAAGAATTGTTTACTTAGGAAAAAAAGTTTAGTTTTTTTTTCTAGTACTACAAGAAAAGTTGTAAAATTAGAGTGGAAAATCAGAAAATTGCAATATAATGTACCTACCCAGTCAAAAACTGACAGAGGTAAAAAAATCAAATACCGGCCTATTACTTGCTAACTGAGGAATTGTAAATAAATTACTGGCAGAATACTTTTTTGAGACGCTTTACCAGCACTTCCAAAAAATGTTTTTCCAGTATTTGTTTTACAATAATTCCAGAGGTCTATAAAAAAATATTGTCAAAGGATCGACTGAGAAACACTATGCCAACGTAGGTAAAAAGTGTTTTCGCAGTGCTATGCTGTCAGAAATTTGCACCTTCTCAAAAATCTAACACTACACTGATAGAATTTTCCTTCATAGTATTAATGAATCGATTTCATTAAAATGAGTTCATTGATTTAATGAATAACTTCATTAACTGAATGAAAATTCATTAATATTATCAATTTTTTCATTAAATTTTTTTATGATTTTTTCATAATGTTAGAAATTTATAGTTGACCTGCTGTTTTAATATGTGATGGGGTTTTTTTTTTTTTGGTTTGGCTCAAGGTCATAAATTAAAAATATAATTCAAATTTTTCAGCTTTTATTTTTAAATATTTATTATCTTTTCAATATTGCGAACAGCTTTGCTGTTCATCTTCAGGAAAAAATTGAAATATCTTTTAATAAAGCGTGGAGTTGAAAGCGTCCTTACTTGTTTGTTATCTTATTACACGCTTTAATAAAAGATATTTAAATCTGTTCCTGAAGATGAACAGCGAAGCTGTTCGAAATATCGAAAAGATAATAAATATTTTAAAATAAAAGCTAAAAAATTTGAATTTTATATTTCATAATTTCATAAAAAATGCTAATTTAGTCAAAGAAATTTTTTTGAATATTTTTGATATAAATTTGAACTTGTAATATGAAAAAAGAAAATTTGTTTAGCTTTTGTAACTTTTTATCATTTTGGATTAAAAGAAAAAATCGCTCGTTTCACAAATGACATAAACAGTATAACTATGGGAGTAATTTTTCTCACCGAAAAATACAACTCTACCATGTTTGAAACAGTGTGAGTCATATGATGTCAAATGTTCTTAGCAGTATTTCCGATATGAAAACTTCTCACATAGTTTTAGAACACCCCACAGAATTTTCAAAAACTTTGAAATAAATTTATTTGAAGCGGTCTCAAAGCTTTTAGTATATAAAGTGTTGATGGTAAATGACGACAAAGGTCTTAAAAAATTCCTTAAGTCGAAGTGCTTTTTGAAAAGACAACAGGTTTGTTTTTTATTTTTTATTTAAAAAAAAAATATTTTTGGTTAATAAATCAATCTCTTAAAAAAGTGTATAATAAAGAAATAGATTTTTGTTTTGTAATCAAAAGTAATGAGAAAATTTCTTTCAAACCATGAATTTTATTCATTAACCACAGTTTCATAACGTTTATACTAGAATTAATGTAACAAATTTTATAGAATTTATGAAATTTTCATTAGGTCTATGAAACTATTCATTAAAAATTATTAAATGAAACAAGTTCAATGTTGATTCAATGAAACATTTCTTTGGGGACTTTTTTATGAAAAAATTCATTGTACTACGCACAAATTTCTGTCAGTGTGGTACAACATTAATTTTATACAAATTATGATGCTTTCTTTAAAAAAGTTTGTGTTCAGAAGGCTCCGAGTTCGATCCCGGTTTCCCGCAATCACTTTTTTATGATTTTTTTATGCTTTTAATATTTTTTTTTTTATATAAAATGGATTTTTTGTTTCTGGAAAGTCTCTTTTATGATCAATAGTTTTTTTCCTAAACGCTGACAAGTTGTTTCAATCAAACCTTATGCCAGTGCTATCATATTTGATCAACCAATATCAATAGATATATATTTTGTTAGATCAGTGGGTAGATATGTCGGCTACCAATCTAGCGGCCAGGGTTCGAATGCCAGCAGGACCAAAAAAAACATGATCTTTTTGAAATTTTGTTTTGGAAAATCTATTTTTAGACCACTAATTTTATAGCTTTACCAACATTTTTCCAACGCTGGAAATTTTGTGTACCCAGTGCTTGACCGACACTTTTTCAACAGACATACCGTTTGTCTAATGATGCTATAAGTTAGGGATTGGGAAAGCCCTTGGGCCACCTATTGAAGTGCCTTGCCAGCGGTGGTCCGTTTCTTTTTTTCGGACTGGGTAGTTGTTTTTATTGTGGCTGTTGCAGTTTCCTAGTGTAATATTGTTAAGATTGTCTTTCAAAGTTGTTGTCTTGCAAGTACAGGTTAAAAAGTTTAAGCACTTATTGTTGTATCTCTTTTCTATGTAATATGCATTCTATAAGAAAAATGCAGTGCAAGAAAGTTAATAATGCAATATGGTTGTATACACTGCATTGCAAAGCTATAAATACACATTAATTTTACTAAATCTCGGAAGTTAAAAAAAAAAATATAAGGCATAAATGTAAAACCAATAAAAAATTTATAATATTTAACAAAAAAAAAAAAAAAAAACAAGTAGTTTATTTTTTATTTTACTATTTAAAAAGGAATACAAAAATCAATTAGTGTTTCATAAATATAAATACACTTAACTCAATATATTAAAATTTACGAAAATTTAAGAAAAATATTTTAAATCATACCATCGAAACAAAAAGCGTCCCAAACCATTAAGGATCCGCCTCTGAAATATCTTTTTGAGAAATATAGCTATTAAAACCATCTCGACTATCAAGATTAAACTTTTTCTCATCACAAAAAATCACCTTTAAAAGAAATTTGTGTTTAAACAGTCGTGCCAACAACAGCCATAATTGGGTTACTTTTCTCCAGTTCGTTTGTGGCGATTTCTAGTCGACCACTTTTGTGGTGGGTAATACCTTGGCACAGACATCAGATTTTGGCGAGTAATTCTCTGGGAATCCTTTAAGAGACTACTTACTTATGGTTGATTTGGACACATTTACCTTACATTCATCGATTATCTGATTGAGACTCTTCATTGTGTTGCTGGCACAGCTAATTACTGTATTTTATGCAGGTCCCGATCAGAAAGCTTTTTTTCGTTTTATTTTTACCATAAACACTCGGAATATTTGCAAAAATTTGTGACAACCACATGTTAACGGTTTATTTTTCTAACAATTTCGCAAAAACTTAAGCCACTTTTTAAATAGGCTAAAATTTGCCCTTTTTCAAAATCACTTAATTTCGCGTCCTTTTATTGCAAAGAAATTAAAGTTGCATAATAGGCCTATGGGGAATGGGACCAGTTCTGCGTGTGCCACAGGATCGGTCCCTTCGTGCCAGAGACCGGTCCTCTGCAAAACCCTACCCTATGTAAACAACTGGCAACTTTAACATTGGCTTGTCATAGGAGGGGGTCATTTGTCCTGCTTTAAACCATATAGTGGCATGCCACAGGACTAACCAAAGATGGGCATACCACAAGACGGTCGCAAAAAGGGTTTTCGTTTATTTTATACGATATGATAAAATAAACGAAAACTAAACAGCTTCCAATGGGTAAAACTCTGGCCAACTGGCTTTTTCTTGTTAATAAGAATTCTGGTTAAGTGGTATGTCCTCAATTTAACAGTCACAGGATTGGTAATTTTAGGACAATTGACACTGCTTAACCCACTTCAGTATTAAATTATGCCACTCCTGTGATAAATCCTTCTTTAACCAGTCACTTTAAGGTCAATTGACTCCTCATTTCCCATAGGGAAACAATAATAATTCTTTAATTTTCTTTATTTGCTATTATTCTGTGTTTATGAAACACTAACAAAATATTATTACACAATTTTTCTCTTAAATCTATTAAGTAATCTCTTAAATTGTACACAATAAGAGATCAGTTATCACACAGTTAAAAACAGTTGAAATTAAAAAAAAAAAAACATATTTGTAATATTATAAAAAAATAACAAAAATCATTTTTTTTTTTTTTTTTTTATTTATTTCAAATTTAAGAACCAAGCCTATAAGGAAAAATATGGTTCAAATACTACTCCATTATCAAAAATTACAAATCAAAAGAAAAAAAAAGTATATATATAAAAAAAACAATTTCTTAAAACTAAAAAGTTATATAATTAACCTAAATACTAAAAACTAAAGGCCCTAACTAGCTTATAACAGAAATTTATATATAAGAAATTATAGTCAGTGATGGAAACCCTCGTAAAAGAACAGGGGGTAAATTAATCAATTAAAGAGCATCAAAATGTTGTTTAAGTTTACGCTTAAAGGTGGTATCTGTGAATGCAAATAATTTTAAATCTATGGGAAGGATATTCCACACCCTAGTTATACGTACATGAAAAGATCTTTCATATATAGATGAGGATATACGGTGACATATTATCTGAGGGTTTCTACTTGATCTAGAAAATCTAAAATCATCTCTAATGTACTCAGGACAATTTCGCATAACGACTTTTCGAAAAAGTAACAAAATTCTCAATTTAATAAAATTCTCAAAAGAAAATCCAACAAAGTCCATTACAAAGGGAGACACATGATCCCTTAATCTCAGTTTATAAATATATCTAATAATACGGTAAAAAGTAAGAAGCAGCCTTCTTAGAACAACACTGTTTGTACCTGAAAATACTTCCATAGCATATTATACTAATGCAACGCAGTGTATTCTAAAAATGAACTTTAATAGAAAAATGTTAAGAGTTTTTTTTTAGTATATCATCAAGAACAAAATACTTCAGGAATGTTTTAACAATTTCTTTTTATTTTTAAAATGAAAATTCTATTATATTAAATTAAGAGTTTCTTGATTTTTAAAGTTATTTTTGTAAAAACAGAAGCTCTTAACTTAAATGAAAGGATATTTGGCCCTGCTCAGGCGCCATTATGCGTTTTTTAAACTTTATAAACTCATTCTTCCTTAACATCTCAGTTATATTGTTTCCCTTGCTTTTTCCGCACAATTTATATTAATTAACGATTTTCGCTGAATACGTCTTTTTGTTTGAAAAAAGTACAGAAGATTTTAATGAAGTACTCCACCATAAAGTACATTTGATAGTTTTCTCTGTGAAAACTATGAACTAATTAAGATCTATTTGACTTTATACATATTTTTTTTCCTCAATGATTATTAATTCTAATAACCACGATTATTGTATAATAGTATTATTTGTTTTTCCTCAACTCCACAATTATAAAGAGAAATTATAAAATAATATCCAATTGACGTAGAAAAAGGGTAAAACAAAAACATTTTATATTCATTAAAGTCTTTTTTCTTAAAAGAGATGCAATATCAGCAATAGTAAAAGATATGTCATTACAATTTGTAAGATGTTGCAAACAATAAAAAAAAAACACTCAAAATAATACGTCAGTAGAAATAACTTGAAAACGGTTAATTTAACAGAAATTTATAACTTTTCGGTTAAAAAATCATTTAAAATGTATTTAATTTTAGTAAAAAAAAAAAATAGTTAAATTCAACTGACAATTCTACAAGCCTATATTTTTATAAAAAAATAAATTTTTAATAATTAGTCAAAAAATAAAAAAATAAATTTTCAAAATTTAAATGGCTACTCCACAGCAAAAAAAAAGAAGTAATTTAGGGCCAACTAAAGTTTAAATCATAATAATTAAACATTTTCCAAAATTTTAATTCAAATTTCAATCATATCAATTAAAAAATTTAATAAAAATTTTAAATAATTGACTATAACTTTTAAAAAAGCTGCAATATTTGTGTTGGATTTATTTTTTAAGTTAACCCTTTCACTACCCTTGTACACTACTGTGTACATTAGGGTAATAACTTTTTGCAAATATCAAATCTCCCCAGACAAAATCGTGTAGGGCATGGACAAATATTAAGACCTCCGTTTTTAGTTTTTCGCTATCGTTAAAAAAGGTTACGCACCAAACGCGTTAAAGTTTTGAATCAAACAAAGTTAAAAAAAACTTTTTTTGATGCCTCAACGTCTGACCATCACATCTATATAATTAAGGCATGCTGATTTCAATAGTAAAGTCCGTTTTCGAGTCAATGGAATAGATTTCTTCCAAATTTGCTTTTAATTTCCGCTATTTTTTTTGCAGTTTTTTATATAAAAAAAATCTGTTTTCACATTTTTTTTTTTTTTTTTTTTTTTTTTTTTTTAATAAAAATTCTTGGCAATTCTTGTCATTTTCATATATTGGTTGTAATTTAAAACAAAAAATTTAATCGGTGTGGTAAAAATGAATTATAAGAAAAGCAAAATAAGTCTTGAAAAAAATTCCAAGATTTGGACCAAAAACTTAACTAAATTTCATGATGTTGTTAAAAACTGTAGAGATATACCTGTCGTTGATATACCATTACATGAATTAAACAAAATGCCATAGGAAGATGATATTATAGGAAGATTTAATGCGTTGGTCAATTTTAAAAAGTGTAAAGCAAAAATGTATGTTACTATTTCTGATGAGCTATTAAATCTATGCCAGAAGCTTAAACTAAAGGCAATTCGTCGTGATCGCGTGAAACATAAAGTTGAGATATTAATTAAATATTATAAGAAGATGATAAAACGTCCTAAAGGAATTACATTTGACAATCAATTTCATATTACAACTAACGCAAATGATTTTAAAAAAAAATTGTTATTAAAAAAAATTAAAAAAAAATATATTAAAGACATTTTAGAAATTGCTGTCGGTGCGTAAGGTTTTTTTTTACCAAATTGAACTGAAATAGTTTTTTTTTTATCATTAATACAATATTTGGCTGAATTTCAGTTTATGGGGGACACCCCTAGAGAAAAAATCTGAATATGCCATCCCCTTCAGAATGTTCCCAGGAGTACGAAAATCATAATGAATAAGGGGGCTCACGCCCCTATGGGCGTGGCAGTCGAAAAACGACCCGGCCCACCTACGTAGACAATATGGGTATCAAATGAAAGCTAATGTCTTCACGATTCCAAAAATAGCCATAGTTGCCAGATCGGGCGGTTTTTGCAGCCGATACGGCCATTTTTGTTAAATAGGGGCGGGGGTGAAAAACGACCCATGCCACCTACTTAGGCAATATTGGTATCAAATGAAAGGAAATGTCTTCACGATTCCAAAAATACCCGTAGTTGCCAGATCGTCCAGAATTTGAGGAAGATATGTTAATTTTTATAAAATGGGGGAAGGACTTTTTTTTGTTTATTTCTTTTTAGCTCGGCCAGAGGCCGAGCACTCGAGATCCCCGCCGTCTAGAATTAAGACATACTGGAGTTAAAAACCCCTAAGCCCGGCCGTAGGCCGGTCACGCAGAAAAACTTTACTAAGCGAAGCCAGTATAACAAATTTTCATTAACCAATCAGAAGCTTTCAAGAGTTTTCCTCGTTTCTTAATTTTGTACTTATCCTCATTTATGATTTGACTCTTGACACGAGAACATCACTAAATATGGATTGCGTTACTGCCTTTGACATTCACGACTGGGGTCGTGAATTGGACGATAAGCCGCCTATGACCTCCACGCGGTAATCCCTGGGTAACGCTAACAATAGTAATCTTTTCGCACAAAATGCTCATTTTTGTTTGATTTTAACAAAATATAAGCAAAAAAAAAGGAAAAAAAAATTTCCCCCACCCCAAATTTTGCCAAAATGGCCATATCGGCTACAAAAATCGCCCGATCTGGCAACTACGGCTATTTTTGGAATCGTGAAGACATTAGCTTTCATTTGATACCCATATTGTCTACGTAGGTGGGCCGGGTCGTTTTTCGACTGCCACGCCCATAAGGGGCGTGAGCCCCCTTATTCATTATGATTTTCGCACTCGGTAAAAACTGGCTGAGAAGTTTCAAAAATTGGATTTTCGAACCCATTTTTTGGTAGGAAGGTAGTAGTGGGAGGGGATGGGCCACATATGAAAACATTTTCTTTCTAATTTAAGGACCTCTAACAAGAATCTGAAGTCAAAATAGAAATATATCCACAAACAAAAAGTTGGTAGTAAAAGGGTTAAAATGTATTGTATTGTGGTGGCCTGTTCCCTAAAATAGACCTTTCTTTTTTTCATGCTGTTGCATGAATATGTCAAAACTGTCAACTGTCATCGAGTTTAATTGCCACTATCAGTATTTTAAAAAATTTTGACTTGAATGCACACGTTTTATTTTGAAATGGGTATAACTCAAAGACCAATCGAGATAACCAGAAATAAACTTAACTTTTGATTGTACAAAAATGCTAGTCTTTACAGAGAACTTAAGATCCAAACTCACCCACAATGGTGAAAATTTACCTAAAAATTTTGTCCGATAAAAACTTTCGTTTTTTTCTCGTTAAAAATTTCAATGATTTCTTACGTTTGTATTGTAAGAAGAGCGCAGGGTTGATTCTTACAGCAGCAGGTTCTTGAAAATGTATCATACAGAAACAATCTGACAATTATAAGACACATATAATAATACAATTTAAACGGAAAATCACAGATGACGCCTGTCCATAAAAAGGTAAACACTAGTCTAGTCTGATTTAAATTAATATTGTTTATAACTTTTAGGGAAAAACGTTTATTTCTTAACCTCAACCTTTCTAAAACAAATTAACATGTTCGGAATTTGAGTTTAAAAGTGCAAGAAGTTTTTCATCTATTCCGAGATTGAAATCTTTAGTCAAATCGGAAATGGTCCTTGACTTGCTTCTTTTTTTTTTATCTAAAAATCAAAAATTTTTGAACATAGTGAATGATTATTACAATGTTTTTAACTAAAAATATTTCTTTTTTTTTTATAAAAAAAAAGGAAATTTAAGGTCCAAACTCACACAATATAGTAAAAATGGTCTTCTTTTGGAACATTACGATGTGTTAACTTAAAAATTATTTTCTATTGCGGTGTTCCTTGTTAAAAATTTAAATTAAAATAATTTTTCAGTATGTTCGAAGATTTTAGAATTTTAGATGAAAAAAACGCTACTCCAACATCATTTCTGCGATGGCTGATAAGAAAATTACTCTAAAGTTCAAATTTGATCCACACTACGAAATACGCCATTTTGAATGCGCCTTTTTAAATTTTAAAAATTTTACTCCAAAATAAATACGATCAGTAAAAAATAGTCCCAAATTTAAAGCAAATTACAACCCTTAAAAATCATCCGCCATATTGAATTTGTCATTTTGATTTGAAAAATGGAGTGTCGGGCTTGAATTTAGAGACCTCGAAATAATAGTAATTCTAAGCGAATATCAATTCTTGCCATTATTATTTTTAGCCGTCAATTCTTTTATAATTAGCACAGATTAAATGATGGCCAATAAAATTTCAATTAAACTTTTGTTTGATTTCAAACTCACTTTCAATTAAAAGTTTTATTATATCTATTAAATGTTTAAATAGAAAAGAATTTGGTGCACTCAAAATTGACAGTCTTTATAAACACTATAATGACAACAAATTGAAAAAAAAAAAATTTCAAAATTTAATAAATCGTCAGCATTTAAAAAAATTGTGATAATTGTAAAAAAAAATTTAGCGAAATTGAAAAAAAGTTGTTAAAAATTAAAAATCGCCAAAATTTAAAAAATCTATTAAATTGAAAAATCGCCAATATTAAAAAAAGAACACGTAAAAGTAAAAAAAAAACAAGGATGGTTACCGATTTGATGCTGGTATCGGTAAGGGTAACGCTATTTTCTTTTATTACGCTAACCGTATTTTAGGGGTAATGATATATCAGTTATTTCGGTAACGGTTTTTTTAGCGTTAACGGTATTTTACTTATTATTTTAGTTATTTCGGTAACGTTATTTTAGTGATAACAGTTTTTTAGTTATTTCGATAATGGTATTTTAAGGATAGCGTTAAATTTGTTACTCAGGTAATGCACACCGATATTATTAGCCCTTTTATGCCATAATTCCAATGACTGGCTAGTTTATGAATAAACTTTGTGATAATATATCTTTAGCACCGATGTTTTTTTCACATCTTGTCAGATTAAGTAACGGAATTTTAGGAATTGCCTACCATCCCTAAGCAAAATTTAAAAATTTAAAAAAATAAAAAAAAAAACAAAAAATAAATAAAAAAAAAAATAAAAAAAAAATAAAAAAAAAAAAATCACTAAAATTTTAACAAATCGCAAAATTAAAAAAAAAAAAATCGCTCAAATAGAACAAAAATGGCGAAATTCCGAAACAAATGACAGAACTAAAAAAATTGTCAATATTGAAAAATATGGCAAAAATTAAAAAATCATCAATATTGAAAAAAAAAAATCGTCAAATTGAAGAAAAAAATCGTCAAAGTTTAAATAAATCAATCGCTTATATTTCGTCAAATTTTGCAAAAAAAAAAATCGTCAAAATTGAAAAAAAAAATTCAAAGCACCAGAATTTGGAAAAATTGCCAAATATCAGGAACACGGATGTTAAAGTTGGTACAATTGTACTTTTTTTGGTACATTTTGACCTTCTAAAGTACCGTGGTACTACCGCGACTCATTTGGTACAATTTAAAACTTTTTAATTTTTCCCCTTTTTATTATAGCAAACAAATTGTTATTGTGTCCATTTTCATTGCATTTATTCGTTTTATGTAATGAGCGCTTAAAATATATGCGACCATATCCGATTTGACGATTTATCATCATTTTGAGGATTTTGTAGAATAAAATTTTCGATTTTTTTTTTAAATATCGCAAATTTGACGATTTTTAACGAAATCTATCTGGCAGACTGGTATTGTGGTGTTAGAGCTCTTACATATATTGACACTTGTTGCAGCCAACTTCACTTTCATTTTGAATTTATTAAAATTCTGAAGAAGTGAAAATTAAATTTAATTATTGTTAAAGAAATGAAAGAAAATGCCACACAATCTTATATAAAATTATGCGAAGTTTTAACAACCAAAGTCAATTTTAATAACGAATTATTAATGGGGTTCCATAAGTTAAACAAGTAGTATTGTACATATTCTAGTAAAAATGTTCCCGAATGAAATTGCAAATTTCGATTCAATAAATAATCAATTTAGAGCTTTCGCTGATGTTGAGCAACTGAAGTCGTTAAAAACTTAAAACATTTGTAGTTTATGGTCGGTAGTAGCTTATTTTGAAAATTAACTGAATTTCAATATGTTTCCAGACATTTCTAGAGCCGTTGCTGGAATTTTATCCATTCCACACTCATCTGCAAATGTGGCGAGAGTTTTTTCTTTTCAAAATATAATAACAACTAAGGAAAGAAACAGACTACATGTGCATTATCAAGTCTCATACAGACAAAGGATTGGTTAAGATCGACAAATTCGTGCTGCTATGATGTAGAAATTCCAAATAGTTTATTAACAAAACAAATTATTCCATGATTTTGACCTCATATAGTCATAAGACTTTTTTGTACCTTCTGTTATTGTTAAGTTTTGTTTTTTTTTTCTGTACAAGTGAATTTTTATGTACTTGTTTTGTTGTTTTAATAAATTAAAAAAAAAAATGGTACCATGAAGGTCCAAAAAGTACAATTTTTTTTTGGAGGTTGGTACAAAACTGAAAACCCCATTTAACATCCCTGATCAGGAATGGCAGTCAATACCGCTAAAATGTCGTTATCGATTGAAAACCGTTTCAACTGACTATCGTTATCCCTAAAATACCAATACCGAAATAATTATAAATCGTTACCGATATAACTGGAATACCAATATCCTTTAAATACCATTACCGAAACAACTAAAATACCGTTATCGCTAAAATACTGTTACCGAAATAATCTTACAAAATCAGAAAAAATAATTGCTGCAAATAGATATATATTTTTCCAAAGCTTGATCATAAACTAGCTAGACATTAGAATTCGAGAATAATGGCGCTAAAATTATCGATGTGCATTGACATTAACTGAATAATAACTTTATTCTTAAAATACCGTTACGAAATAACTGAAAACCCGTTATTACGTTACCAAAATAATAAAAATACCGTTTCCGCTAAAATAACTTTATCCTTAAAATACCGTTACGAAATAACTGAAAACCCTTTATTACGTTACCGAAATAATTAAAATACCGTTTCCGCTAAAATACCGATATCGAAATAATCAAAATACCATTAACCATAAAATACCTTTACCAAAATAACTGAAATATCGTTACCCCTAAAATACCGTTACCGAAATAAAAGAAAATAGCGTTACCCTTACCGATATCCGCATTGAATCGGTTATCATCCATGTCAAATATTGAAAAAAGAAATTGTCAAAATTTAAAAACACAAAAAACCCTAAACTTAAACATAAACATAAAAACCACCAAATTTTAAAAAATCGATTAAATCACTAATATTTAAAAAATCGCCAGAATTGGAGAAAAAATTTAAAAAATTAAAAAAAAGAGAATGCCAAAATCGAAAAAAATTTCAAAAAATTAAAAATCGTCAAAATTTTTAAAATTTGCTACATTGTACAATCATTTGTCTTTCAAATCAAAGCACTAGAATTCAAAATACCAGCACTAGAATTCAAAATACTGGGAATTTGGATTTGTAACTTCTAAAATATTTCATATAAAATTGTTATAAACTAAAATAAAAGTTTTCTCCTAAAATATTTCCCAATGGAATATTTTTCTTTAAAATTAAGAATTTCTCGTCAAAGACATTAATAAAATAAATGAAGTGTTTTCTTGATTTTAAAAGGAAACCCATGTCTTTCATTTAAAAAATTTTCTTTTTGTTAATTAATTAAAAAATCCCGTTAATAAGCATAAGCACAATGAAATTTAAAAGGAATTTTATGCTTATTTTCTAATATTTCCCTTGTAAAATTACAAAAAACTACGTTTTCTTTAGGGAATTTGGATATTAACACACGATATCATGTTGAATCATATCGAAACCAACCAACAAACAAACAATTTATCATCAATCAAAGTGAAGAAAATAATAAAAAGTCAACCTACATGAGTGCATCGTGAATGTCAACAAAAATAAAAATGAAAACCCTCAAAGCTAAAATAATTTATATACAGGCATTTAAAAGAATTTAATCGTTGAGAAAATATTTTTTTTTTTAAATTTGAAAAAAAAAATATGTTACAATTAACACATTTTTTTTTAGAAAATTTAATCAATGAATTGTAAATTTTTTATTTTTTTATTTTTTTTTTTCATTTTTTTTTTTTTTTTGTAAGAGAAGCAACACACATGAAATTCTTCCTATTAATTAATGTGTTGCTTTCTTTGGAAAGGGGATAGTAGAGAGATGAAAGGTGAGAGAGAGGTGAGGGCTTCGAACATGGCAACAGTGTAGTTGAGCGAGATGATAAGTCTTAGAACAGTTGTCGTTCGCCACATGATGGAGAGTAGACCAACTTATTGAATCCTTTTGGTTCATATATAAATGCGGTGGGGTTTAGTGCTAGGGGAACACCGAAGGTGGGCGCTGCGATACGTATGAGCGAAACTCAACTCATACATATTATTTTTCTCAATCGATGTTGTCGTCACCGGGTATCGAACCCGGGACCTTCTGCGTAACAGTGCAACTCGCTAACCATTACACTCTTAAGGGGCCCACACACGGCACCAGCATGCATGCGCAAGTGATTGTGCATGCCGATTGACCGTGTGTGGGGTTGTGGTGCGATTGCACATGCCGATTGAGCAAAATCAGAAACATTTTGATATTTTTATGATTGTACCAGCATGCATGTATCGTGTGTGGTGAAATAAACTCAGTTTTTAAAAGTTTTCAAACAGTAAACAAGACCAGGAATGCAAAAGAAAAATTATTTTAGGGAGAATTCCTCGATTTATTAAGTCAATGCCGTGTTTATATAAAATTAAAAGTTCAGAATATTGCAATCGTGATTTAAAAAGCCATTTTTAAAATGGTTGAGAAATTAAAAGAATTTGATCCAGATGCCAACAGAGACAAAGTAGTATCCATGACGACCTTTTCTACATACTTTTTGTAAGGAAATGAAAACTGTACCAGTATGATCGTGTGGTGTATGCTCAAAAGCTCAATCACACAATCACTTGATTGTGCATTCATGCTGGTGTCGTGTATTGGCCCCTTTATAGAAGAGTTAAAAAAATAAAAAATGAATAATTTGATTTTTGAAATTTAGGTTGATGTTATCTTAGTTATAACCAGTGACCGAAAGGTCATGCAAATGCATGCTTTCTTTTGTAAAGCCGGAGAACACAGTTAACAAAATATATTTGCGACTCAAAGAGTTGGTGTTAAAATTTCATCGATTTGTTAGTGCATATTTTTGCATTTAAATCGCACGATCTTGGAGGCCAATTTACGGGTCCGCAAAGTGATACTATGTGGTTACCAAACGTTTCCGAAACTACCCCTTGATAGGTGATCATGTAGTTTCAATTGTTGCACGAGTTGGATTTTGTAAGCACGCTAACCAAGATCTTTCCGCAAAATCTTCGATAAAGTGGATGGACACATATCCAATTATAGTGCACTATGGCGGATATACTAATTTGGGTCTTCCTCTACGTTACGCTCTACAGCAGCAATGACTTCTTCTGTACGACGTCTCTGTGGATGCATATTATCATTTAGAGTAAACGTGGTGCGAAAACGTTCCATAGTTCATCGAATTAATTGCTCTGATGAACGATTATGTTGACCGTAAAATGGACGTAGTGCGCGATACCATGATTTTCAAAATAGATTTGTACAATCGTTGTTCAGGCATCAGTCTATTCATGTTGAAATGCCAAACCAAACTAAACATAAATCACTTGACAGCTGACAAAATGGCGTCCAGTTAAAAAAGTGTTGCTAAATTAAAGTTCTATACCTGTATAAAAACACTCTTTCTAATTAAATTTTGACTACAAATTTGACAATTTTAAAATAATATTCGATTTAAAAATTAAACATTTAAATAAAAAAAAATTGACAAATCTTTAACTGTAAGTGAGACGTAACATGTTACCAAAGTAAGTACTTACCTCGATGGTCATGCCCTTGTTTAAATAATAGGGTTTATACACTAAGGGAATTATCTTCACTTCAGTAATGAATTTCTTCATAGCTTTAATGACAATTGTCACTGGAACTCGTCAATTGAAACTTTTCATAGAATTTATGAAACAGGTTTCATTAAAGTCAGTGTTTATGAAATGTTTGTAGAATTAATGAAAATCTTCATAAAAATCATTCTGAAAATGAAGAATTATAGAAATTATGAAACATTTTCTTAAGTTTTTTAATATTAATAAACGTCTTGAAAAATGCATTGGAACTGAGCCAATTAACAGCTTCACATTATTTTTTAAACAATTTAATTGAAGCCTACAATAAATAAAAGGATACATTGAAATAATTAAGCACTTTATAAAATATGTTGAACACTTGAGAAATAAATCTGAAAACTAAAGTATTTAAAAATATATGAAAATGAGTGAAATTATGAAATTTTATGAAAAAATAAAAAAATTAAGTCTTTGAAATAATTTCATAGCTCTAAAGAAAAGTTTCATTAAATTTATGAAGAGATATGAAATCTAATGAATTTTATGAAACTATGAAATTTTATGAAAAATTTCTTAATATTAATAAAATGTCTTAGATATAATGACATTCTTCATTGAATCTACGAAAAAATATTCTATGAAATTGTTTCATTAATATAATGAACGATAATTCTTTCAGTGTAATGGAAAAGTAGCAGGCTACCTCCTCCTTATTACAAAAAGTTTATTTTTCCACTGCAAACCTAATAAAAAAATTCATGTTAAAAATGTTTAGTTAAAAATTTTTAAATTTTAATTTCACACTCAATCAAAAAAATTTAATTTTTTCAAAAAAAAAAAACTTATTACATTTCTACTGAGGTAATATGTGTTTTATAAGGTCCCTTTGGGGAATGGGACTGGTCCTGCGTTTGCCACATGATCGGTCCCTTCGTGCCAGAGACCGGTCCTCTGCTAAACCCTACCCTATGTAAACAACTGGCAACTTTAACATGGGCTTGTCATAAAAGGGGTCATTTGTCCTGCTTTATACCACATAGTGGCATGCCACAGGACTAACCAAAGATGGGCATACCACAAGACTGTAGCAAAAGGGCCATGTAGGAGGACTAACCAAAACAGACTGACCACATGACTATCATGAAAGGGACATGTCGCACAATTTAATAATTTATAATGTAAAAAAGTATAGAAAATGAAACAATAAATTTCTAACTCATAGGTTTTTCTAGTCAATATGTATACCAGTTAGGTGATATGTCCTACTTCTACCAGTCACGGAACTAGTCTTTTTAGATCAATTTACACTACATAACTCACATCAATTGTAAATAATACTAGTCCTGTGATAAGTCCTTTTCCAGTAGTCCAGGTTCTTTTAGGTCAATTTTCACATGCCGATAAATTTTTAATAAGCCCAAAAAATAAACGAAAACTAAACAGCTTCCAATGGGTAAAATTCTGGCCAACTGACTTTTTCTTGTTAATAAACATTCTGGTCAAGTGGTATGTCCTCCCTTTACCAGTCACAGGATTGGTAATTTTAGGACAATTGACACTGCTTAACCCACTTCAGTATTAAATTATACCAGTCCTGTGATAAGTCCTTCTTTAACCAGTCACTTTTAGGTCAATTGAGTCCTCATTCCCCATAGGGGTGTTACCAGAATGAACATGCCCTTGTTAAAATAATAGAGTTTGTAATGGAAGAATAACTAGTTGCCGACCTTAATTTCCTATTCCCAAACCTATTAGCGCGTAATAGAAATTTTTGCTGGGTTGTTTTGTTTGTCATATACCCCCTCTTCATCTTCTGCTCCTGTTTTTTTCCCCACTTTTTGTTTTCTTTCTATCTTTTTTGTAGTATAAGGGGCTCTAAGTAAAACAATGTACACATGAACTCGTTCGTGTTTTTTTTATATTTTTTAATTTCTTTTTTTTTTTTGTTTTTTTTGGGGTCTGTCATTATTGTATTTTTTTTTCTCTGTGCATAGCACAAATGGTATGGTACAAAAAAAAAAAATTCCACGGCTGGTCGGATGGATGGATGGATAGATAGATGTTATATTTGGATGTATGGCTGGTTGGTGCATCATCAGTCAGTGTGTCAGAATAATTTAAAATATAATAACAACAATAATAATAACAGAGTCAGAGCCATATGATAGTGAAACGATAACCAAAATCTCAACAATAACAACAACAAAATCAAAAGAAAAAATAAAAAAAAAATTTAAATCAAAATGGAATAAAGAAGCAAAAATGCATATAAAATCGAAAAACAATGAAAACAATAACATACAGTGGAATCTAGAGAACTTTTTGTATTTACCCTGCGGGAAATGGACCAGGCACTGGTATGGTTATGTGACTAGAACTTTGTGTGTATGAACCTGTCCTAGTTTCGGTTCTGTTATATGAAAGTGACCGGTACTTTTAACATGGGCTTGTCATAGGAGGTGACAATTTGCTACCTGTAAAGCACTGTGCAACGTGGAGAATAACTTGAGCAATGCAACCTATCACCATACACACTGAAATGAATATACTACGGGGCAAGTTAGAAGTAGGTAGTATCAAAGTCTGACCATTTTAGGATTTATGTGATATGCAACAAAACCAGTGGGGAAAAAATTATCAGGTGACTGGTGTAGGTGTACGTATCTTAGAACTGGAGAACAATTTTTGAAGGAAAACTAGTCACATATTAAGCGCAATGTGTTCTGTAACAGGTGCTGTTTGACTGAAATAGTTTTGAGACGTACCACTGCACTGGTCTAAGGGGTACATGTTGCCGGGCATGCGAAAAGTCTAGCAAGTGAGGTGTCAGTTTTTATTCAGCGTATGTCATATTATGCACGAGTTGCTAAATAGCCCGTTCGGAACCAATCACTGCACTTTTCCAAAACAGTGTGTCTTACCCCCTGTTCAAAAAAACCTTAAAAAAGGCACAACAAAAATCAATTTTATAATTGGCTTAATTTGTCTATACCCAACAAAAAACTACATTTAAGATCGCGACGTTTGGCGAGAAATCGCCAAAATCGCAGCCCTGGTCACAGTTCCGTGTTCAGTTCTTTAAAACCAGTGAAGTGTTACGTCTTAATTTCTACTATCACATAGTCGGTACAGATAAAATTCCTTCAGTGTTATGTCTGCTGTGTAGCAGTCAATGGACTGAATCCTTTGGCACTAATTGTCATGTTTTCATCCACTGCTAACGGTGTTGAACCAGTTCAATGACTTCAGCAACAACGGCCCTAGTTGCTTCAGTACACTTTGATGTTATGTTACTTTTTCTCCAGTTGCATGATATATCTAGTAGCAACCACCGAATGTTTTGTCACCATAACTATAGTCACGTGATTGGTCATTTCACCAAAATTAACACTTTTTGGTGCACCACAATTTTGGTTTCACCAGTTTTGTGACGTGCCCCCAAAACATATATCACAGATTTGTCACTTTGGATCAATCGACTCTTCGTTTCCCGCAGGGTAGTTAGAAAATTGTTCTACCTCAAGTCCAAAATCGAATATGATATTGTCATACTAGATTTAATTTGTTTCGATTTTATAATTATGTTTACCAAATCAGCCAGTTTATACACACAGGCAGACAAATTCTCATAAAGTTGATATTGTCTGTTGTATGTAATGTCTCGGTTTTCTTATTTTTTTTTTTTTTAAGAGAAGCAACACTCAGGAAATTCTTCCTATGAATTAATGTGTTGCTTTCTTTGGAAAGGGGATAGTGGATAGATGAAAGGTGGTGAAAGATGAAGGGCTTCAAATCAAACATGGCAACACTACAAAGATAACTGCAGATTTGGGTGATGCCAATGAAACAATTGTATTGTCTATTATGGAAATGATCAAACTTTTTGAAAAGCAACAAATGAAATCTAATTAGATTTTGGGCTTGAGGTAGAACAATATTCTAACTAAATATATGAAAATATAGAATGTCCAAAAAAATTAATTTTTGCATTTTTAATACAAAAGTTAATACATTTTTATTCTTATAATTCTATTGAAAAAAAATGTGTCGTACTTTTTTAAAAATTGTAAATTTGTCATCCTTTGCAATGCAATTAAAAGTTACCTAAATAGTCCCAACGCTGATTGTTTCAAACTCAATCAAGGAGAATATAAATTTAGGAGATGCAATCATAGTTGGACACAACATCGGACAAAACAGCTTTGCTTCTGCTTCCATATTTTTTGGTTTAATATTTTATATATTTTTTTTTTGTACTACACTCAAAGAAAAAAACTTTTAAAAAGGCAAAAAAAGCTACTAAAAATTAGTTAAAAACGGCCTTGCAGAAAACATCTGCTAAATATAGCAGATTTGTTTTGCTAAATATTAATATAATAAAAACAGCAACAATAAAGCTGTTAACTTTACAAAATGTTAGTTACATTCGATGTGAATTTTAGTTAATTGAAAATAGCATTTTACTCTGTAAAATTAACAAAAACATTTACTAAATATTCATAAACTCAAAATAGCAAAAACTGTAATATTAACACATTTTTTTAGCTATATTTACCTCAAATTTAGTAGAATGCAAATAACAGTTGATTTTTCTAAAATCAACAGAAATTCTAAATTCTAACAAATTGTAGATTGCTGATTTCATTAGTGCAGACTTTTATTTGCATTGAAAAACTTCCCATTTTTTAATGATTTTTTGTCTACTAATATTTAGTAAATGTTTTTGCTGATTTTAACAGATTATTTTGTTGCTTTCAATTAACTAAAATTGAGCTGAAATATGTCTAAACATTTGTAAATTTATCAGGTTTATTTTTGCTATTATTATATTACTAATATTTAGTAAAAAAAATCTGCTAATTTTATCAGTTTAAATTACCTTGCAGAAAGGTATTTTTTAACTAATTTTAGTAGCTTTTTTTTTTGCTAATTTTAAAGGTCTAGTCTATCTCGTAGTCTAGGCCAAATCAAAATGTCCTATGTTGTGTCTGAAGACTTGAGACTTCCTTAGCTAAACCCATCTTTTCGCATTATTCCTTAAGCGTAACAGCGTGCTTCCAACTTTTCTACGTATAATTTCTAAACCCATTAACTGTTTTTTTGTAATTTTAATCGCAAACTTTTCGGTTAAATAACCGAATTTTCCCTAAAAAATTTATCACCATCGACCATTCCTTTCGTTCGTAATCTTGATTTCATCTCATAGTGAGTGTTGTTGTGTAGTGGTTAGCGCGTTGGACTGTTTCACAGATGGTCCCGGTTTCAAATCCCGGTGACGACAACATCAATTTAGAAAAGTAATATGTATGAGTTTTCTATTTCACCTTCGGTGTTCCCATCATAGCAAAAAATATTGCTTACCCAGAAGCGCTTCCGGAAGGCATTATATAACTACGAAGCGCTTCCAAAGCATATCCAGAAGGCATGATTTTTGTTCGCGATGTCCCACTTGGTATGTCTCTTCTAAGCAGGTGAAAAGCGCTTCTTTCATGTGCTCTTAGAAGCAATAAATTTATGAATTCTTAGGCAGTAAGAAGCGCTTTTTTGTATGTTCACAACATTAATGCTTCATGTATTCTTTATTGCTTCATTGTATGCACTTCTTCAAAGAAGGCATTTTGGGAAGTACTACAGAAGGCGTTCCCTAATTACTTTATAGTATGCAAGCCGGTGAAGCGCTATTTTGGAAGCATAAAACGTAGTTACTGCTTACCAAATCCAGGTTATTTTTTGCTTGGATAGCACTTAACCCTCTCGAAGTAAAATAATGATTCCGGACCATGAACCCAAATGCTTTAATAATTTCACCAACTCTTCATCAGATGGCGAGCAACAACTGTTCTAAAACTTATCAACTCGCGCAATTACAGTGTTGCCACCTATTTGAATTATTAGAAATAAGGGGTATAAAAAAGCCTTTTGTTGCCAAAAATCAGCTTAAATAAAATACGAGTTTCCACTTTTTGAATTTTTCTCATTTTTCAAAAAAAAAAAAAAAAAAAAACTAAATCGAGCAGAAAACCGTCAATCTTTAAGTGGATCCATAGAGTTTCTAAATGCAAAATTTTATTGAAATCGGAATACCGAAGGTCAAAAAGTTCCCTTTTTGGAACGGCCGGATTTACTTTTTTTTTTATTCTTTTTATAAAATGTATTTTTTTAGAAGTTACTTTTGATAAAGGTTACTATTTATAAAAAGTAATTGTTATAAAAGGTACTTTTTATAGAACGTATTTTTTATAAAGGGTAATTTTTATAGAATCTACTTTTTATAAAAGGTACATTTTTATAAAAGGTAAATTTTTATAAAAAGTACTTTTTGTAAAACGAAAATTGTTATATGTAAAAGGTACGTTTTAGTCATAAAAGTTACTTTTTGTCAAAGAACAATGACTTTTTTTTTCCAAATTTTTCCACAATTTGTAGTATACCACAAAAAATTGCATGATTTTTTTGTTAACTGCAATATCAAGTTTTCAAAAACTTGTGTATAATTTGTAATTCTTCTTTATCTTTTTGATGCTTTTATGCTTCACAAGAGTCCAAAGTCTTACTTGTGGTTGTGGTATTGTAAATGAAGCCGCCGACAACAACTTCATCAACTGCAGCAACAAAATGTAGTTTGTATGACGCATTTTAAAATAAAACATTCTTATTCAACTCATCAACAACAATCTGATATAGAAAAAATATGTTGCTGCAATTTGTTGCATGCTTCGCTTCGCTGATCATCATGAATAATTAATAGCGATAAAAGAAAAAAAAATAAACTGAAAGTTCTTTTCTGTTAAGGTGACCAGTTGTAAAAATTTATAAAATATGAAGTTTTCAAATTCGTTTTCAAATTGTTTGACAAATTTTGCTTGATTTCTAAAATGTTATTTTTATATGGAAAATTTGACGTGTTTGATTACTTTTGGGATTAAGGGCTTTTGTGATTTCAGAAATTACTTAACATTTTGATGTATAAATTTGGAAAGTATTCTAAGACTCTAAAGACTTTTTTCAGTTTCTGAAATTGTCTTCGATTAAACAACTTTTTGGATTCTAAGATCTTTTTTGTATGCAAAGATTTTTGATTTTAAAATTTTTCTTTGTACAAAAATTTTCTTATTTTGATAAATTTTACTCAAATTCTATGGAAAGTTTTAAAATGTTATTCTTTTTTATATTTTTTTTTTAATGAAATTGTAATTTTAAATTAAATTAATTTAAGCCTTTATTAACTTAAAATTTTTATATTTCTATTTACAGGTTAGTAAATTGATAAACTGTTTTTTGAAAATATCTTCAAAAGTCAAAAGGTGAGAGTATTTAAAATATATTTTTAATACAATCTGACACAATTAAGGACAAGATTTACTTTAATTGTGAATTTAATGTTAAAAACATCGATAAAATCAATAGTAAATGCATATGTTTAAATTTTGAGTGCATATTTTACGATTTTTAAGGCATATTTTATGTACATAAAACACGATAATAAATGCATTAACTTTCGAGTCCTAATAATGACATATTTTTGGCTCTTAGTAAGCTTTTGTGGAAGTAATTCGATTAAAGGATTCAATATCGTATCATAATCACCCCAAAATAACTTACTTTGAACTAAATATGGGCACATGAGTATAATTTTGCGTGAATCACGCGTGAGTGTGATCTAAGCCTAATTTTACTCACGTGAACGAGAGTGAGTGTGAGTAGGAAAAAAGTCTTAGTGTGCATGAGTCAAATTTTTGCATGAGTTAATGTGCGTGAGTAGAATTTTCCCAACATTCTTTTTTTTTTGTTCTTGTAATTTTTTTCTTTAGTTGTTTTGTCGATTTTATATTTTTTGAGGTTTTAAAACACTAAAAAATGTCAAATAACATATTCTGAGCAAATTTGAGTCAAACATTCACACTTTACCTTAATTTTTACATTTTATATTTTTCCGGTCAGGGTTTATTTCGTGAATTCAGTGAGAATTCCGTGGACGAGTTGTAATGAAATTTTTTCACTAAACTAATGAAATTTTCTTTACAATGTGACTGAAAAATTTCGTTAACTTTATGAAAAAGCTTCATAGTTTTAATGAAACTATTTTTAATGAAACTTTTTCATTAGTCGTATGAAATGTTTAATAAATTTTATGAAATTTTTCATTAAATTTAAAAAAAAAATTTGTGAGCACACGGAGAGAATTCTGTGGACGAGTTTTAATAAAATTGTTACTAAACTAATGAAGTTTTCTTACAATGTAAATGAAAATTTTCGTTAAGTGCATGAAAAAGCTTCAGAGTTTTAATGAAATTATTTTTAATGAAACTTGTTCATTAGTCGTATGCAATTTTTAATACATTTTATGAAAGTTTTAATTAATGAAGTTTTCTTTACAATGTAAATAAAAAATTTCGGTAACTGCATGAAAAAGCTTCATAGTTTTAATGAAATTATTTTTAATGAAACCTTTTCATTAGTCGTATGAAATTTTTAATAAATTTTATGAAATGTTTCATTAAATTTTAAGAAAAATTTCGTTAACTTGAATGAAAAGTTTCAATGGACGAGTTCCAGTGACATTTCATTGATCTAATGCAAAAATTCATTGATATCATGCAGATAATTCTCTCAGTGTAGAAAAAAATCTCGTGAATAAGTGTGCGTGTGAGGAATTTTTCTGTCGTGAGCGTGAGTGAGTTAGTATGAGTCAAAATTCACTCACGTGCCCATCTCTACTTTGAACAGTCTTTTTTTGTAGATTATTATTAAAATTTTGATAAAAACTAACTTATGGTCACCCTAATTTTTAAAGTGAAAATAAAAGCATAACAATGGCTCACTTAAATTAAACTGAAGATCCATTAATTTAAAACATCATATGGAAATTAAAACTGCCTTTGAATTTATACAACATTTAATAAAACTCTCACTCCTCCTTCACCCAATACTTACAATAAGTGTGGTTCATATCTTGAATTTTTTTTGATTTGAGAATGGAGTTTTTTTTTTTTTTTTTGTTAACCTCAATTACAATTACAGCATTGTTGTAGCATTGTGTTGATTTAACACACTTGATGGTGTGAAAATCAAGAGTTAATATATCTCTTTTTCGACTATTTGAAAACAATTACATTGTTTTTTTAATTTAGTTTTGAAAAAAGTATAAAAAACTCTTGCAAAACGGAAACATGCGTCATGCTTTACATCCGTTCATCAGGGATCCATTAAAAATAAAAAGACACAGACCCCCCTCACTGAGTTTATACTTACATAAAAAAAATACTACAATGTAAGTAAGTAAATTACAGTGTATTGCAGGTCCCTTATTTAATGTTTATTTTTGTTAAAGAACAGAAAAAAAAAACATGATAATGATTATGTTTTTGTTTCAACTATTTGATGACTAGTTTTTATATTTTAAAATAAAAATATTTATATTGCAAAAAAAAAAAAAGAAATAAATTGGAAAAATTTCCTATATTTAATGGTTATTAAGGGTTGCCAAATATGGCGCCCAATTTTTCTCTGAACACTTTCCAGAAACATTTTTTAGAATCTGTTCTCTAATCCTCTGAACCTGTACTAGAACAGTTTCTTTTTCCACCGGCAGTCAAAATGTAAGGTTTCACTGTCCCAGAACCAGTTCTATAATAGGTTCTAGAAACGGTTCTAAAGCAATCGTTCGTGTTTGGAGGTAAAGAACCTATTGCCAATAGGACAAACTCTGCATAAAAAGAATCGGTTGTAGAAAAGAAATTGAAACATGTTATAATACGATATAAGTTGTTCTACAACCTGTTATTTGGATTTGACTGGGGGTTTCTGTAGAAATTATTTGAACCCATTTTTTACCAAGCATAGATTCCGTGCGAATTTTTTGACAAAACTTGATAGGAAGATACGTTGGTATCCCAGTACGCATTTTCAGTAAATGTTATAGCATAGTGGCGCCCTCTAGTGGTGGTATAATTAATTGAAATTAAAGCTTTGTACGCACTTAAAGGGTTAATATGTTTTTAAAATTAAAGTTAATGTCTTAACAAGTCAAATACTTATTACAAAATTGCACAACATTTTGATTACTGTTATCGCACTATTTTAAGAAATGTTTTTTGAACATTTTGTAATTTTTAGACAGTTTTTGAAAATTGTTACTTGGCAACTCTAATCGCCCAAAATTTGTATCTTGCTTTGCTGGTTGAGAGAAAATAGCACATTTTTGATACTAAAAACAAAAACGGAATAATTTTCCTCATACTTCCATTTGTATAAAGACGGAACATTTTTGATTCAATTAGTAGGGTATTTAATCGGCTAACCGTTACTTGGTTAATCGATGTATTTTAATTAAAAAATTTTTCGAGTAATTTAAAATGGCCAATTTGGTGGAGTAAGGAATAACTTGAACAATTTTGATCGAGATATTCGATTAAATTTTTAATTAAATTTGTTTCGTATTTTTTTTTTTTTAGTTTTTTATTACGGTCTGTTACCGTATTAATTTACATATTATAGATATTTAGTAGAGGTATAACTAAATGGTGCCACGATATGGGCAATATTGTAGGGATTAAAAAAATATTCTATAGTCATTTGGGAGAAAAACGTTCCGCACCGAGACCAATTCCTAAAATATCACATTTTTAGCAATGTCTAAAGACGTTTTTGAAATACCCTTAAACACCCTAGTGAAAATTTTTAGATATGACCAGATATAATCATATATATGATTATATCCAAAAATTTGAGTCTATCTAATTGTATTAGAGTTCAGATATATTTATATATACCTTTAGTTATATTTATATATCATTTCAGATATGTTTATATATAAATATATATGATATAATTATATATGGTCATTAGGGTGGGGCGATTAGTATGGAAGGAAAAAAATCTTAATGGGCGCTTCGTGTTTCTGATTCTTGGGATTGTACTGAGCAAAAAAGTCCACTAGACCATACGTCTAAGATGAAAATCGAGCTTCCAGATTTTGACTTGCAGTTTTTTCTTAGACTTTTGTCACGTTGTTTTGGATATTTTGGCCTATAACAGCCAAACCATTGAGATTTTCGATCCAATACTAAGACAAAAATTGTAGCCAAGACAATAGTTAAAAACTCTAGTACATCGCAAAAGCATTGGAACGCTCCTTCATTTTGGCCTTATGAAAGTGCAAAGGGACAGGGTTACTTGCACAAAATACGGCTAAAAAGGCCTATTTTGAAATTAAAAATTAAACCCTTAAACCCCACCCACAAATATGATTGATGCATTAATCTGCTAGAGAATCTTCCAAAGAAGAGATTAATATAATCTTGGATAAGCTCCTCCTACTTCCTGAGATATGTCCATCCCACACATTGTTACAAGCAAGTCAAAATCTGTTTGCAAGTCAAAATCTGGAATCTCGATTTTCACCGTAGACGTATGGTCTAGTGGACTTTTTTGCTCAGTACAATCCCAAGAATCAGAAACGCGAAGCGCCCATTAAGATGTTCAAATCGCCCCACTCTAATGGTAATACATGAATATATATAAATCTTTTTACACGGACAATTTAAACATTATTATACATACTGGAAGGAAATGTTAGTTTATCAAACTATAATAAATTTTAAACCAAAAGATCTGATTTCCAGAAGTTGAGCGACATTTTTAAATACTATCGAAATATTCAAATAAAAAATCGCAACAATCGCAAAACTATTAAGTTGTGTTAAAATGTTTTCCAAGATTCGAATTCAATTTAATTCATCATAATTGTTTAGAGTCACAGCTCGGACTAAGGCGTTCACTTTTTTCTTTCATTAATGAAATTAATGAATGAGCATCTATTCTACTTAATCAACTTAATCAACTAAATTAAAAATTATCTTTTTTGCGAAAAAAAAGATTAAAATCGAACAAAAATCTGTCTTCATAACTTTAATGGATTTAGTGCTTCTTTCGCAATCGTGATGAGGTGATATATTTTTTTTAAATGTTTTTCGAAGTCATAGACTACTATCCATTTTATTTTTTATATTCGAGAAAAATTCTAAACGTTATATCCCCAGTTTTCTTAAAGTCGAACATTTTAAACACACTATTTTAGATCTTTTTAATTTAAAATTAATAATATTAACAAAAGAATTTATTGACGTTGATAAAAAAACATTTCCGAACTTCAAGTTGTATGTTATTGTATCATTAAAAAAAAATCAATGGAAAAATTTTGGAAATTATTCGTGTTACTCAAGTTATTTTAAAAATTGACTCGATTACTCGAACAATCGCAAACTCGAGTAATTTGAATACAATATCGATTAGTAAGTAAATGTTTTTCAAAAAGTTTATGTGGAATAGTAAAAAAGGATGCTGATTTAAGTTTAACGAAAAAACTATCATTTAAAATTGGAATTTCTTTGGCATTCTATGAAACGCTTTTTGAGCCTTCCTTGTGGCCTGACAATGTAAGGATACGACCATTCCAGTTTTATCAAAAATCTTTAGTTTTAAAATAAATATACATATTAAATATGTATTTAATCTGGCGGTATGAAACAACACCCCAATGAAATAAGTCCCCAAACCAAAAATGAAATAACGCCCCAGTTTTTGTGGCTTTATTTCATTATGAAACAATACCCCAAAAAAAAAAAAAAAATGAACCAACCAAATGAAACGACACCCCAAAACAAAATGAAGTAACGCCCCAATTTTTGGGGCTTTATTTCGTAATGCAGTAAAGCCCCCATTTTGAAAATGAAGTAAGGCCCAAATAAAAAAAAAATCAAAATTATATATTACTTTGAAATATTTCTTTATTCCTAATTAATACATAATAAAAAGGCTTAAAAAAAAATTGCGCGATTTTTTTTTTCAGCCTTTTTAAAATAAAAAGATTAATAATATTTAGTATATCAATACAGTTTTTTTAATATTTTTTAGTAGTATATCACAAAATAAAACTAAATTTATAAATCGTATAATCGCACGCAGAAAAACTTTATTTCGCGAAGCCGCCTGCCGCGTTCTACGGAGGAAAAAACCCCTAATAGCGGCCGAAGGCCTCCACACAGAAAAACTTGTTTTTACAAATTACTTGATGTCTTAAAAATATAAGATTTCAACGGATTCGACATCTGATTTCAAAAACAAGTTCTTCTGGGTGGCGGCCTTCGGCCGGTCTTAGGGGGTTTTTCCTCCGTAGAACGCGGCAGGCGGCTTCGTACAATAAAGTTTTTTTCTGCGTGCGACATAAAAGAAACTTCAAAATTACTACACGGTATAATCTCACTTACTAATAGCAAATAACTATTTACATTAATAACTTGATAATTCATGCAGTAATTATAAGGGTTATTTGCTTATATTACTTAAAAATTGTGCTTTTTAAGAAAATGAAATAACACCCCAAAAATATTATTTGGGGACTTATTTCATTTCTCATATTGGGGGCTTATTTCATTATGAAATAAAGTCCCAAAAAATGAAATAACACCCAATTTTTTTATCGAAATTTTTGGGGCCTTACTTCATTTTCGGTTTGGGGCCTTATTTCATTGGGGTCTTGTTTCATACCGCCATTTAATCTTAGTCTGTAATGAAATTTTGTTCCATTGACTAATAAATTAAATGAAACATTTTTTCTATATTTAAAAACTTTCTTATACGAGGGTGGTCCCCAAATTAGCCGACCTGACATATAGATGGCGGCAGTAGTTTGAAAAAAATTACTTTGGTGAAAACTTTCAACCCTATAAAACATATGTTTTAAGTTTTAAGGTGCCACATTGTTTAATATTTTCTTTTTTTGAGCCACCAAAAATAAACGAGCTAAGTGAATACGTGAACATGGAAAAAATTGTTGACCATTATGTAATTCAATACTGTCATTTGAATGGTCTCACTCCAACCATTATTAAAGCGTATCTAGATTATATTCTGGGGAGTCTGCTCCTTTGTTGACGAATATAAAATAATGGGTGGCAGATTTTAAACGAGGCCATACGAGCTGCCAAGACGAGCACGTAGTGATCGACCAATTGAGGTGTCCACGTCAGAAACGGTTAATGAAATCCACATAATGGTATTGGATGATCTTCGGCTAAAGTTGCGTAAGCTGACTGAAATGATAGCCATTTTAAAAAGTGCTATACATTGCATATTGACTGAAAATTTGGAGATGAGAAAGCGTAAAAAGGGTGCCGCGTTTGCTCACCATAGAACAAAAACAAACAGTTCACACATCCATTTTTTGCGATCAATGAATTAAAGTTCGAATTGCTTCATCACGCACTTCAATCGCCAGATTTATTTTCTATTTCCAAACTTGAAAAAATGGCTCGATGGTAAAAGATTTGCTTAAAAAGCAGGTATGGAGTCTGCGGTTAATGGCTATTTTAAGGAGCTAGACAGTTCTTACTATAACCAGGGTATCGAATCTAATGAATATCACTGGAAAAAGTGTATCAAGCTAAAAGAAGATTATGTTGAGAAATAAAGAAAAATGTTTTCAAATTCGATATGTTTTCGTTGTTAGGTCGTCTAATTTTGGAACCGCTAATAAATCGCGTTTTTTACGCCGGTGTTCCTTATATTTTTAAGTATTTTGTGAAAAAAGTGCTTTCAAAAGTAGTGAAAAAAAATTTTTTTTTCAACCCTTGAATCGCGACTTCAAATTTTAATATTCTTTTTTTTTTTTACCGTGTTGTTATATCAGCTTGCTATCAAAAGTTAAGGCTCTTAAAAATCGGTGTGTCTTTAAAGACACGTTGGTAAAAAATGGGTTAAAGGCGATGTTTCATTGCAGTCGAAATTTTAACTGACCAGCAAAACCACACATTACCAAATCATGGGTAAAGTAATGTATTGACATAGGTCTCACCTTACTTCACTGATGAATTTTACAGGCGATGAGCCTAAAAGTAATGGGTGGACTCATTACCTAGTAGGGGATAAAGTAACTGGTTACTTATATGGTTACTTGTTTTAAAAAAGTAATGTGTCTATAAATAGATTTTCATAAAAAAAATTTATAAAAAAAATTATTACAAATATTTTTTTTAATTAAATAAATTACGTGGTCACGCTGAGATTCGAACCTGGGGTCTCTGGTTGTTAACAATTAGTTATGCTAGAACTTAACCAACTGAGCTATCGATACATATAATATTTGGTTGCTTAAAACGTAAATGAATTGTTGTGCTTCGTGTTTTCGTTCGTGATATCAAAAATATACACCTTATCCTCATGCTTACAAAAAATCACAAAGTAATGTGTATAAATAGATTTTCAAAAAGATATTTTAATAATTACTTTACGTTTATAATCCATGCACTATGTAATTGATGATCGGTAAGTCATTATTTTATGTTTTGAAATAATGTAAAACGTAATGAGGTATCATTACAAGGTTATCCATGAGTGTTCAATTATCTGTAACTCATTACTTTATGTTTCGAAATAATGCTAAAGGTAATGAGTATTCATTACAAAGTAATTGATTATGTAACCCATTATCGGTAACTGATTACTTCGGAAATAATGATAAAGGTAAGGAGTACACATTACAAGGTAATGCATTACTTTATCGCACCCATTACCAAAGTTTTCCTGGGTGGACAAATGTTTAGAATTTTTATGTTTTTAATAAGACTAAGTCCATAATTTTTTTTAATATTTTTTTTTTTATATAAAAAAACTACACAGAATAAAATTTTTGTATTGTTGCCTCATTTGCAATTAAAATTTTGTCATATTAACAAACAAATTAATTGTATTAAACATGTTTTTTTTGGAAAGTTTGATTAAAAATAAGGGATCAAACAAATGATTTTTTGCTCTATATTTAAAAAATTTAAAAAATATTCATCCTGGTAGTTTTGTATTTTAAAGTTTATCCGCATTTCAAAACTCTGAAAAAAAAAACATTTATGTGGCAACCCTATTACTAATCCTACCTGAACATAGAAGCATATAAACATGTTTATGTTAAAGTTTATATTTTTCATAAACAATTTAATTGTATGTTCAACTTCTCTTCTTGTACGCTATAGTAAACAAAATTGCAATTTTATTTCCTTCTTCTGTTTTTTTACTACAAGTATAAAAAATACTAAAGTCGTAAAAATATCAACTGCAAAATTATCAATAAAAGTTGTATTTTATTGAAGCATTCACTGCTAAAGTTGTTGAACTTTAAAAATTAATATTACGAAAATGAGAGATTTATATTCAAATAAATTTCCAATGTTAATCAATTATTTTATATGCAAATATTTGTCAAAGCAATTTAAACAAATAGGCTCTATCCAATTTCTAATATACACTGATAATAATCCATGCATAAAACTACGAAAAAAAAATGTCAAAATAACAAAAATTTTGTAAAATAAACGAAATGTTGTGCATTTTACGAAAGTATTCGTTGTTTTGACATAAATTTCGTAATTTTATGAGTACATATACTTAACCTGACCAAACATTCCGCTTTTTAAAGTCTTATCCAGGCTTTAAATTTGATCCCGCTTTTAAAACCAAAACCCCGCTTTTTATATTTTTGAACTTCTTAATAGATTTTTCAAAAATAATAATAAAATATTTTAAGCATGTTTAATATTTAACCTTCCGTCCTCACACTTGGGTAAAATATACCCCAAAAAAACAGCGTAAAATGCGCGAAACTAAAAATATGTGAAAGGACGGAAAGTTAAGAAATTTAGAAGATTTTTAATAGAAATAAAATTATCAGAAATATATCGAAATTTTTATATCAATTTTATTCTTGATTAATTAAACTGCGCTACAAAATTGACCGCTTAAAAAAAAAACAAGAGTACCGGCCATTGATCTTAAATATTTCGGCCACGCTGATTTTAATGGCGTACCCAGTTTTTTCACTTATGGGCCAGATTGGTCGCAAATTTGCATTACAGTTTTGCAAGTTTTAACGTAAGTACATGTTTAATGGATGAAATTTAAAAAATCAAATATTTTATCTTAGTTTTTTATGGTAAATACATAAAAGACCGTCATAGACATTCGAGTATCAAATTTGGTTAATAAATGTGCAGCACTAACAAGTAAATTCTCGTTTTTTTTCTCAGCTTTTGCAATCGATCAACGCATTTTTGTGCATAAGCAAATATACCAGTCTGACCAATTATTTCATGTAAAAAAAAGAAGCTGCGGTTCATGGGAAAAGCGCGAAATGTTCCTAAAATTTATATGACAGCATAGAGAAAAAGGACGACCCATGAGCTCATCTTTTAGTATAATATGTAAATAGCTTAAAAAATGATGTGTACCAGCATTCAGCCATAAAAGTTAGTATTTGCGAAAGTAATTTTAACAAACACTTTCATTACAGTGAATGTCAACATATTTTCAAATTGTATTTGAAAATTCATACAAATAAGTGTGTGAACATTTTTAAAATAAAATTGGGAAATATTTTGTACACATTCACTGTAATGAGAGTGTTTGTTAAACTAACTTTCGCAATCATTATTTGTTTGGCTGAATTTTGGCATAAGTAATTTTTTAAGCTGTTTCCATATTATACTAAAAGATCAACTCATAGGTCATTCTTTTTCGCTATGCTGTCATGTAAATTTAAGGCACATTTTGCGTTATTCCCATGAATCGCACTTTCTTTTTTTCTTTTTTACACTAAAGAAATGTTAAGATTTGTCTTTTTGCTTATGCACAAAAATGCTTTGATCGATTGCATAATGGAATGATAAATTGTGCAAAAGTGGCAAAATTTTAATGCAAATTTACGAAAAATCTGGCCCATACGTGAAAAACTGGTTACGTCATTAAAATCAGAGTGGCCGAAATATTTAAGATTATATACAAATTTTTTTTGGATATAATGTTACATAAGCCTTAACACGATTGAAAAACTTTTTGGAAAAGTAAAAAAGAAATAGCGCACAAATATTTGTTAATAAAAAATAGCGATATACTAAAATTTAGCTCAGAAATTGGTTTTCAAAAAATAATTTCTGAAAAAAAAGAAAACTTTTTGATTAAGTTCAGAATTTTTTAAAATAATAAAAACTCCACATAATTTTCGAAGTAATATTCTAGTTTTGCTCGGAAAAGCATTTGTACTTAACAAATTGTTATTAATTGTTCCGTTTCAGTTTGTCTGAAAACATTTTTTCAAGCAAATTTAACTAAAAAATTGTATATTTTATAAAACCCACATTTTTAAACATCTCGCTCTTAGTGTCAAAATAGCGCTTTTTTGTCAGCCGAGTCCCGCTTTTTGATCTAAAACAATTGTTCACTATATTTATACTTAACGCGACCAACTGTTTTTGATTAACTGTTTTTGATTAAAAAAACTAGGCGAATAAGCGGGATATTTCTATTAAGTGTGTTTTTTTTTAGTTAGTCTCTTTACAGGAAGAAGAAGAAGAAAACATTTTTATTGAAAAATTTTACGGACACAAGGGATACACCAGACTGCCGCAGTTTCGTCCCCCTCCTGGGACTCGTCAGTGGTTAATTTATGTGTCAATTGAACAAAGTATTTTATATTGTTAATTTGCTCTATATGAAAAACTTTTTATTTTTTGGTGTCGTACTGTGATTTGGTGTCGTACTGTGATTTTTTTTTATTTATCAAATTTTGTATTTTTTTTTGGTTAATATCTCATCTTAGTAAAAGTGTTTTCTTTTTTATTCTTCAGAAATTAATTTTGAAAAGAAGATTCTTAGTCTGATTTGAATATTTCGGTATTTTTATTTAAAAATATTTGGCAGTAATTTTTTTAACTTTTCTGAAAATTTTTCCAATCGATAATAAAGGGCTTATGCAAAATTCTCCAAACAAAAAGTTAAAAAATAAAATTCCTGAAATTACCGAAATTTTCTATATTTTTTTTCTATTTTTCTTAAAATTTAAATTTTTAATATCTTTATCACAAAAAAACTCGTAATAGTCTTCAAAGTTGTTTATACTAGTAAACACTTTGAATTTGCATATTTAGAGATAACCTACAGATCCTTTTTTTATAAAAGAATCAAATTTTGCACTACAAATCCCCCTTAATTCGACACTAATAAAAAAATCGAAATCATATCTCTTGCTCTGATAACTCAGTTTAAAAATTTCAAAATACCTAATATATTGAATTCATTAAGAGTTCTATAATATAAAAAGCGGGATTTTATTTAAAAATCGAGGCAAAAAATTCAAGGCGGGATCAGAATTTAAAAAGGTCACGTTATTCGTACTACAACCAAATACTGGTAGTTTTTAAAAACTTCTTATATTTACTTGTCATACTCCATTAAAATTTTAAATCAAAAACTGGAAGTTTTCAAAAACTACTAAGTAGGTTTTGGATGTAGTACAAATGTGGCATTACAATTTTTACAAAAGCTCTGGAATATATATATAAAAAAAACTTGGGTAGATCCTACACAGAAAAATTATTAACCTAAATATCTTATAAATTTGATTAATATTTGTTTTTAAAAAAAAATTTAATTTATTCAATTCAAATTTTAATTGTTTTCATTAAACGTTCACATTTTTTAGTAATTGAACTATCATTTGTAAGATAGGTGCAAAATCAATTAAAATATTTATTGATGTCTATCAATTTAGTAATTAAAACTTGTTTGTTTTTGTGTTATTTTTTTATTTAAATTATTTTCAATTGAAATCTAAGTAAGTTTCAATTAAAGTTTAATTGATTTCATTAATTTTTTAATTAAATTCTGAAAAAAATCAATTAAGTATTTAATTGTACACAGAAATAAATTAAACCGAGATTTAATTATGAAATTAATAATATTCAATTTGAAATTATTTATTTGACATATTTGTTTTAAATTGAATTTTAAATTAATATGATTAATACTTTAATAGAATTTTTATAAAAAAAAACGTGATAATTACTTGTGAAAAAGAGATAGGATTAAGAAGAAAAAGCATTCTAGTTGAGAAATGAATTGTGCATTGGTATTAGTTAATTCTGACTCTTCTGATCGAAACAATACTTGTGTGTACGTAGTGTAACCAAACTCCACTTTAGCCACAGTCATCGCTGTGTCGACCGTGGCTCAACTCGTTAAGAGGTGAGATTACGATGCATAGATTGATGCTAAGGCAGTGGGTTTGAATCCCAGTACGACACCAACAAAGTTTTGCATATAGAGCAAATTAACAATATAAAAATACTTTGTTCAATTTACACATAAATTAACCACTGACGAGTCCCAGGAGGGGGACGAAACTGCGGCAGTCTGGTGTATCCCTTGTGTCCGTAAAATTTTTCAATAAAAATATTTTCTTCTTCTTCTTCCTGTAAAGAGACTAACTAAAGTAATATTCTACAGTAATTAATATAAAAATTAATTACGATTGTCATTATCTGACGGTTGCAAAACACTTTCTAACAAAAAAAAACTATAATTGATGCAAACAAATTTTTTAATTGGTCGAAATTCAATTAAATTTTTTATTGAATAAACAAATATTTTAAGTGAAACTCTATTTCTGTTTTTTCTCTACGAATCGCTACAAAATACAATCGGTTTTTAACTATTTTTTTTTATTGAGTTAATATTTTAATTGTATTTGAAATTGTTGGGAATTGTTGGAAATCGGAACTGGAAATTGTAGTATCAATTGAAATAATTTTTTTAAATGATTTAGTTTTGATTAAAATTTTTATCAAGTAAATTTTCATTTCAAAATTTAATTAAAACATTTCAATAAAAATTTTAATCATATTAATTAGAAATTTAATAAAAAATAGACAAAGATATGCACCCCTATCGTGAATATTTTTTCCTCGAATTGTTTTCCCTTTTCACTTAATTCCAATCGTGAATACAAGTTCCCTCGAAATTTGTTCCCATCACTCACTCGTGAATAGCTTAATACAATATCAGGGAAAATTAACGATACCAATTTTCACTTGAGGGGAAATGAAAATAACATGGGAATAAACATTTCCCTTTTTATTCACGATAGGGATGATTGTTACTTAATATCTTACAAAACATACGGTACACAAAAAACTTAAATCGAGTTAAAAAAAATTTTGTAAATACAATTACAAATTTAATTGAACCTGGACCATCTAAACTTTCAATCACATCAATTAAAAATTTTCCGAAATTTAACACAAAAATCATAAAATCGTGTTGATTAAATCATAAAATCTTTCGTATATCAATTTAAAAATTTGAAAAAAAAAGTGGGAATTATAAGCTTTAAAAATGTGTCCAAACATTTTAAAAATAGTCGACATTTTTAGTTGAAACAATAAAAATTTGATTAATGTTTTTTTAATGTATTAAATTTAAAAATTAATTGAATCAAATAATCTTTTTATTGAAATCAAATTATATTTTAAACAAATCTTTAATTGATAATTTATGGGCAATAATTTTTTCTGTGTGTGACTTTTTATTTCTAAATTTTAATTTTATGATACTTTTCTACACTCAAAAAAAAAAAGTTTGTAAAGTCAGCAAAATTTTAGTCAGGAGGGTGCTAGCAAAAAAATTGCTAATGTCAGCAAAATCTTTTGCTGAAAATCAGCGAGCTGATTTTTAACAACAAAATTTGTAGATTCAGCAAAAGTTTTGCTAACACTTAGTAGATTAGAAATACAAAAGCCTTGCTAAAAACTAATAAATTTTTTGCTGAATTTTAGTAGACTGAAAAAACCCCAAAACATTTGTAGAAAAATTGTAATTTAGTTAATTTATTTGCTGAAAATCATAAAACATATTTTTGTGATTCTTTTAAAAATGATTTACAATAATTACAAAATATAAAAATTTTCATTTTCCCACATTGACGACATAAATTAATTTAATATCTGAAAATATATAGAAATAAATATACATATATAACATAACAAAAAAATTCTTTCAACTACTTACATCAATGGTAGTCTAAATGATGCTATCTTTTAAAGGACGCAACTGCCGAAGATAATTATAGAAACGAAACGAAAAAATAAACAAAAACAAACGAAACGAAAAAACAACCCTTTTTTTTGCAATAAGAAAAAGGAACCATAAAAATCTACCTAAGATGTGTGTCTTTGTCTTTCGCTTTACTCTGTCTACATGTCTGTATATGTTTGTTTGTTTGCAATTTGACCACACTAGATTATAAATCTATACACATTTAGTTTAGAAATACATACTAAATTTAAATATTTTATTTTGTCTTTTATTTAATTAAAAGACAATTATTTTCACAAGCCGGTGACAACGCAAAATTTAAATTGTTTTAATTTTCAATTTTGTTTTATGTATGAAAAACAGATACAAAAGTCTTCCATGGTTGATTTTTTTATATGTCTTATTAGAGTTGTACTTTTTAGTATCATTTTCCTCTTCTCTACTACATCTTGACATGTCGCGACATCTGCTTCATTGTGCGTATATCTTTCAATCTGGTTGTCGTCCACACTATTAATGTGCTTATCAGCACAATTTTTTTTAGCAAAATTAATTAGTAAAACATTAGTATAATATTAGTAAAGCATTAGTATAAAACAGTTAAGTGCTGAATAAATGATTTTAGCAAAAAAATTTGCTAAAAAATAGTATACCTGATTTACAAGACGTTTTACTAACTTTTGTACTAATTTATTTTTTTGAGTGTACTGCAAATGTTTTTCTCTTAAACAATACAATTTAATTAAAAAAATTGTGAAAATCATGCTATATTTTTTGATTTTAGACTCATGGTTTCATGGTAAAATTTTCTTAGAATTTTTTTGTATACACAGAAAAAAAAACATTAGTAAATCAAGTAGAAACAACATTAAATCAAATTGAAACATCTTTTAAATCAAACAAGGTTTGATTTTCTATTTAGTTTAAATATGTTTCTACTTATTTTTAAAATCCGGAAATAACGTTACAATTTGTTTTATATATAATCATATTTACTTTAATAAGATTCATACTTAATTTAAAAATGTTCATAAAAAATGAGAAATAATAATTGATTTAACTATGATTTTTTTTCTCTGTGTAGATTACATTGCTATGATAAAAAAAATTTGACCCATTCTAACATTTATACACAAATTTTAAACCCAATCAGTATTAATTAAAGTTCGTTACAATTTCAAATTCGATTTTAAATTGATACAATTAAACATTTAATTAATTTTTTTTGTATTTAATTAAAAAAATAATTAAAGCAATTAAATATTTAATTCAAATAAAATTTTATTGTAAACAAATCTTAAATTTGAAATTTTTGTACAATTACACTGTGCTCAAGCAGGAGAAAATTCGAGTACTGTCAATGCTGCTTACAAAGGGAACGGCCGCACAGTGGGTTGAAACATAAACAAATTACTTAACCAAAATTAATTTTATTAAATTTAAATGATCTAAAATTTTGAAAAGTTAATACCCTTAATATAATTTAAATTCTGTGTTTTTAATATGAATTTTGTTGATGTTCTTGATCAACAATCACCAGACCAAAAAAATAATTAAATACAACCTTTATTTATATAAGAAGAAAAAAATATTACATAATTAACTTAAAATATATGGCATATGGCAAATATTACTGTCAAAATCAAGAAAGAAATCTACAATAAAGAAACCAATAATTATTGTTTTTGATTGCGTTAATACAATATTTAGTATGTTTCTTTTAGACGAACGTGGAGGTAAAAATTACCTTCAATTTAATTAAACAATTTTTGTTTTTTTGGTTTTTTTTTGGAAGTACTCTACACAATTTTATTTATTTTTCATTCATGTCCGTCGTTTCGTAAAGTGTATAATTCTGTCTTTATTATTATTTTTTTTTTTTTTTTTTTACAAATTTTTACTATGTGTTGATATTTTTATGGCCAATTATATTTGGCCATATTTTTGTTGTTTTTGATTGTGTTTTTTCAAAATAAATTATGAATTTTGTTATAGGTATATAACAAAGGTCATAAATTGACGCCATTAAACTGGTATTTATTATAAAAATTTAAGACAAGCACATTTGAGCGGCATTTTTTTTTTGAAAAATTTCAATTTATTGTTCAGATTATTGTAGTATTAGGTCTAAAAGTTATTTGGCTCAAGTTTGAGGAAAATCTGATAGCTTTTATTCGATATAGCTTTAAAAATTTTTCTTAAATTGTTTTAATAAAAATATGTCTTGCGACACATTATTTTTTTTATTTATTTCCACGCAAAGAAAAACCATGATTGAGGTAACCATATTCGAAGAGCATCATACATTTTTGCATTTATGTTTGCGACAATCATGTTACTATGGTTGTGACAACCATACTCTTATCTGTTTCTGTATTATAATATGCTAATAAGATTACCAAATTATAGTGCCAAATAGAACCCAATATTATCATTTATGGTTCTGGACATTTTTATAAAAGCTCCATTAGTCTTGCCGTTCTGTGACGTTTCTGTTACGTGCCGTTCCGGATGGCTATTTTATGTGGTTAGTCTATTCCGTAACAACCTGAGTCAGGGACGATAAATGGGAATTTCAAAATGTACCAACCATCATATATTATTAATAATAATATATTCATTAAAAGATTTCTAAATTGAATTAAGGATTAAATTATTCATAAGCTTTTTTAATGGGACTAACAATAATAATATAGAAAATTTTTTAAATAGTACTAAATGGATCAAAGGAGTACCATAGTACTTTCAAGGTTAAAATAGTACCATACAAAGTGCTATAGTACCAACTTTATCATCCCTGAGCTGAGTATTTTTATGTGAGAGCAATCAGCTGTTTTTAGCTGTCACTTAACGGAGTACAGAAATTCTGTTGTTTACAGGTTCGTCCGGCACGCAACGTTACAGTTCAGACAAACTAACCACACACACTCATTTTCATACATCAGAAACAAAACAGCTGATTCGTTACGGCACGGAACGGCAAGACTAACTGAGCCTTAAATAATCATAATATTTTCCATGCAGTATTCTCTCAGCATTCTGTTGAAGCTGGATTAAAAAGTTATGCATGTTTTTTTTAATAGTATAGTTTTTTTTTTAATAATTTACACATTGAAATAAACTTATGTTTAAAATAATTTAAGTAATCAAATTGTCTTTGCTTATTAGAATAAACTTTGTTATATATTATGTCAGCTACACAATCTGATTATTACAGCATAAAGTACGCATAAAAATATTGTTAAGAATACAATTTCACAATACATTTATCAATATATTTATCAAACCATGTGTGCAGCAATCATAATATCTGCATTATAACCATATTATATTCCTAATTATCATATTATGATCATGGAAAAGAATTTCGTCATCAGTTCTTACAATATTATGATTATTGCAAACATATTATGAATTTTTCGTACTACAGACTTAAAAGCACGTATATTTTTTAAATTTTCTTTCATAATTCTTTATAAATTTTTTTTCTTAACAATATTTTTTTTTTGCGTGAGTGCAACATTTTTTTTTAAATAAATCACTTATCACATTTTACTTAATTTCTAACAATTCTATGTAAGGAATGCTGGGCAATTTAACTTTTGCCTAGACTTCCAGGGTAGACATGCTTGAGACTACAAACTTATTCCTACTTCCACAAAAAAAAAATCACCAATACAATTAACACCATTACATTGTTTAGTCTATTTTTAATGTTTTTTTATTTAATATTATTTAATTTATTTGACTGATTGTTTCTCAAAACTTCTTTTCACAAAATCTCAAACAAGATTGACACTGAAAGAGGGAAGACGCTTATAAAAAAAAAAAACACACCGATCATCTTGTAGTTTGCGCAACTATAATATGGCTGTAGTTAGAGAGAGGAATATAATAATAAATACTATATTATGTTTGAAGCTAAGACAATAATATGATAACCGAAAAAGAGTGATTTTTGTTGGAACATAATTAAAGCAACCATATTATTTGTACAATACAATAATAATTTAATTGTACCCACTATTTATAGCCGTAGAAAACAAAAATCGAAAACTTTGTAACTTTTTCTCAAATTCGCACCATCTAACTTTTAGACCTAGTTCTACAATAATCGCAAACAATAATAGATACAAATCGAAATTTTAAAAAAGCCACTCTAAAGCACACCAAACTACTCCGTCTGTCACACGGAAAAAACTAAAATTGAGTTTCAATCGAATTATTTGTTAATTTAATTAAAAATGTAATTGAATTCTGTCCTATTAAGGAAATTGTTGTATATATTAAAATAATTTGAAACTATTTAATTGATTTCAATTAAAAATTTTATTGCATACTACTGTTTTTAATTTAAAACAATTTTTAATTGTTTCAGTGATATTATTGTCAATTTAAATTTTATTATATTTACAAATACAATCAAAAAAATATTAAATTTTTGTAAATAAAAATTATTAAACAATTTTTGTTTATAAAATTATTTTCTTAAAATGATGTTTTATTTGAGTTGTTTTCAATAATGAACTGTTCCATGATAAATTGTTTTGACTGCAAAAAGTAAATCTCGCAAGGAAACTACACAGTGTTGTAAAGGACAATCACATATTAGCCACGTATGGACCAATTTCGGGGTCAAAAATGGACCAATTTAAAGTTTTTTTTAAATATAATTCTTGGTCTAAAAATTAGCCTACCTGACATACAGATAGCGCCAGTAGTTTGAAAAAATTACTGAATTTGTAAACATAAAAAATTGGTCACCGTTCAATGAATTCATTTGAATGATCTCAGTCCAACCAATATTAAAGCCGATCTAGATTCTATTCTGCTGGAGTCTGCTCCTTCGACTACAACTATAAAATATTGTGTGGTAGAGTTCAAGCGAGGCCGTAGTGGTCGACCAATTGAGGTGTTACCGCCAGAAACGAAGAAAATCCACAATCCATTGGATGATCGTCAGCTGAAGGTGAGTGAGCGGGCTGAAATTACAGGCATTTCAGAAAGTGCTATACATCGCATATTGACCGGAAATTTGGAGATAAGAAAGCTGTACGCAAGTTGGGTGCCGCGTTTTAGCTTTTCATCAAGACACTGCATCAATTCACACATCCACTATTTTGATGGCCAAAATCAATGAATTAAAGTTCAAATTGCTTCATCACGCACCTCATTCGCCAGATTTTGCTTCCTCGGATTATTTTCTATTTCCAAACTTGAACAAATTTCTCGATGGTAAAAGATTTGCCAAGATTTTGCGGTTGATGGCTATTTTAAGGAGCTAGACATTTATAACTATACACAGGGTATCGGAGCTATTAAATATCGTTTGGAAAAGTATATCGAGCTAAAAGTAGATTATGTTGAGAAATAAAAAAAAAAATTTTCAACTTTATTGTGTTTTTTTTTTTGTTGGTTCGGCTAAGTTATTAAACTATTCGTATATGCAAATTGGGTATCAAATGAAAGGTATTTTGAAGACGCATCCACTGGTATATAAAACATGTCCGAATATTTTTGTTATTCAATACCACATTTGCATAAAAAGTTGTTGTTGGTTTAAGTTCAAATTTACATAGAATAATGTTTATTTGATATAATCGAGGTTTTTTTTTTAATTTTCGTAATCGTTCGGCTTTAACACAAAAAAAAAATGGAAAAAATTGCCGAAATTGATAAAATATAAAATAAAAAAAAAATCTGAAAAATTGGAAAATTGACAAAATTTAGAAATATTGCTAAAACTTAGAAATCGTATTCGGAACAAATTGTAATTGTAATTGTAATTTGATTTTTTTTTTTATTTTTAAATTTTTTTATTTTAGTTTTGGGATTTATATTTTTTTTTTTTTTAATTTTAGAGATTTTTATTTTTTAATATGGTGTTTTTTTGTTTTTTTTTAATTTTTCGATTTTTTTAAATAATACCAATTTTATCGTCACAATTCGAAAAAAAACAAAAATCTATAAAATTGAAAAGTGGTTATTATTTGAAAAAATCGAAAAATTAAAAAAAAAAAAAAAACACCAAAAATGAAAAATTGTTAAAAAAAAAAATTCCGAAATTAAAATAAAACATATTTAAAAATTTGTTCCAAATACGATTTTTTTAATTTTAGCAATATTTCTAAATTTTGTCTAATTCCCAATTTTTGCGATTTTTTTTTTTAATTTATTCTTTTTTATTTCAGAAATATTTTCTATTCTGATTTTTGAAACTGGAAATTTCGTGTTCACCAAATTAATTTTCAATTAAGCATTTTTTAGAAATTATAAAACTTTTAATTGAACGTGAGTTTGAAATCAAACAAAAGTTTAATTGAAACTTTCTTGAGAATAATATTTTCTGTGCAGTTAAAAATCATTTTGTTGTTTAATAATATTTCAGTTATAAGATAGCAATTTATGACCTTAGACATTTTCTTGTTATTTACCTCTTTTTTTTGGTTTTGTTTGATATCTTATTGTACACAGAGAGAATTTTAAATGAACAAAAAAAAAAAAAAACGAAAATTTTTATTAAACTAATGAAACTTTTCTTCAGAAATAGAACTAAACAATTATTTAATCCTTTGACTGTCCAATGCATCACATATGATGCACAGACGTTCAGATTGATAAGCTTTGTATTACTTTATTTAACAAAATTGTATATGAAATGATGAAAATTTAATTGACTCAATGCTCTGAGAGTGTAGAGATTTTTTTTTTTTTAATAAAATTTTAACATTTGTACAGGATGTCCGCCGGGAAGGTATACTACTTTGTTTGTTTATAATTTTTGATTAAATGAAAGAGAATGGGTCTTATATTAATAAATGTTTTATTTTATGTCGGCAATTATGTACACACAGAGAAAAATGTTGCTATTTGCCAATTGAAATTCTGTTAATACCACTCAAATTCTGTAATTGCAAATTGCAATCGGTTGGTACAACTCAACATTAGTTCTCATAACAAAGTTCGGTTATTCAACTGAATTTTAGTTGAAACACCCAAAATGTTCAGAAATTCAATGTAAATATCGTTGCAGCAACTGAATTTATAAGTTGATACCATTAAAAGACACTTTTCAATTCGGTTGGCACTTTATTTTTCTGTATATATGGAATACAATATCAGCTAAACGTCCACCTCTGTTAGTCTCACAAATGCGAGCCCTTTTGAGCACATTTTTCATTACATTCTCACACATTTCACGTGGTATTTCATTAATTTCATCACGAATATTTTGTTTGAGTTGCTCAAGCGTTTCTGGTGTGTTTGCATAAACCTTGCTTTTCAGATATCCCCACAAAAAGAAGTCCGGAGCAGTCAAATCAGGCGACTGTGCAGGCCATTTCTTGAAATAACATGTTGTGGAAAGAGGTTTCGCAGTAATTCCACTGCAATCCTGGCTGTATGCGATGTGGCACTGTCTTGTTGATACTACATGTTAATCAAGCCCAAAGCATGCAGTTGTTGGCCAAAGTTGTTCTTTGAAGACCAAGCTCCTGAGCACGGCGTCGAATTGAGGTTGATGGATTGTTTTGAACACTTTCTTGAGTAGTAGTAACGTTTCAGCCGATCTTGCAGTAATCACCTACAGACCCTCTTTCTTCGAAATCATTCACTACACGATAAATATTGCGTTTTGTTGGCACGTTGTTCCTCCCAAAAATTTCACATAGGTTTCTCATCGTCACAGTAATCGATGATTGATTTTGATAAAATGTTTTAACGATTAAAACACGTTGGTTAATCGAATATTTTTCCATAATAAATTTGCCACGTGTCTACTTCACGACTGCCAAATTTGAACTGTCAAGACTAATGTTTACCAAAATGGCGGCAAAACAAAGTAGTATACCTTCCTGGCGGACACCCTGTATAAGAAAAAACTTCAAACTTGCGAGATATAAAACTATAAAAATAATTTTTTTAAACTATAATATTACTGTGGACGTACGGTATAAAAAAAAATCTTTATATGGGGACAGTCAAAGGGTTAAATTAAAGAAAATCTACTTTTAATGAAATCAGTTTTTTTTTAATAAAACTTCTTCATTGGGTGAATAAAACTTTTAATAAATGAAATTTTATGAAGACTTCCATTAGTTGAATGAAAATTTTCAGTGCAACTTCATTGCTTCTATGCAAAGTTTCATTAATATCATGCAGATAATTCTCTCAGTGTATAGACCTTATAAATCTTTAACATTTATTTGTCTATCTGTTGCAGTTTTTATTTTTAAATTTTTGTTTTAATATACATTTTCTGTTTAATTTTATTTTTTGCTTTCAAAATATTTTATTTTTTCAGATATCTTTCATTGCAGGTTATTTTTTGACTTCGTATTTATTATTTATTTGACCCCAATTATTAACAACATTAACGTTGAGGCAATAATTAGACCTTAAGTTGTTAAAATAAAGTAAATATACATTTTGCACAATAACAAATTTATTATTATGTTTTGTTAATAATATTTTCAAGAATCTCATACAATATTTATGTTGACGTATAATAAACAGTATAGAAATATTGCACAGATTTTCTAGAATTCAGTAAAAATTGTTTTATACACTGCGTTGCATAACTATAATTACAAAAGAGTTTTGCTATTTTTCCTAATATTACAAACATTTTTTTTTTAAACTTATAAGAGTGTGATAACTGAGCTCTTATTTAGGGTTTGTTAATTCTCAGACTTTTTCATTTCCCGGGATTCATAGGAAAAATTATAAATATTCTGGGAATCCCGGAAAATAAATTTTTTTATTTAAAACAATAAATTTGTGTCTAAGGAATGTTTTTTTTTTTTTTTTGTTAAAAGGAAGTTTTTATTAAAAATTAAATAATAAAGCACATACACTCACAATATTTTTTCCGTAAAGACTACTGAATATACACATTAAATAAACTGAAAATCAGGACTACTTACTTTTCGTTTAAAACAATTGTATTTTTTAGTTTATTTTAAACTGTTGAAAAATTAACTGACAAAATCCATAAAAACAATAGATTGTTTTCGTTTATTTCAATACTCAATATAATATAACAACTTTTTGTTTTGAATAGAAAATTTTACCTGAATATTTCAACTACTACCGAAAGTCCGTTTTTTTTTTTTTGTTTATTTTCTTTATTGAATAACAGACAGAAAGTTAAAATTTAATTTATCTATTGGTAATTTAACTGTATCTTCCATTGAAACAACTTTACCGATTAAACTTTTAAATGACTGTTGATTTTTTATGGAAAAGTTCTTGTGAGTGTATGTATTGCATTTTTGCATTGAAAATTAAAACAAAAACGAATTAATTTACCCTCTAACTGGCAAACGATGTTTTGCAACGAAATTCATACCATGTGCTACACTCGAAAAACAAATAATAAGTTCTTCAGCAAAATTGTTTATCGATGCCTAATTTAGGCGATATGAGCCAAAATATTGTAAGGTGCATTTTGGAAACTAAAAAATATTTCTCTTACCAAGATTTAACCACGCTCGAAAAACTATTTTTTTTTCTACTCCTATTTAAGAAATATCGCGATTTTCGCATTTTGGAAAAAGCGAAATTAGGCGAAAAAGTATCTAAACTTTAATTTATATTGTTCAAACTTCAACGCTTTGCTATTAATACTTAATGTCTACTTTCTGCAAAATTTCATAAAAATCCGTCTATTAGTTTAAAAGTTAAGACGATGTCCTTTAGAAGAATCCTGATAAAATCCTGTGAGTACTTGGACTAAAGTAAGGACTTATTATTAAAGATAAAGCTTCAATCTTACTTATATTTTATTATAAAGAGTTTTTAGTCAACTTAAATTGGTTTTTTAGATTTTTGAAAACTATATTTTTTTTAAAAATAATTAGTTTTTGAAATTTTACGAAATTTTGATTTTGAAGCTTTCTCGTTTCCAAACCGTGGACGGCACACGAAAAATTTCTTCGTAAAATATTTAGCAAATTTAGTTTTCTATCGGAATATAAATATTAATTTCTAAGTATAAAACGCTCATTTGACACAATTGTGGTAAATTTTATGAAGGCTACCCTGAGGCAGCCCTACCTGTTAGAGGGTTAAAGGATTTGAGATCATTTTAAATTAAAAATAAATATCATGTAATATTACATAAATCAGCAGAGGGCAGAAAAGACTTTCAGCTGACTATCGTTATCTCTAAAATTCCGTTACCGATATAATTGAAATAGTGCTCCCGGTAGGCTAGTTGGTAGCGTGCTGGCTTATCAGTTCGGGAGTTGTGGGTTCGATTCCCACTAGAGGCAGTAGTCTGTTTTCGCTAGGTTAATATTTGTAATTATGTGATTATTAATTAATAAAATAAAAATAAAATAAATAAATAAATAATATACTTGAAATACTGTTATCGATATAACCGAAATACCGATAACCCTAAAATATCGTTACCGAAATAATTTAAATAGTGTTATCCTCAAAATACCGTTACTGAAATAATCTGACAAGATCTAAAAAAAATATTGTTGTACATAGATATATTTCCCTAAAGTTTGATCATAAACTAGCCAATCATTACAACTCGGGCATAATGGGGCTGGAACTATCGGTGTGCATTGACATTACCTGCACAACTTAAATAACGTTTCCCTTAAAATACCGGTAACTAAATAACTAAAAACCCGTTATCCCTAAAATAACCGAAATAACTAAAATACCGTTACCGCTAAATTATCGTTACCGAAATAGGTGAAATTCCGTTAACGCTAAAAAGCCGATACCCTCATTCGAATCGGTTACCATCCATGAAATAAATAATGCATCAGTTCGTTAATAAAATAAATTTTTAATACTTATAACACCAAAAATGTTCTAATTTTTGTATTAAAAATGCAAAGTGTTTTTTTGGACTTTCTATATTTTCATATACGAGGCGGATCAATAAGTTCGTGACTTTTCGAACTTCCCTCGTAGTTATATGAAATTCAACACTGCTCCCATCAAGTACCACCTGTTAATAGAATACTTTCAAATTTTGAGCAAGTTCCGTCATTTACTTTGCGTTCAACAGCTGTTCAAAACATACAAGTAAATTTCGAGTGCTCATTAAACATTATTTTTTGCGAAAAAAAAACCGTCAATCAAACCAAGGAGAAGCTTTATAAATACTATGGGGACTCTGCACCATCGATTTCAATGGTAAAAATGTGGTTTACTGACTTTCGTTGTGGTCGCACAAGTACAAATGCCGCTGAACGTTCTGGTCGGCCAGTTGAGGTCAATACACCCGAAAATGTCGAAAAAATCCACGTGAGATTGTTGATGCCATAGGCATTTCATATGGCAGTGTGGTTTCGATTTTAAATGATTAGTTGGGTTTAAGAAAGCTGTCTGCAGGATGGGTGCCGCGTTTGCTCTCAATTGACCATAAACGTAATCGTGGCCAATAAAGTGATGGCAACAGTTTTTTGGGATGCACTCGGGATAATCCACATTGATTACCTTCAAAAGTGAAAAACTATAAACGGCGAATATTATGCCAACTTATTGGACCGATTTAACGAGGATTTAAAAAAAAACGACCCCATATGGCCAAGAAATGCCTATTTTATGGACTTCGAAAAATCCTATTTTTTTGGAAAGGATACAAAAATTTAAGTAACGTTGGACTAAGTGTATTGAGCTAAAAGGAGATTATGTTGAAAAATAAACTTTGTTTTGCAAAAAAAAAACTGTTTCATTCGAAAAGTCACGGACTTATTGATCCGCCCTCCTATTTAGTTAAAATATTGTTCTTCCTCAAGTCCAAAAATCTAATATGATATTGTCATATTAGATTTTATTTGTTGCTTTTCAAAAAGTTTGATCATTTTCATTGTAGACAATACAATTGTTTCATTGGCAGATCACTTATTCTACCATTGTTGCCAATGATTTCCCAACGTGCCAAAAAACAAACGCCCAAACAAAGATGGACGTTAGCATTTCAAGGTTGACCTAACATTTTAATTTTTGAAAAACGAACGTTCTGCCAGCGCTTGTACCACCATATACAGTACTTTGCCAACGCTTTGCTGTTTGTATTTTTCTACCTGGGTTATTACCTCTTTTCAATACACTTTTGCATTAAAGGTTTTAACTAAGTTAACTCTTTCAAGTAATTATCTCCAGGAAAACTTTTTGATGTTATCACAAAAAACTGCTCATTCTTTACAAAATTAGTTCATTTTCTAACACAATTTATTAATTTTAAAAGAAAATTTCCCTATTTTTTTCATAAAAAGAAAGAAATAAAAAAAAACTTTTCACTTTATATTTTTAAATTTAATGATGTAGAAAAAAATATTATGGTGGCTTTGGGTGGTTGAGGATGTTGGGAAAGCATAAAATTATATTTTCTAAAAGAAAAAAAAAAAAAAAAACATTTTCTCATACTGTTTAAAAGAAAATGTTGTTAAACATAAATTTTAATATTAATAAAACATCAATATATATGGAAAACTAGACTCATGCATAAACACTTAAAAAAAAAACTAATTCCATTAAAATTACTAATTAAATTATGGTATAAAACAACATAAAATATACAAAAAAAGAAGGAAAAATCAACTATAGTAACGAAGAAAATATAATAAAATAAAAAACTTTTGAAAAGGGGGAAAATTAAAAAAAAAAAATATATATACCATAAAGAAAAACACAGTACATGCTTAAGAAAAACAAGTGAAATAATAGAGAATGACCCACTTATAATCTGGACTCACAAATGTTTTAATAACTTTTTAAGAAAAAGTGGCACATACATCAAATTAAAAGTCATTTATTCAGCTTTAAGAAAAAAATATATAAAAAAAGCAAGTTTGGTGTAATTTTTATTAAAAATAAAATTTATGTTTTTTTGACCTTTAATTGTGCAATGAAAATGAAAATTATTCAAGTTCGAGGCCATAATCTATATTTCTTTATTAGGATATTGTCCTAACAAATAGTCTATAGATTTTTTGTTTTCAAATTTATTCTTTGACCCTTTAAGGAATGTGTTGATAGATATATTTCGGGAATTTTCTAGGCTTTCATCATCTGAACACATCTTAAAAGAAGTGACAATCCCATGCAAAACATCAAGCATTCATATAAACTAGTTTTCTCACTAAACGAGAACTAATATATGAACTCGAAGTTAAATATTATCACCATTGATCAAAAATAAATTTAAAACTTGTTTGTTATGTGCAAGGTCTACCTTTGGTAGATATTGAATCCACGTTTTTTGTTTTTCCCTTTTTATTTGCACTTTTGTTTTGTTTAAAATAAAAACAGGACCAAGACCGTACTTTGTCTCCTATACAAGTTTAACATAATTTTCATTTAAAATAAAGATTATGTTTTTTCGACCTTTAATTATGCAATGAAAATGAAAATTTTTCAAGTTCGGGGCCGTACTCTGTATTTCCTTATTAGGATATTGTCCTAAAAAATAATCCATAGAGTTTTTGTTTTCTGGAATTTTCCCTTTTCCAAAATCACTTACAAGGTAGGTATTCCGACCCGAAATCGCAGATTTTAATGAACTTTTGATATGTTGTAAAGGAGCATACAAATTAAACATTTTTTTAGCTGCCCAATCTCAAGTTTAAGGGTTAAAACTTCATTTAAACTAAGATTTATTTGTACGCAGGGTTAAAGTACTCATGAAAATAAAGTTTGATGCCCATATTGCCTACATATTGGACCCAGAGTTGCCACATTTTTTAATTATTTGAAATATAGGTGAAAAAGACTCTTCGGGAAAAGCTCAGACATTGCCGCTATTAAATTAAATAGGCTATGTATTATTTTTAGCATAATACAGCTCAAAATTCCTTAGTAAAACACTAGATTTAATGATACTCAAAACAAATTTTTTTGAATGACAAAAATATTTGAACATCTTTAAGCATAATTTGTAGACCAGTGAATGTGTTTTCAAAAAGTCTCCAAAAGTTTATTTTTCGATCTTTTATCAAAAATTAAAAAAAAACGTTTTTTTGTTTAACAAAAAATGTTTTTTGTTTAACAAGAAGCAATTGATCTTGAACTTGAATAATCTTGCTCACATCATAATTTATGATAAAAGATCGAAAAATAAATTTTTGGTTTTAATTTTTTTTAAATTTAAAAGTAAAACATTACATTTTTAAATTTAATCTTAATAAATTCAAAAAATTAAACAAAAAAAAATTTAGTTTTTTCTATGCAAAAGTGCTATAAGCTTTTTTTTTAAATCATTTAAAAATAGTTAAGCCCCGGGACCCAAAAAATTGAATGCAACTGTTTTGTGAAAATTAGATATTTTGCAAATATGTATTCTTTTTTTAAATCGACAGTGGCAATATGTTAGAAAACTGAATTTTAAAAATAACTTGCTTAAAAAATGCAATTCTTTTTGACGCTGGAAAAAATTCTAATTCGTAGTATAAAACCAGAGTACCGTACCATTTCAATGCAATTTAAATTGTGATGATCCGATAAATATTTTAGAAAATACGAATACACAGACTTACACACTTTTTGCATATTTCTCATTAAAAAAAAAAAACTAAATCGTGCATAAAAGCTTGGATTTTTTTCTGGGTCCAAAAAGTTTCTGAATGCAAAATTTCATTGAATTCGTAAAAGCCAAGGTCAGATTTTGGACTATTTTGCGTGGAATGGCCGATATAAAAATCAATTTGTGCGCTTATTAGTGAGGGGGTCCTGGGTTCGATACCCATCAGAGGCACTGGTCTGTTTTCGCTACAATGCGCCGAAGGTCATAGTAGGTAGTGCTCGGTTAGGGTAATAGTATATAATTTGTAATTCTATGATTATTAATTAATAAAAAAAAAAAAATCAATTTCGTACTTATATTTGGGGTGTTGTTATGTCTGTTTACTTTTGTCCAGATTTTAAGTGGGACATTCTTTATTGAAATAAAAATACCCTAAGAACATTAAGGGGTTTACTCTTTTTCTATTTTTTTTATTTTCCGTTTTTTTTTTTTCCTTTTTTTTTTTTTTTTTTTTTTTCTTTCTTATTTTGACAATTCAATCTATTCTCTATACATTGTAAAAGTTTTGGCGAAGAATTTGCAGATATAAAAAAGTTTTAACTTTTTAAACAAACTCCTTGCCCTATATTTGCATGCGTAATATTTACTTTAAATGCCTTTTTTTTATCAAAACAAGATATAGAAAAATAATGATTATTGCTCGTTTTTTTGAATCAAAAAATCAATCACTTAGAAGAGACATAAAAAAAAAATTATTGCACCATTATTATTATTTTTTGACAATCTTTGCATATCCGTCATGATTTTTAAATTTTTGATTTTTAAAGTTTTCTTCATTGGTAATGATTATTTTTGAGTAATAATAAAAAAAATCAGCCATAATCATTATTTTTGAGCAAAAAAAATAAAACTCAAAAATAATCATTATTTATGATTTTTATTTTTTTCGCTCAAAATAAAACTCACATTCAATGTGTGGGATTGACATATCTCAGGAAGTAGGAGGAGCTTATCGAAGATTATGGTATCAATCTCTTCTTTGGAAGATTCTCTAGCAGATTAATGCATCAATCATATTTGTGGGTGAGTTTTAAGGGGTTAATTATTAATTTAAAAATAGGGCCTTTTTGGCGTAAAGTCAAAATTTGGAAGCTCGATTTTCACCGTAGACGTATGTTTTAGTGGACTTTTTTGCTCAGTACAATCCCAAGAATCAGAAACGCGAAGCGCCCATTAAGATTTTTTTCCCTCCATACTAATCGCCCCACCCTAATATGTATATATATTTACACCTACATGAAAGTGAGTTTTATTTTGAGCGAAAAAAATAAAAATCATAAATAATGATTATTTTTGAGTTTTATTTTTTTTGCTCAAAAATAATGATTATTGCTGATTTTTTTTATTATTACTCAAAAATAATCATTACCATTGAAGAAAATCATTAAAACTCATAACATAATCATTATTGTGTAATTTTTATTATAAAACTCATAATTATTACGGTCCCTGGTTTTGTGTAGTACTAAAAACTTAAGTCCCTAACGTAGAGACATTTTTAAAATTTTGAATGTTTTGCAAATTTAAAAACAACTATTTGGGTATTTACCCTCGAACCATTTCATTTAAATGCAAATCAATAATTTAAAAATTTATTCGTGTGTAACACAAAAAAAAAAATTCTTAGATGATTTTACCTTTATATAATATAGGTAAATTCTTATATAATGAAATGACCACCAGGGTTGCCATGTTAGTAAGAATTTGAAATTATAATTTTTAGAATAAATAAATAATAAACTAAATTTAAATATGTCGTATCTAAAGAGAGTAAACCCCTTAATAGATTTTTAGTACAAAGCAACATATGAGGGTTTTAAATTTCAAATATATTTAAAATATATTATTTGTGATAAGAATACCGGGGAGGTTTTTTTTTCACTTAAAAGAAAACCTTTAAGAAAGCAAACAAGTCAAGCATAGCAAGAAATTGTATATTTTTTAATCAAATTTTAAAAGATGTTTAATGATGAGAAAAATACCACAAAAATTACAAACAAAAAAAAAATTTTTTGTTGTCAGGGTTCTTTTCAATTTGTTATCACAATTTAAATAAATCATTTTTGTATTTCAAAAAAACGAAAAAGACTAATCTCGTTACCCACAACTTTAAAATGTTTTTTTTTTTTAAATCAATAATATTTAATATATTAATAACTTTGTGAATTTCGTATTTTAATAGAAAATAGATAATTGAATTTTGCACTCATTAAAAAAGTTCATAAAAATAGTTGAAAATTCAGCTGTGACTCAATTGATTCGTTGGTCAAAACCTCCAGTTTTTTTGTTGTCACCGATTTACAAACTTTTAACGCCATTTGATAGTAAATATATGAAAAGTAAGGTAGCCAAAAGAATTATGTTATAATATTGTTAGTTGTGGGCGTGGCATGCTATTAAACACAACAGTTTTTAAAATTTCAGAAAAAAAGGCGATTTTTTTTATTAATATATTACAGAAATGAATCCAATTTCTCGCAAACTATCGTTGATAATGGGATGCTCCCTTTTTTTATATGTTCGCTGGATTGTAGTCTTTAAAATAAAGGGTCCGCCATCTAACGTTTTTTTTAATCAACTAGTGCTTATTTCGTGAATGGTAACACTTAGCTCATGTCTGATTTGACAGATAATTAGTTTTATCCTTCCGCTGAACGAATATGGTTGTGTATACGCTTGAACAACGCTGTTAAATATTGCGACATTACTTTGAAAATCATGGTAATGTTGCAGAATGTCATTGGTCAGTCAATGGCGATCGTTATCGGGACATGTTGAACGAATTTTTGTTCACAAAAATTGAAGAGAAGGATATTGGCAACATCTGGTTTCAACAGGACGGCGCTACGTGCCACACAGCCGAAGCTACACTCGATGTTTTGCGCCCTGTTTTTGAAGATCGCATTATTAGCCGCAGAGCAGATGTCGTTTGGCCACCTCGGAGCTGCGATTTGACACCGTTGGACTATTATTTGTGGGGTGCCGTCAAAGATAAGTGTTATGCCAACAAGCCAGAGACAATTGACGCTTTAAAGGACAATATTCGTGAAGCCATTGGTGAAATACAGCTGCACACAATCGATAATGTGCTTAAAAATTGGATCCATCGTGTAGGCTACTGCTTGGCCAGCCGAGGCAGTCATTTGAATGAAATTATTTTCCATTATTAACCGGAAGGATTGTACTTTCAAATAAAAAAAGAAATTTGAGAAAATATTCAGTAGTTTTTTTTATAGCATTTTCAAAAAAAAAAAAGTTGTTTGGCAGACCCGTTACTACTCGGTGGTTAAGTACCCAGCAAAACTTTGGTAATGGGTGCGATAAAGTAATGTATTACCTTGTAATGTGTACTCCTTACCTTTATCATTATTTCCCAACAAAAAGTAATGAGTTACCGATAACGGGTTACATAATCAATTATTTTGTAATGAATACTCCATACCTTTAGCATTATTTCGAAACATAAAGTAACGAGGTACAGATAATTGAACACTCATGGATAACCTTGTAATGATACTTCATTCAAAACATAAAATGATGACTTACCGATATAATCAATTACATAGTGCATGGATTATAAACGTAAAGTAATTATTCAGCATGAGGGTAAGGTGTATATTTTTGATATCACGAACGAAAACACGAAGCACAACAATTCATTTACTTTTTAAGCAACCAAATATTATATGTATCGATAGCTCAGTTGGTAGCGTTCTCGCATAACTAATTGTTAACAACCAGAGACCCCAGGTTTGGATCTCAGCGTGACCACGTTGTTTATTTAATTAAAAAAAAATATTTGTAATAATTTTTATTTATAAATTTTTTTTTATGAAAATTTATTTATGGACACATTATTTTTTTAAAACAAGTAACCATATAAGTAACCAGTTACTTTATCCCCTACTAGGTTATGAGTCCACCCATTACTTTTAGGCTCCTCGCCTGTAAAATTCATCAGTGAAGTAAGGTGTAATGTAATGCGTGCAGCCCTATGTCGATACATTACTTTACCCATGATTTGGTAATGTGTGGTTTTGCTGAGTACTTACAATTGTCATTACAAATTGCATTACTTTTATATCGGGATGTCACGCAAAGTAATGAGTTACTAAAATTAAAAAAAAAATATATATGTGGTTACCTGTGTGCTTACTGGAGAGGATAAAAATATTTGTCAAAAAAAAAAAAAATTTAGTAAAAAAATATTTCTTTTTTTTTAAAAAATTGTTTTTTTTTATAAAATGTTACCACATGAGATTTCAGGTTGTCAGTCAAGCGCTCTACCATCTGAGCTATCTCGGTTTGTTATACTTGATAGATGAAAACATAAATGACTTGTTTGCACAATATGTCATTACTTTCCAGCTTACAAAATATCAAATATAAGTAGTTATATATGTGCTTACTAGAGTTGAAGATATAATGATTATAAAAAAGTGATCATTATTTCTATCTCGGCTTGTTATACTTGATAGATGAAAACGTAAAGGACTTGTTTGTACAATATGTCATTACTTTCCTGCTTACAAAATATCAAATATAAGTAGTTATATATGTGCTTACTAGAGTTGAAGAAATACTGATTATAAAAAAATGATTTTCAAAAAATTTTGAGATCATTATTTTATATTTAAAATAATAATAAAAATAAGTACCTTTGACGGGTAAAGCATTATTTTTTGTATTAAAATATTTAGTAAGTCATTATTTGTATTAATAAAGTAATGCAGAATGTAATCTGGTGTCAAAACGTTTAGCGAGAAAAGTAATGACGTTCCATTACCGATTCTACACTGGGTACCTGAAATTTTCACTTTGAGCGCCATATTATGCACCCAACATGAGTTTTTCCAAAAACTATTTATTATGTTGACCTAATTTTCGACACAAAACCTTTTTAATTTTTAGCGTCATTAGATAAACCAATTTAGGACACCATAACATTTATTATTTAAATATAACTTTCTTTACTGGCCTTCCAAATATTTGTGTCATACTTAATTTCAACAAATTAATATTAACCATAAATCGATAGTAAATACACAGTATTAAACAATTTAAATAACTTAAAAATTCTTTAGAATTTCGTTCGTACATAAAAATAAACACTTGACATAAATAGGCCAAGGATTTTTTTTTTTATATTTTCGAAACAAAAACTAAAAGTAACTAGACAGAAAAAATACTTTCAACGAATTTAGTTAATGTCAGTCAGCAAATGCACATGAAAATATAATACTCGGGAGGCTTGAAAAAAAATTAGGGCGTTATTAATAGTATGTAGAAGTAGTTGGTATATAAAACGAAAAATATAACCTAGAATATATGGAAAAGTTAGTACAACAAAGAACAGGTTCAATGTCCTATTATTTAGAACGTTTGCTATATGTATTTTTTTTTTAAATAGATATTACCTTGACATACAAAATGGCAAATTATCGACTGAATAGATGATATTGTAAACATATTTATTTGCGCCCCGGTAGGCTAGTTGGTAGCGTGCCGGCTTATCAGTGCGGGGTCGTGGGTTCTATTCCCACCAGAAACACTGGTCTGTTTTCGCTACAACGCGCCGAAGGCCATAGTAGCTAGTGCTCGGTTAGGGTAATAGTATATAATTTGTAATTATATACTTATTTATTAATAAAAAAAAAAAAAACATATTTATTTTAATAAATTTATATACATTTAATAATTTGATTATTTTCATATTGATTTATTTGAGTAATAAAACAAAGAGATAGTTTTATTTTATTAGTGACATTCATAAATGTATATAAAAGTCTAGAGTTTAGATGTTCTAGTCGTATCACACATAAAATGGCGCCCAATATAAGGCGTAAACTGCAAACACTAACAAGACATAAAATGGCGCCCAAAGCTAGTAACATTTTAGTGATTCTTAAACAAAATTCTATTATAGAGCAGAAAAATCCACAATTTTTATTGATAACTTTTTTTTAGTATATCATGAGGCCCCTATTTTTTATGTCATTAATTCAAGTTCATGGCAAATAATCAAAAAAAAAAATAAAAATATAAGTACAAAAAAAACAAAAAAAATTAATACAAATTAATAACAATTTAAAAGACAACTTCCGTTTTAAATTTTAATAAATATACAGGAAATTCAAGGCAATACGAGTGCGGATCATTAAGTCCGTGACTTTTCGAACTTCCCTCGGGGTTATATGAAATGCAACACTGCTTTCATCAAGTACCACCTGTTAATAGACTACTGTTAAATTTTAAGTAAGTTCCGTCATTTACTTTGCGTTTAACAGCTGTTCAAAACATACAACCTCGTGAATTTTTTTAAAAATGGAAAAAAGTGAATTTCGAGTGCTCATTAAACATTATTTTTTTGCAAAAAAAAACGTCAATCAAACCAAGTAAAAGCTTGATAAATACTATGGGGACTCTGCACCATCGATGTCGATGGTAAAAAATTCGGTTTACTGACTTTCGTTGTGGTCGCACAAGTACAAATGACGGTGAACGTTCTGGACGGCCAATTGAGGTCAATACACCGAAAATGTTGAGGTCAATGCACCGAAATACCCGAAAATGTCGAAAAAATCCACGATATGGTGTTGGCCGATCGAAGAGTAAAAGTGCGTGAGATTGTTGATGCCATAGGCATTTCATATGGCAGTGTGGTTTCGATTTTAAATGATCAGTTGGGTTTAATAAAGCTGTCTGCAAGATGGGTGACGCGTAATCGTGACCAATAAGTTGATGCCAGCACCTTATTGGCCAAGATAATGCATGGGTGCACACGTGTGCAGTCTCAATGGCAAAATTCATTGAATTGGGCTACGAATTGGTACCTCATCCGCCATATTCTCCGGACTTAGCCCCCATTGACTATTTGCTATTTTTAGACCTAAAGAAATGACTCGGTGGAAAGAGATTTAGCTCCAACGATGAAATTATTGATCAAACAAAAGCCTATTTTATGGACCTCGAAAAATCCTATTTTTTGGAAGGGATACAAAAATTGGAGAAACGTTAGACTTAGTGAGCTAAAATTAGATTATGTTGAAAAAAAAATTTTTTTTTTTGCAAAAAAAACTGTGTTTCATTGAAAAAGTCACGGACTTATTGATCCGCCCTCGTCATATGCTAATAATAAATAATTTGTGTATCAAAAACATCTTTGAAATTACATCAGCCAACAGAAAAAAAAAACTTTTCGATTAATTTCCTTTCTTTTCATACATATTTTCTTTTTAATTAAGAAAATATGAATGAACAATTTTTAGTACGATGTTTAAATGAATAATATACATTTTCCATTAAACAAAGTTTTATGCAAAATTTTACCTAAGTATTTTTAATTTCTAAGAATGTTTTTATTATTTGTCTGTTTTACTCTGTAGTCTATTTTTAACACTAAAATTACTAAATTTATTACCACAAAAACGCTTTTCTGGCAAAACTTTTTTTTTTTTGCTTTCAGTTTATGATAAATCTTAATCTAATTAAATGTGATGATGATTTGTAGTACTAAAATATATAATTATGTCATAAATTTTGTTAAAAAAAAACCCCTAATTTGTATATAAAGCTACCCGAGTAAAAATGTTTACATATAATAATGCATTATTTTAAGATTGTAAATTCGGAAAAAATTTAGCTCAGCATTACCTTACAATTTTGTACAAAAATTTAAAAAATGCGAGAACTATACATATTCTCGATTTTATTTTTATTTCCCCATAAGCCACTGTATAATACTTATCGTTTGAGCGCTATTACGTATTTTCTGGAAAAAAGTGTTGCCTTCTTAATGTGCAATATTTTTAAAATTTTGCCCTCGCCCCATTAAAATGAAGCATTTTTCCAATCAGAATAGAACATAATTTCATCGCATATTATATTTATTTAAACAAATCTGTTCGGGTTTGAATCCCAGTAAACTTTAAAAAAAAAATTAATGTTTTTTTTAATAATTAATTTTTGTTTTTTTTTAATTATTTAAAAAAATTGGATTTAGCTCCATACATTTTTTTCAATTAAATTTTTTTTTTTAATTTTGTTTTGTAAGCGAATTTCAGATTACAAAAATTATTAAATACTTACAAAAAGAAAAAATTAAAAAAAAAAATAGCAAAAACAAATTAAAAAAAAATCCTAAATTAAATTTAACAAAAAAAAAAAATATATATAAAAAATGTGATACCAATATGGGTTCGAACTCGGGATCTTCTGTGTCAGAAGCCAGCACACTACCACTCTGCTTCCAAGGTGAGAGTTTACTCGCCAAAAACTTTGCAATATATACACATGAGATTGATAAACCAAAAAAACAGGGCAACATCCAACCCTGTAAATTTTTTGAGGGCAGAAAATGTTGCACTTTTTGCCTTTTATAAGGCAACATTTTCAGAAAGAAACACGGCACCCTCTCAGAGTGTTTACCTTATTTTAGAAAAGAAGACAAAAAGGTAATTTGAGGGCAAAGTGCAAAAAAATGTGACATTTTTTGCCAGAAAACGCCATTAAAAAGATTTAAGCCCTAAGTTTTTTGAAAACCCCAAAAATGTAATATGTTTCTTATTATATTTTTATAGACTTCACGGATATGATAGAATAATGATCATATATTTAGCAATATGCCAAAATCGTTTTTTTTGCGAAAAAAAATAACTTTTTTATTGTTGAAAATAGTTCTTTAGGGCTTCAGCAGCAACTTTTGTTCTGCGACTTTTTCATAATTCCGTTATTTACAAAGTTAACATTATTTTTAGGTTATTGAAGAAAATCAAAATTTTGACCTTTAAGTTTCCAGAATTCGACCAAATGATGTTCGGTAACTTTGTACAACATCCTTTGGCGAGTATTTTTGCTGAACATATGAACTCATAATATTTGCAAATACAGGGTGTTTTGATGCATTTTTCAATAAAAATGAATTTTGCGCCATCTAGCGGCAATAATTTGTACTAAATATATTTAGCAAATTAGAAAGTTAATTTGAATACCTTTCCAACAAAATCGGTTGAAAAATAACAGAATGAGAAAAAAGAGAGCTGTAAGATATTAAAAGATATTAAAATATTAACTTAAATTTATCATTAAAGTTTTGTACGTACTTACATGAAGGTTTGTACGTACTGCAATGAAAAAAATAGGCTTTAATGTTTTTTATACGGCACAAATTGGGCTGACCATTATGCCTTGGAAGTCAACATAGTTGTTGATGACTATAATAGCTGCGGTGGTGCTTGAAGATTACATTCCTACTTCAAAAGTTATATGTAAAAAACGATTTTTTTAAATTTTTTCGCTTTTTTTCAACATTTTCCAAATTTTCTTGTAAACAAAAAATGTGATAGTCACACACCAACGCAGAATTTTAGATTTTGAAGTTATTAACAACTGTGTTGAATGGCCAGACATTAATATTCAGCCCAATGTGTGCCGCGTTAAATGTTAGCAGCAGTATTTTCTTACTTAAAAGTTTTGTTGTTGCCATTTTTTTTTCTAAGTGTATTATTGCAACAATATCCGCAAATGGAAGATTACTACCCAAACTAACTACCCAACAAATAAAAACATTGATTTTGAAGCTTTTTTACATAAATAATGCGTTAATTCATAAAAAGTTAAAAAATCCAAGTTTTAAAGGCCACCCTAAATTTCCGTTTAAGGACAAGTGAGGGACCCTCTAATTAGCAATTAAGGTAGCCGACTCTACCCCCGAAGCATTAAAAATCATTCGGCATTCATAGCTGGAAAATGAAAAAGTTAATTTTTTTTGGCATATTGCTACATATATTTGTATGAAATTGTGTATATTTTCATACAATCATATACAAAAATATACCATTTAGTGCAAATTTACTAGACTAAAACTGGGATCTAATTATATTGATATGTAAGAGTTTACATAAATTCATATACAATTACATCAGGTCAAAATCTGGATACAATAATATCTGGTTTTTATATAAATATATTTGCTTGTATCAGCTTAGATATAATTTTTAGATTAGATTTATTTACTTTTGCGAAATATTATAAAAGCTGAATTATAATTTTAAATATTTATATAAATAAACATTTTATGTTTTATTTTTTGTTTTCGGAGTTTAACAGGGTGTCATATATACAAAAATTAAATAAAACAGGCAAATTAAAAATTGAAGATCCCGGGATTTTCGGAATTCGGGGATTATAGGGATTTCAGGATCGGCACCCCTACCATACAAGCAGATACAATTATACTAATCCATAAATCGGATAAAATTTAATAGGATTACATACAGCGTCACATAGAAATTGATATGACTACATAAAGCTCCATATAATTTTTTTTTAATCGGGTAAACATCATTTGACACCTATAAATGTTTTGTGTAAAAAGATCTCTAATTAAAACAAATTGGATTTTTTAAGAGGAGATTAAAAATCGCTGCTCCCGAAATAAATTATGTATTTTAATTAGCTATTTATGTGAAAGGTATGAAGATGGCCTTTCACATTAATTGTCGCGGTAGCAAAATATTTAAACTTTTTTTGCTGCTAACGTCATAGAAGAATGATATTGGTTCGGACTACACTTTAAAATGGGGGTGTTATAGTAGGAAGTAATTTGACACATTTAAGACAAAAAAAAAAAAGAAAACAAACAAGTAAATAAATGAGGAAAAAATGGAAAATAAAAATTTGTACAAAAACAAAATATAGTTAAAGTTTAATAAGTTGCCCTCGACTGACCTGTCACGGGATAGATACTTTGATGTCAATTGACACATTTTAAGGTGGAAGTGACCTGTCCTAGGTCGGACTTTTTCTGTATGACTTAGCGTTGTCACAAAATAGGATCACTTGGCACATTTTAGACGACATGCGAAGTGTTAGGTGATGTGTCTAAAAATATATTTTTAAATCAATTTAAAAAAACTAACAATTTAAAAACTCTACTCGTCGTCTACCTGTAAAAATAGCAGAAAAAGCTACTAAAAATTTGTTAAAAATGACGTTGCAGAAAAAAATGTTAAAATTAACTGATTTTTTTTTTGTTTGCTAAATATTATAAAGTTAAGAACAGCTAAAATAAAACTGCTAAATTTACAAAATTTAAATTATATTTGGACAAAATTTGAGTTCATTGAAAATAAAAAATTCTTCTGCTAAAATCAACCACAAATTTTTTAAATATTAGTAGAAAAAAAAACAGCAAAATAAACTGTCATATCCAAAATTTTGTTTCTATATTTATTTCAAATTTAGTTAAAAAAGACTAAAAAATATTTAGCAATTTTTTTTTTTCCTAATTTCAGCAGATTAATTTGTTATTTTCAATTAACTATAAATTTACTCAGGGAACTTCTGCTTTAAAAAAATGTGTTTAGGTTGTAATACATTTTTTTTTATGTGTAATGTAAATGTCAGTCATTTGTAGAACAAATTAAATTTTTTACTAACCTTGTAGTTCATTTAAAAAAACAAACCACATCAAATGACTGTTTTATGATTTTACATTAATTTTTTACAGTAGTTTTTTGTTATTTAAAAAAACACAAAAAAAATAAATGTTTGTATATTTTTTTACTAACATGTGGTTCATTTTTAGTACAATTGTAGTTCATTTTTTGAACATTAAAAAACAAATGACAATGTTAGTTGAATTGAATGAAATGTGAGTCGTCCTTTCTTTAAGTGAAATTTCATTTGTTTTCAACTACATTTGCCGTGGTCTTTACCTACATAGTGTTCTAAGTGTTAACTTAAATATAACAAAAATTTTGTGGTTTTAAAAGATTTATTTTTGCTATTCTTATCTTATTAATATTTTACTATTTTTTTAATATTTTACTAATATTTTACTAATATTTTATTAATATTTTACTGCTAAATCCAGCAGTTTTTCCTGCATAGTATTTTTGAACAATTTCTTAGTAGTTTTAGCAAAACATTTTGCTACAGTTGCGTTTACAGTATGCTCGAAATCCAGTTTAAACTATATTTAAAAATCTAGTTTGTATATCAGTTTTTGCAATACGCTCATAAAAAAAAAACTGTTCAAAAGTCTGTTAAACGGGTACTAATTTAGTTAAGCTAATTTTTTCGTCTAAATCAGTTATTTAGCTAAAGTTATTAGTTATCTCATTTTACCTCAAAAACAAATTTCATCCGTATTTGAACTAATATTACCACATACAATTTTGTAATATGCGATTCTCAAATTTACAAATTTATCAGTCAGATGGCAGATGTATTTTAATGGTAAATGTCAAAGAAGCTTTATGTGTTTCTATTAATGTAGGGCTTGATCATAGAACGTTTTAGTTTACAAAGAAAACTCTGGCGTCTACACTAATGATGTTGCATATGCATGCTGGCTGGCTAACAACACACTTATATTTTTTGCGTGTGTATTAAAATAAGAAAAAAATAACTAAAATAAACACAAGAAAATAAAAGAACGAAAAAGAGTGAAAACATGTCAACGCAATCACCATTCGGATCGACTATCTCCTATGTCGAGTCTGACCATAACACACTCATTCTCGACAAGAAATCGAAAAAACATAAATTACAGATTCCGGACCCTTCTGGTTTTCGAAATATGACATCATGAATATTGCATAAAACGATACAATTTACAAAAGTATTGTTGCAAAATTTACTATAACTTTTAAAATATACAAGCTACAAAATTTATGTTAGCCCTATTTTTTAGGTTTAAATTAAAATATACTCTTTAAAATTATATGCATATTGATTTATTTCATGAAAATATTAAATGTTTCTGTTCAACTTCTATAAGTTTCTGTGTTATCTTTGTCGAAATCATTTTTGAGGGTCATAAGTTGAAAAGCCCATTTCTCAAAATTCTCTTTTTTTTATTCTTAAAAAAATAAATGCTTAAAATTATCCTCTACATTTGAGTTTAAAATTCAGGGTGGTATCTCGATTGGTCTCTGAGTTATAGAAGTATAGTACTTTTAAATGGCTATATTTTTTTAGTATAGTTATAAAGATAAACCACTGGTTTAAAAACCAAACACATATTCAACAACTTGACTACAATTGAAGGGCTTATTGTAAAAACTTGATAAGCCACATTTAATTTTTGGTTAGTTTTCGCCTCTTAAAAGGGGAATACATTTAGGAAATATGGATATTACAGGACTTTTATACTCTATGTACGTGTTGCAAGTGTTTAAGCAAGGCTTCATTCAAAACTTATTCAACTGATGTCTAGAAAACAGCGAAAACTAGAAAATTGTAAATGTGGAAATAGAGTTTTTACAATAAAGTCTTAAATAGTAAACAAAAAAAAATTATGGGAGTTTGTTATCCAGAGTTGCAAAATTATTATTTGAAAATCTCAATTTTTGCACTTTTTTGATAAGATATTTTTAAAAATTATTTAAAATTATAAAAAGGACCCAAATTTTGTATTTTTGATTGAAATATTGATTATTTATTTGAGCGATGGAAGCAAGAATTTTTCGAACACACAAAGTCGAAAAAAATTTCGAAAATTTATTCCGTAATCTCACAAAATATAAATAATGGCTAGCTTTTATTGAAATATCAATACACTTGTAACAATTATAATGATAGGGTTGCCATATAACAGATTTCAAAATCTACTATATTTTTCAAAAAAAAAAAAAAAAAAAACTGGTTTAATTAAAAAAAGAATTTCTTACATTTTTCAATAAAGATTTGTTCATAAAAATTACTATTTTTTAAATATCTTCAACCGTCTTTGTTTCATATTCTGTCAAAATTTGAACTTTGGCTGCTTTTATTGCCACAAGAGGGCGCTAGTCGCTAAAATAACCACAAAAATTTCTTAATTAAACACTGTTTCATATATGAGCTAAATTTGACTGAAAAATGTCCAACAGATACTTATATGACGTGTCCTTAATGAGTTAACGTAAATAATTATATTTTCTATTACAAAACTAAACTTCACTGTTATGCGTCCATTTTCTTTATCGTTTTTTTTTTTTTTTTTAAGCCAGTGGCGAAAAAGTTCTACACATATTATTTCACTATATATTTCTAAACAAGCGCCATATTGTTGTTGTATGCGAAATATTTGATCCAAAGACACACACACTTAAAAACTATTGTGTTTGGTAGTTGTTTGTTAAACAAATTTTAAATAACTTTTTAAAATTAATTTTACCTAAATGCAGTACTTTTTGTAGGTTGTTAAGTAAAACAACTACAAAATAAGTACAACCAATTAGATGTCATGTACTTCTCACATAATTAAAAATAATTGTTTTTGTAGTTGTTTATTAACTTAAATTTTACTTAAACGCAGTAGTATTTATAGATTGTTACAAAAAAAACAACAGTAAACAAAAATGTTTTTCGAAGTAAAACAACAGAAATTGCAGTTAAAATAACTACAACCGTTTAACTGTCATGTAGTAATTGGCAGAACTTTACTGATTGCACTATGGGACTGGCACTAACATTTCGCATTAATTCCAGGAAGGGAACATTCTCTGCAATATAAATGGTCCGCCAAATTGACTTTGTATGGCGTCATACCAAGGTCTTTATGCAAAATTCGTCTTAATGATGTCTCCGAAATGTTCAATTGTTGAGAACGACGGTGAATTGATGTTGATGGCGCTTCACGCACACTTTCTGCCACAGCAGCAATATTCTCGGGTGTACGCACTGTTTTTGGCTTTTCACGCTTTGGTTTATCGATGAGAATGCCAGTTTCTTTCACTTTTTTCACAAGATAACGAACATACGGACCATATTTGCTCAGAGGAAGGATAAAACTAGATTTTTCAATATTGTTTATACAAGGAATTTCTATAAAAGCTTTTTAAAGTTTTTTTTCTTTTCATGTAATAAAGAAAAAAAAGTTCGAGTAAGGACCTTTCTACATTAAACCAACGATATGCTGTAAATTGAACACAATGAACTGTATGACCTAATCCGCAAAAAAAAAGAGCAATGAATATTTTTGTACAGTTTTTTGTTTGTATTTTTTTTTTTTATTACACGCGCTATTTAAACGTTAAAAAACACTTAGAAATAGAATTTTGTTTGTAGTACCACAAGTTATCATATCTTTAATTAATTTAAGTGCAAAATGTACTAAAAAAATTCTCTACTATTAAAAAAAAACTAAACATCATGAACATGATGATGAAAAAAACAACCTTGAAGTAGAAAGTTTTTTAACCGAAAATAATTCTAAATAAAAAACAAACGAGAATGGTTTAATTGGCTAATACGAATTTTGTGTACCCTTTACAACAACGGTTCCCAAATGGGGGGTCCGTAGGAACATGCCAGGGGGTCCGCGAAGTATTCTGACAAAATTAATGTTTAAAACAAATTTAAAAAAATTTAATTTCAAATTATTACAAAAAAAAAAAAATAAATTGAATAGTGTGATTTTTTTTAAGGATTTATTGGGTTAAATATTAAAATCTATTCCCTTAAATATTAAAATTAATTTGAAATTGTTTTAGTTGTTCACAAAGTTTGCTTCACACTTTTGTGTTTGTGATAATTCTTTCTAGAAATCTCGTACAGTAAAGCTCATTTAAGGCGAACTCGGTTATGCTAAAACCTCGGTTATAGCGCACTAATTTTGACAGTTCCACAAACAAATTTTTATATAAATTTCCATTTGTAATTCAATAATCTGAAAATTTTGTAAATTTTCCTAACACTCTAACTGGCCAACGATGTTTTGCAACGAAATTCATACCATGTGCGAAATTCATACCATGTGCACTCGAAAAAGTAAGTTCTTAACATTAGAAATCAGTTTATCTATACCACGGTCAGTGATTGCACAGAAAATTTCATATAGACGCAATCGAACAAATAAAAACATAACAAATATTACATTATTCAAAAAAAAAAAAAAAACAGGGTCACTGACGAAGGTTCAATACCAGAAACTGCGCAGTATGATTCAGAAAAATTGAAAATTTACAATGTAGTTATGATTTTTAGAAAATGCACTCATTCTTCTCTACCACGCCTTTCACAAAATTGTTTATCGTTGCCTAATTTAGGCGATATGAGCCAACATATTTTAGGGTGCATTTTGGAAACTAAAGCATATAAAAGAGAAGTTTTGAACAAAAAATATTTCTCTTACCAAGATATAACCACGCCCGAAAAACTATTGTTTTTCTACTCATATTTAAGAAGATATCACGATTTTCGCTTTTTGGAAAAAGCGAAATTAGGCGAAAAAGTATCTAAACTTCAATTTATATCGCTCAAACTTCAACGCTTTGCTATTAATACTTAATATCTTCTCTCTGCAAAATTTCATAAAAATCCGTCTATTAGTTTATAAGTTAAGACGATGTCCTTTAGAGGAATCCTGATGAAATCCTGTAAGTCCTTGGACTAAAGTAAGGACTTATTATTAAAGATAAAGCTCCAGTATTACTTATATTTTATTATAAAGAGTTTTTAGTCAACTTAAATTGGTTGTTTAGATTTTTGAAAACAATCTGTTTTTTTAAATAATTAGTTTTTGAATTTTACGAAATTTTGATTTTGAAGTTTTCTCGCTTCCAAACCGTGTACGACACACGAAAAATTTCTTCGCAAAATATTTAGCAAATTAAGTTTTCTATCGGAATATATTAATTTCTAAGTATAAAACGCCCATTTGAAGCATTTGTGGTAAATTTTATGAAGACTGCCCTGAGGCAGCCTTACCCGTTAGAGTGTTAAACGTTATTTGGATTTTAACAAATTTTAAACTGAACACACAATTTTGTTCTCAAATATATCAAAAACTATCAATTTATGAAATTCATTGAAAGAATTTAACAATATGTAAAATAAAAAAAAAAAATTATATTTTGTTTAAAATAAAAAAATTTTTAAGAAATTTTACTCCAGTTAATATGAACATTGCTTATATCGAATTACTTTTTTTGGACCCCAGAGTTCATCTTAATTTTGTTTTACTTTATTTGGTTTTTGTAATGTTTTTGCAGTAAAAATAAAATCAAATTTTTTTTTTTTTTTTTACCTTTTGCATTTTTTTAATATGTGAAAAAAAAAAATTGTTTGGGGTTCGTGAATCAGTAAAAGTGGTTCCGTGACGCAAAACTTGGTGGAAACCGCAGCTTTAGAATGTTATTTAACAAAAATTACAAATAATAATAATCGGCCCCAAGTCTGGTATATAACTTTTAGCATTCCTGAAGCCTATATTTCTTTAAAGGTATTATGGTTGTTGTCCTTACTAAATAAATTTTTTTGACGACATTTTGTAGATTTTCACTCATAACTTTAAAACCTGGCGACAAATTTTGATCAAATTCAATACCAACCTATTTAGGAAGATTACAAACGTTTTGCTAAAAATTTAGTGTCTTCTGCCTCATTTTAAGACCGCTATCGGTATTTCATCAAACAAACGGTAACTGCTAAACTGTAATTTTGCGTGTTATATATCAATAAAGTTATAACTTAAATAACAAACCCTCATTACCGTTCCTCTTAGTAGAGTGTTTTGAAAAAAAAAATCCTAAAACCTTAAGTAAATATTATAGAAGAATATTTTTTCTGGTTATTTAACCTAAGAAATGATATTAATTCCGTTTGTGTATTGTATAATATTCTACTTTAAACAATTGGCAAAAGTTCATGCTATGTTATGGTTCAAATTATGGGTTAAATGTATCTATTTTTATTTAAAAGAAAAACCAAGGATGGTCACCGAAACTAATATCTAATATCAGTATTATCGTCGGTTAAACTTGATAATAAATTTGAATTTTTTAAAATTTTGCATTGCGGGACTTTAAAATTGCTGTTACAACCTCAATTTCAATTTACAATAATGTCGTAAGGAAATAAGATATCTTAAAAATTGAAAAACTGAAAAAAATGGTAAGAGTAGTGTGTTCAGTTGCCGTTACAAGTATTATGAAAAAAACATTTCCAGGAACGTGAAAAATCGTAGCATGTTGATCAAAAAATACACTTTTCTCGTTAATATAGCTCGAACGCCTGATGTCGGAGAGTGAATCTAAGGCCAGATTTGGATTCAGCGTACCTTGTACCTTCAGAAAAGTATAATTTAGTTGTAGGGTCAAACATTTTTCGACCTGAATCTTTAGGTGTAAAAAGTACTTACATGTACTCACAAGTGCTCCCCATTGTATGTATCGAGATGATCAAAAAAAAAATTTTAGAAATCTATATAAAAGTGTTGGTGGATGTTTTATATAAAAAACTTATTTTTTGCAAAAAAAAAAAAAAAACAATTTTTTTTTAAACGAGATATTTTATATTAAAAACTTATTTTTTGCAAATAAATATTTTGAAAAACCGCTATCGTAAAGGTATTAAGGAAAATGGTTGCGGTATATGTACCAGTATTTTAAAATTCAGGTGTTTCTGCATTGGTATTGAATAGACTATCAATTTGAAAGTTATCGGTGGCCTACCTTGAAACAAAAAACACAAATATTTTCGCAGCATGTTACTTACTGATTGGCCCCTAACTTGTTCGTACATACGCACTTTGAAATAGATAAAAAATTTCTTTACTTTTTTTCACATTAAAACGAAACATTTATCTAGTAACACGTGTGAATTTTAAGAGTTTTTATTATAATTTTTATTATTTTTGTGAATAAAAAAAAAAAAAAATCTCAAATGTTATTTATACTTAATAATTTTAACCGCATTTTAACACGCAGCCTGTTGATTAGTCAGAGAAACCTCTAAAGAAAATTTTATAAACTATCAAACAATAGACTTTAAATATCAAGAAATTTAACAGGTTACAGTAGCGGGTGAAATTTGTTGTATTGTTTAGGAAAATAATTTGTGGTAAAAGATAGTCAAGTAAAAATGTGACATTAAAGTGATCAATAAACAATTTGATTTGCAAAACATTAGTTCTGCTGAACTTATAAATACCCTAAAATTAAATTTAATAAAGATGCATGACTTGCATAACACAAGAAAGCACTTTCAAATGCATTTCAGTTGATACCTCATTCGGTTATGGTATATATATATATACATATATATATTATACGGGTCCCTAATTAGGTCTCGTTTTATCGAAATCGGACTTTTCTAGTCAAGGTAAGGTTCAAAGTAAGTAGGTAAGGTTAAATACTACACTAAAAAAAAAGTTTATAAAGTTAGCGGGGCGCTTTCAAAAAAATTCCTGATGTCAGCAAACTCTTTTGCAAAAAAAATTGTAGATTCAGCAAAAGTTATTATCACTTAGTTGATTAAAAATTAAAAATTCCTTCCTAAAAGACTGAAAAAACTCAAAAAATTTGTGTAAAAATTATATTTTAGTTAATTTATTTGCTGTTAATCTGAAACATTATTTTAAAAATAATATACAATACATTACAAAATATAAAATTATTCATACTCCCACATTGACGACATGAATTCACTTAATATCTGATAATATATAGAAATAATTACATATATAACAAAAACAAAATTATCTTTCAACACTTTTTGCTATAAGAAAACACATTTTGCTATAAGAAAAAGGAAACATAACAAATTAACTAAGATGTGTTTACTTGTCTTTCGCTAGAGTCTGTCTACCTGAAAATATATTTGTTTGCAATTTGATCACACTACATTACTAATCACTTTAATGATTTAGTTAACAAATACACATTTAATGTTTATTAAATTTAAATATTTAATTTTATCTTTAATGCAATTAATAGAAAATTACTTTGACAAGCCGGTGACAACACAAAATTAAAGTTTTTTTAATCCACATATGTATTATCATTGTTAGCGTCCTTTTGTAAGAAAAACAGATACAAAAATCTTCCATGGTTGATTATTTTTATTATATCTTACAAGAGTTGTACTTTTTAGATTTTTAGTATCATTTTCCTCGTCTCTACTACATCTTGGCATGAAGCGACATCTACTTGATAGATATACGCAGAGTATATCTTTCTATCTGGTTGTCGTCCACACTTTTAATTAGTTTATATTTTTCACTAATTGCTTGGAATATTGCTATCGATTAGTTGACTAGGGTTTTTTCTCGAAATAACTAATTTTGCTAGGCCAAAAAGTTAAACTATATCCACTCAAATTTGTATAAATTATGTTAACCTGTGAACCTTTACCAAGTTTTTAGCTAATAAAACAAAAAAAACTTAGTAAATCAGCAAAAAAAAATTTCATCATAGTTTCTAGAAAATAAATTTGGGTTAATTTGGTACAACTCTTCTTAAATGAATTTATTATGGCACCCTCCTTGTAGGGAGAAAAAATTTTGAGTTATTGACCGCAACCCCAATTTTAAACTCTGTTTCCACGTTTTTTTTTTTTTTTTTTTTTAAATTTCAATAATTTTTTAAGAAAATTTCAAAAACTCACCGATTGGGGTTTTATTAAGCACATGTTAGAGATAAAAAAATTGTATGAATCCCTTTTTTGTTTGGCTGGTGCAGCGAATTTATTTCAGAGGATTTCGAGAAAACACTGATTTGTTTAATTTGGTATTTTAATTCCTTATGTTTTTGGTCCAAAAGAAGAATTCTTCAATTTAAAACATATACCAGCAGGAGTTCCCCAAGGCAGTATACTGGGGCCGTTACTATATACCATCTATACAGCAGATATGCCTACTAACCCAAATACACAAACATCTACATTTGCAGATGACACAGCATTCATATGTGTTAATAAAGACACAAGGGCTGCTTCTGAACCACTACAACATCATATTCATTAACTTGAGTTATTAGTTAAATAAATGGAAAATAAAAGTCAACCCATCGAAATGTGTTCATATAACTTTCACTCTTAGAAGACACAATTGCCCCCCAATTAAAATAAACAACATCAGTGTTCCTGAAGAAAACCATGTTAAATACTTGGGCATACATCTAGATCGAAGACTTTCCTGGTCCCGACACATTGAGGCTAAAATAACAGCTATTAAACTAAAATCTGCACGGCTACATTGGCTAATAGGACCTCACTCATCTCTGGACTTGAAAAACAAGGTTTTGTTGTACAAATCTATTATAAAACCAATATGGACACTGCGACACTGGGAACTGCGTGTGCGTAAAATATTCAGAAATTACAAATAAGACAATCCAAGCTTTTACGACTGACAGTCCGTGTCCCATGGTACATAAAAAACGAAAACATTCATAGAGACCTAAACATTAGTATAGTCCGAGAAGAAATAGAGGAGTACTCAATTAAGTATGTGAATAAACTAATAGTTCATCCCAACTCTCTTGCCCGGAATCTGCTTCAGTTCGAAGGACACCAAAGACTAAGAAGAATAAACACCCTGAGATTGGCGCGGCGGGCTCGTCCAAGCTAGGCAGCTGATGAACAACATTTGAATACAGTAAATTAGCTATTACACTGGTGATAGCTTATATATTAGGGCGGGTCGATTTAAAAATCGCTCAACGTTCAAGGAAAATCGTATTCTAGGGATCAAAATAAGAAACTTTGCCGAAGGAACCATACCTCTAAAACGAATTCTGATGTCCCGACTTTTGACCAGTAGGGTCAAATTTTGAAAAAGCCCACTTTGATATTTCAGAAAGTAGGAGGAATCTCTCCAAGATTATGGGAGCTACTTCTTCTTCGGGAGACGCGCTAGGAGATTAATACATAAATCATCATTCTAGGTAACCTTTAAGGGGTTAAAATATAAGTTGAAAGAGGGCCTTTTTAGCCGTGTTTTTATAGCAAAATGTACAAATCTCGGGATAGAGATATTTCAGAAAGTAGGAGGAGTCTTTCCAAGATTAGGGTCTCTATTTCTTCTCCGGAAGACGCTCTAGCAGATGAATGTATAAATTATATTCGATTGGGTTGGATTCGATTGGGGCACTCTAAATGGGTCAAAGTGCGATTTTTCAAAATTTGAACCTACGGGTCAAAAGTCGGGACATCAGAATTCGTTTTAGAGGTATGGTTCCTTCGGCAAAGTTTCTTATTTTGATCCCTAGAATACGATTTTCCTTGAACGTTGAGCGATTTTTTTGCCTCCATACAAATCGACCCGGCCTATTATATATATACTTTTTGTTTTAAGATTTGAATACTTATTGTGAATTTCTAATAGAAAGATTCAATAAACCAAATTTAGTGACAGAAAAAAAAAAAATGTTTTTGGTCAGAATATAACAATACAATTCTTGAGTCCTCTAAATTTAAATCTTTAAGGTCAAATTTTAGGAGACCCTTATGTGCAAACATATTTCAGCTAGCACAGACAAGGAAGAATCTGATAACAGAGACGCCAACACTTGAGCATTAAAAAAAAATATAAATCATACAAAATCGACTATTATTATTATTATCATAGCATTCGCAATAGCTAAGGACGACATTTCTCATTATTATCAAACAAAAAATATCTATTAATTTCCTATTCGCAATGCAAAATAATCTTATCATTATTTAAAAGTTTCTATGTCCATTTTCAAGGACATTTCAATATTTTACCAAAAAAACCCCCCTAAAGTAAACTAATTAATAACATTAAATTAGGCGTCCCATTACTATGGAAAATAAAACGAAAATATTATGAAAAACAGTGATTCAACAATGTTAATTATATAACATTATTATAGAAAAATATCCAAGCCAAATAAAAGCAACAAATGGTGAGACAATGATATATTAATAGTCTGCCAAAGAAACAGAATGCCAAATAAGGTTTCACAGCTTATTTTTTTTATCATATATAACCACTAGTGTAGGTTTAACTATAAGATGACAAATTTAAAAATGGAATAGTATAATAATACACAACAAGAAAAATTTAGCCATTGAATATTGGATATCACAACAAAATTCTGTTAATGCAACTTAATTTTTAGTTTAGTTTTAGTTCCAACATCCAAAATATTTATAAATCACGTGTGAATATGATTGTACTAACCGAATTTATTGATTGTAGCCACCAAAATACATTTTTTAATATTGTTGGCATGTTAATTTTCTGTGTGTATAGTTAGTTATTAATAGATTTATTAGTTTATTAAATATCTAATATTGTTTATTATCTCTCTTTTTCTCTTTTTAGATAACAAAAAAATCCATAAAACATGAAATTAATCTCAACGTTAAGCTCTTTAAAGAGTTTATGACTTGTCTTATTACGCTGAAAAGTAATATTGGGTATACCCACAAAATGTCTTGATTTTTATAGGAAAAATGTTTAATAATAAACAAACAATTTAGTAGTTACGGTTGTGATTATTTAAAGAACAAACAACAAAATGTATAAGACTTCTCCAGCATAACTCTCACTCAACTTCCTCTCATCAACGATTTTTTAAAGCACTCTCATATATATATACTAAAAAAAAAACAATCAAAACGAGTTGTTTCTCTATCAATCTCTCGCATTCTTTTAAAAAATACTCACATTTCCTCTCTCATATACGCTATCGTAAGTTTTATTATACTCAAAATGAATTCCGTTATATCTGCATTTAAAACCAAAAAGAACTCAAGCCAACAAGCCTCAATAGCTGGCTCTAATAATGGCTCAAATGATAAACATAATAATTTGAGCATGATTACAAATTCGTTAACCACTTCGTCATCGAAAAAGAAAGCCATTAATGCTCAAGATAATAGTTATCAATATTTACGACATATACGAGAAATTGATACGGCCACTAAACTATTATCACCCATAGTGGGAGCAGATGATTTACTAGAAACAGATATGTTAAATTTTCGTCCCGTTAACTCTATTACACCTTTAACTTCCTCGGTTGGAGTGGATGTAGTCGATCATGTTCCTGTACAATCCGTGAGATTAACACCTTCTTTAGAGTCCAACACCGATTGTAATATGAATGGGGGAAAAAATCTTCAGACATCACCATCACATACAGAAAATGGTAATTGCTCGGATATGTCGGAATGTATCAATGATCATTCTACGTTAACCAATGGTCAATATAGTTTAACAAGTAGTCCTACTTTGCAATTACATGAGGTAGATGATGATGAATCAGAACATTCAATAACGGCTTGTACTAGCACCACCAGCAGTAGTTCTAGTGATCAAAGTAATAGTACCGTGGTCCATAGTCCAATAGCACCAACAGCTTCAACAAATGCTGTTACAGCAAATAACACACAACAGTTGTCACCGTCGTCGTCTTCAACTTCGTCGTCAACCACAACCCACGCCACAACAGCCACCTTACCAAGTCCCGCCAAAAGTCTGAATTTGAGTCTGAATAGTAATACATCATCTTCTTTGTTATCATCATCCTCCATTAATTCTATTTCTTCCAATTCAAATACCTCTCTTGCATTATGTAATTCCGGTCCAAGTTCTTGTTCATCTGCTACCGGTTGTGAACTTTCCAGTAACGAATATTCTCAGCCCTCATCGCCTACTATGGTTACGCGTTCTTCACAATCTTCCAGTTCGTCGGATTATGTACCCGCTTTTCTCAAGTCATCACACGTAACATTGCCTATAATTATGCCAAATAGTAATAGTAGTTTGGCATCGTTACCGCCTAGTAATCATTCTATAGGTGGTACTCCTATTAATTCGGCCGCTACTACACCTAAACATACACGTTATTCAAAACCCCGTTTAAGTTTGAGTCGTTTTATAAATCATTCAATGCCTTCGGTTCATGGTCGTCCAAATTTAAGTATAGCTTCTGGTTCGCCTGGTAGTGGGGGTGTAAATGGTCAAAATTCAGCGGCAGCAGGAGGTGTATCAAATCCTCCAAAAAGAGCTTCAACACATCAAAGGAATTTAAGTTTGGATTTTAGGTAAGTTTTGAAAACTTAATTTTTAATGATAGTAGAATTTAAGAAACACAAAAAATCGCGAAATATATAATTTAAATAAAATTTTCGTAAGTTTCTTTCTGAATATTGCTATAACATACGTTTCGCTTGAACAAACGGCTTTTTGACAACTATAAGCAATATGTCGTCAGTAATTAAAAGGCTCCCTAAAAGTATCCTCTAATCGCAAAGTTGTTTGCTCTATCGATTGTTTATTTTGTTAACTATCTGGAAACCTCTGCTTCATGATCGTCGATTTTGTAAAAATGTTAAACTGAGTTCATTTAGAGATTTGGTTCATCTAGATTTTTAGAGCCATTCTTTTGTTTATCATTCGAAATACTTGTATCTAAGCTTAAAGAGGTGGTAATGAAGTCGATCTATTCATTAAGAGTAGTGTCCAACCTATTAATTTGCATCGGAAGTCAATTTGGCTGATTACCAATTATTGCCCCAAAAAAACTCGAATGAGTCCAAATAACAGCAATTTAGACATTTTCGGTACGGGAGCGTTTTTGGTATGTTTCCCGTTACCGCTATAGTTTGAGTCTCTTCCAAAATTCTGTTTTTCTCGATCATTTTACTCTACAACTGGTGACATAACATAATCCCAACTTACGTTATCCCAATTTCCGTTAATGGGCATAGCACATGGGAAGTTGGGACTAAGACCAAAGCACTTTCGGTCATAATCACCAGAAGAATATGTACTTAAAGCCTAGAATTGGTGACCTTATCTCCATAATATATTATTATGTTCACCGACTTCTTAGTAAATAGTTGTGGGTGGTCGCTTTGCAAATCACCGTAACCCCCATCTTATTATTAAAATCAGATATTAGGAGAATATCCTCTTTAACGTATCCAAATTAAAAATAAAACGAGATGTACTTTGAAGTTAAGTCCCATCTTAATGAACGATACTACCGCTTTCTCAGAGGTCGTTCTACGTCGTTTCTTTTAAAACTTTACAATCTCTTCCTTTAAGGATGTGATGAATGCCAAATGCTTTCTGTATGTATTATCTGGGCAATCGATTGTGAGGGCCACAGTGTGCTGATATTAAAGCATATTTCCGATTTATTTCTAGCTCTACCAAATATTGCGCATTACGTGATGTAGTGCCTCCAAGTTGGTATTTGGAGGCATTCTATTAGATGAAACGATTTAATTCGATTCGATTGTCAGAAAAGACGATTTTAAGCTTAGTTTACTGGTCGGCCGTCGAACTTTTTTTAATTTTCGTGGCCACTACGGATTGGTTCTTAAATGAAACTAAAAATTGCTTCCAATCAGGCAAACAAAAATATTTCATTTGAAATGGTTCACACACTAGCCATCCCTGTCCAGTCATATCTACTTTTTCCAGTATTGGGGAAATGTAATTTTTAAAGAAAATTAAAAAGAATGGTGTAAAGGTGATATGGGAATTCAAAGGGTGAATCATTTATAAATTCCCAGAATTTTCCACATGGAAACTATTGCGAATTTAAGCCCAGCCATAGTTCTCAATAATTTTAGAATCGAATTCAGTTTTCTTTAATATACTTAACATCAAGTGCAATATGTATTTGAAAACACGTTGCAAATTATGAACATATTCGGGCGCATAACATTCATAATTTGTTGGGTATAAAGTCTGAAAAACGCTTAGCTATAATACCCACTTTTATTATAGGGATTATGACCCGAAATGGAAATAATGTTTAAGTGGGATATTTGACTCATCTCATTACCTTCGTAAATAGCGAAGCTTACAATCCTTTTTTGTCGGTGACATTTATCACTAATTTGCCTTCAATTGTAGTCCAAGCCTTATGAATGATTTCCTTATTTTAACCAGGTAACCATTTCCGAGTTAGATCGATCGATGCACCCAAGACTCGATGATGTGGTTATTTGTAAAAGTTCCAGCTGAAATTAATTAAACGCGTTTGAAGTATCAAGAGATGTACTAGATTGTGTATAGGTAATTAACTCCATAACTATTTTAGTCTAAGCGATCTTTTTAAATATTACCAACAAATGTACTTGATCGAAAAAGGAAAGGGAAAAGGCTTCACAGGCAATTGGGCCCAATATCCCACTAGTTCTCTATTTGCAAAATGATACCAAAATTGTCCAGAAACATTATACAAACAAATTTCTATGTAGAAAAACATCTCGGAATGTGGGTTAAGTGACATTGTTTTATGAATATTGCATTGGTAAGTTTTCTTTGAATCAAAGCGGACTCATCCCTAAACCCGAGTACTATCCTATTTTATATTTGCAACCATTTTATGATGTTTGCAACCATTGCTTTTTTTTCTTCTTCTTTTCATTATAATGCAATATTCTATATCGAATCCTTGAAATGTTCTTTGTATAACACTGTTCAATCGACTTTATAATGGGAAGTGTATTAAGCTTAGTAAACTAAACCTTTATGCCGAGTCCGAAATACTAAGAGAGAATTCGTTCATCGTTTATCAGTCGAGCTATTCGTATGTCGAATAAACTTCTCTCCACAAGCACTACTTTCCTAATTCCTCTTATTTTGGTTAACTCCCTAAATCATCTTTGAAATATGGATTGCGTGACATTCTTCTTCTTTCCGCTTAACTCCTTTTTTCGCTTATTCCAATTATTTCTGCCCCGAATTTTTTTAATACCTTTGCTAGTTCATAAAGCTTTCCACATTTATATATAATAGATCTCACGTTCCAGCATGCTACTTGGGTACATTTCTTATTTATAGAGACTTCTGTAATATTATCTTAATATGAACTGATTCCTACCAAACACGTGGAACTTGCCGCCGAAGCGCGAGGATTGACAAATGTTCGTGACCTTCTATATATATAAATGTATTTTCTTGGTTTAAAATCCTTGTTTTATTTGACTATATATCAGGGTTTCTTCCATGCTCAGAGGGGAATTGCCATTATGTAAGCAGTGATGTTTTAATTTGAATAACATTTAAAAATACATTTGCAGTAATTTTCACACATAACTTTTGAGCACATCCACCAATTTTGCTCATTTTAAATAGCAAACTGCTTATCGCCAACAACAAACAATTTGTCTAAAAACTAATAAACTCTCTTTTATATTAGCGGAGTATTTCGCATTTCAACATGCAGAAGGACATCACTATATCGACTTCGGCATTATTTATGCTGATCAAAAATATATATATAGAATTTTTTTTTAATGAGTTGAAAATGGAATGACGAACTACTATATATTCCCTACTGCACAGTGGGATGGAAAGATAAAAATAAAAAAAAAATTTCTAAAACAAACAATTGTAATTTAAAATAATCGTTTGGGTAATTTTTCCTTGATTTATTTAAAAAAAATATTTAATTAACGGCATTTGTCGATATATTTAAATTCTTTTTTTTTTCTTGAAAACCAATATAACTAAAAATATTTTTTTGTTGTAATTTTAAACCAAAACATCTTATTTATAAATCAACTTATTCCAAACTAGAACAAACAATAAGAGTAAATAAAGAAATTAATAAAACAAGACTTTACCTCGTTAAAACCAAAGAAAACACAATTTGTATTGGAAAAAAAAAATGGCTTGTGTGCAATCGTATAAAACCTTAGAACCCATTAAAAATACAAAAAGCTGAAGAAGTACAAACAAAAAGTATTTCCCCTTAGAGAACATAATACGCTCGCCTACATGCGCTTGTGAAAACTCAATATAAACTATTCAGTTTCCTTTTCAAGTCAACCAGCCAGCCAGCAACCCAATCATCGATAGAGCAGCTTTAAGGTTAAATGGTATTAAGCATCAATTTCATAGAAAATGCAAAAAAATAAAAGAAAAACTTACAAGGCAAAATGCAATTTCCTTCATTGCTAAAACATAAAATCTTTTATGTACGGGTGTGGACTATAAAATGCGAGTACTTTTTTTTTTAATTTTCAATAGTGTTCGATTACTTTGGAAAGTAGTAATCGATACCTCTTGTTTTTTTTTTTTTTGTTAATATAGAAATATTAATAAAAAGATTATCGATAATAAGTGTCATCTTTAGCAACATTTGAAAAAACATAAGTTGGCTTTAAAAAAATGAAAGTGAATATAAACCAAAGTTAAGAAATTTTTGATTGTAACATAAATTTTAGAGCTTTAAACGTTAAAGCAGAACGTCCCCGTTATTGCTTATGTTTGTTTGCCATCTCTAACAGTATGATTATCGATTAAATTGCTCTATACCGATAACCATTACTCAATATTTAATCAACACTATTTCGTTTTCTATATGAAAGACTTACACATCCAGACTCTAGAGATGCTGTGAAATAAATTGTATTGAAAGTTTAAATAAATTGAATTGGTTTGCACTCAAATATAAAAAAAAAACTTTCAAATAAATACATAGATACTAAAACAATTTAAATTTTCCAATTGTATTAGTGTAAGTAAATAATTTCTATGTACTGTAGTATTTTTTTAAGTAAATTAACTTTTATTTAATTTTAACATTATCATTGGCCATCACCTAAATTACCTTCCATTCATATTAAACAAATATTAAAAAAAATTCAAAGTCTCATCACACACAAAATAATATTTTCCCAAACCGTACAAGAGCACAAAGTACATACAGTTACTCTAAAAAAATTATGACTGCCCCAAAATTCCAAAAAAAAAATTAAATCAATTATAATAATAATCACATCAGGTTTTCTAGATAAATATTGTATCTCAACATTTCGAGTTCAAAAGAAAATACAGATTTTCGTTATATTCTGGACTTTATAACATCGCAATCTCAGAAAAAGTATCTTCAGGCACTAGTATGTTTATGCGGTTTATATGGCAGTCGAAGAGTGCCATAAACGTACTACTTCTGGCCTTAGTGTTTAAGATTACCATCTAAAGGGTGATTTTTTAAGAGCTTTCGGATTTGATTAAAAAAAATTTAAATTTTTATTTGAGTCGATAGAACGATCTATATAATGCAATGTTTAAAGATGTTATTCTCTCTCCAACATATCGGCCGATATCTCACGAATAAGTTCTTCAATATTGGCTTCCAGCGCGTTAACCGTTGCGGGCTTGTCCCTATAGGCATGAGCCTTAACATAACCCCACAAAAAATAGTCTAAAGGCGTTAAATCGCACGATCTAGGCGGCCAATTGACCGGCCCCAAACGTGAAATAAACTATTCACCGAACTCGCCTCCCAATTGGGCCATTGTTTCTCGTGCTGTGTGGCATTTGGCACCGTCTTGTTGAAACCAGAGCTGTTAAATTTGAATTACGATTAGTAATCAATTAGATTACATTTTAAAAAGAATGGTATTGAAAAGAGAATTACTCTTTTGAACAATTCCTGATTGTTAATTAATTATGATTACAAATAATCCAAAAATAATCAAGATTAATTTGGATTACGAGAAAATAATCAAAAATAATCAAAAGTAATCAAACAAATAATTGACTACTTTCAAGGATTATTTTTGATTATTTTAGATTATTTTTTGAAGCAAGCAAATTCCGAGTATGGCTTCAACATCTCTAATGTGTAGGCAACAACCTTTCATTATCAAGGGCTGGCATTTCGTCATTAATTTCTTCTTCGAAAAATCATTTCCCACACCGTAATCTCAGAACGCTTTTACAAAATTTGAACCGTTGTCCGTAATGGTCAAAACAATGTTTGATCTGTTCAAACCAAAGGCAGTGTTGATTTCAGTAATCATCTGCCCAATATTTTCCGCGGTGTGTGCTCCACAAATTCTTCTACATGCCAAAGCTGCCAATTTACGTTCGAAAATGTCTGTAAGCCAATGACACGTATATACAAAAAAGCTTCTGCGATTTCCAGACCAAACATCTGTTGTGGTACAAAATGTGTGTGTAAATTTCTTCTTTGAAAATTATTTTTCGTGAATTCACACAGACTTTTTTAGGGCCGGTTCTGATTATCTGCAATCGTAATCAATTAGTAAGCGTGCGAATCTGAAAATAATCATTACTTCACCTTTCAAAAAAATAATCTAATTACTAATTATTACGATTAGTAATCATTACTTAACAGCTATGGTTGAAACCACTGTCATCCAAGTCCAGCATTTCCATTTTGGTTAAAAAATAATTTTTAAATCATCGCACGGTAGCGCTCGACATTCACAGTAACGTTCCCGCCTTCGTCGTCTTTGAAAAAGAACGGTCCAATGATGCCACCGGCCCATAATCCACACCAAACAGTGCATTTTGCGGGATGCATTGGCAGTTCTTGCAATGCTTCTGTCTGCTCTTCACACCAAATACGGCAATTTTGCTTGTTCACGTATCCATTCAACCAGAAATGAGCTTCGTCGCTGAACACAATTTTCCGATAAAAAAAGTGGATCTTCATCCAACTTTGCCAACGGCTATTCACCAAAAGTTAGCCATTGTGGTAGGTCGTGTGGCTTCAATTCTTGCACCAGCTGTATTTTAAAAGGCTTTACAACCAAATCCTTTTGTAAAATTTTTCACGTAGTGGAGTAACAGAGGCCCAATTGCTGCATCGAATCGATAATGCACGGTCATCAACCACACTGGCGGATATAGCTGCGATATTTTTCTCTATCCGCACTCTATGTACATATGCATGTTGGGGTTTAATGTCCAATAATGTAAATTTGGTGCGAAAATTAGTCACCAGATTCCGAATATTCGCCTCAGAAGGTCGCCCAAACTGACCATAAATTGAAAGAAATGCACGATGTACTTTCTTAACCGAGTATGAATTTTGATAATAAAATTCAATAATCTGCAAGCGTTGTTCTTTTGAAAGTCGATTCATGGTTAATATATAGACCAAATTGAACATGTTTAACTGTAACATGTTACACCTAAACAGCTGAGCTGCCAAAAACAGTGTTGTAATTGCCAATACTTGGTCCAGTGAATCTTTTACAATCGTAGTCATCGTATTCGTTTATATCACAGTACACACAGTAACTAAATTAAAAAGCTTAACCCTTAAATGCCCGTTGTACCTGTAAAGATACAACCATTAAACAATTTCTACGGCTTCATTTTGAGCTTAATTAAAATAAAAACTTCACTAGTGTGTTAAGAAAACACAAGCGCTCTTTAATAAAATAAATGTTTTAATAAATATTTAGAATTGCGCCTTTTAGTAATCATGAAAGTCGAAAAAACTAAAATATGCGAAATAAATTAAAAACTCAAAAAATGCGTTTTTTATGATATCAAAAAAAAAAAAAAACTCAAAAATGATGTTAAAAAGTTTAAATAAAATACATAAGGTTAAAGAAGCAAATGTAAGCTTTCAAATGTTATATTATGTTTGTCCCTAAGTTCCTTCACTTTTGCGTAACGGGCAATTACAATTTTGGGTTTTTTGTGTTTAAGAAACATAAAAAATATATTTTTAAAATCGTTTTTTTTTATTTAGCATTTCACACCATAAAAACACCTTTTTATTCACATCAAAGCTGTTGGATAGTTAAGGGCAACTGGTTTTCGAAATTACTGAACGCATCTTAAAGGAAAAAAAAATTGTGAAATTTGGTGCTAAAACTACTAAAAAGTAGTTAAAAATTACGTTGCAGAACAGACTGCTAAAATGAACTAATTTTTTTTATTTTTTGCTAAATATTAGCAAAATAAGAATAGCAAAATTGTAATTTTTAACCAGCTTTTTAACTAGCTTTTTCTGCTATTTTTATAGATTTATTTCTATGAGTGTAAGAGATAAAAAAAAAGTAACTATCGTTTATAATATTGTGACCAATGCCTGTAGAGATTTTATTTAACATGCTGCAATTCATTGTTGTCGTCTCTATGGGTGGGTTATATGTGACATGTTGTTTGCGACAAGTGTGTGCAAGTGTGGGACACGACTATCTCGAAATGATGGGTAAAATGCAATTTCCAAACATTTAACAATATTTGGTTCAATGTTTGTTTTATTTTTTGTTACACAAAAATTTATTTATCTTTAGGGAGTGAAAACGAACATGAAATAACAAAAATGATAGAAATTTTTAAATCTTATTTTTTTTTTGTTATGTTAACACAATTTTTGTTTTTGTATTAACTTTTTGGTTTGTGGTAAAACGTATAGCCAAGTATGTCATCTGGGAGTTGTGATATGAGATTTTTTATTTTAAAATTGATTTGAAAAAATTACTTGAATTTAAGCTAATAAAACAAATTTGGTGAAATGCTCTTAAGAATTTTATTAAATTTTAAAGTGTTAAATCTCATCGAATTCTACGGTCAAAATATTAACAAACTTTAATTCTATCGAAAGTGAAAGATCACTTTCGATCAAAAATTACTGTGAAATGAAAATTCGAAGTGAATCAGGGCATGTAACCCTAAATTCTCTGTTGACTACGATTAATTTTTAGAGCATACACTAGGGTGGGACGATTTGAACGTCTTAATGGGCTATTCGCGTTTCTGATTCTTGGGATTGTACTGAGCAAAAAATTTCGCTAGACAATACGTCTACGGTGAAAGCCGAGCTTCCAGATTTTGACTTTTTAGCCGTATTTTGTGAAACTAACAATGTGTGGGATGGACATATCTCAGGAAGTAGGAGGAGCTTATCCAAGATTATGGTATCAATCTCTTCTTTGGAAGATTCTCTAGCAGATTAATGCATCAATTATATTTGTGTTGGGGTTAATTTTTACTTTCAAAATAGGGCTTTTTTGCCGTAAACTGGAAGCTCGATTTTCACCGCAGACGTATGGTCTAGTGGACTTTTTTGCTCAGTACAATCCCAAGAATCAGAAACGCGAAGCGCCCGTTGAGATTTTTTTCCTTCCATACTAATCGCCCCACCCTAGCCTATACACAGAGAATAAATTAGCTGGAATTCCAGTGTAATCAACAAAATTTAATAATTTTTCAATAATTTTAATTGTAAGTACTTAAAATTCATCATCAGAATAATTAAACTATATTGTAAAAATAAAATATATAAAATTAACGAAAACACAGTCACATCATTCAAAATATTGGTTTTGCTTATCAATATTGAAAAAAATATTATATTCTACATTACATTTAATACCAACAACCAACCACTTTTAGGAGATTTTATCCCTTGAATGAATAATTTGCAGTTAAAATCAAATATTAGTTTCGCCTGCAAAAAAAAACACTCACTTTTTCTAAAATATAAGTTTTTGTTACCAATTTTAAAATAATATAAAGTTTTTTAATAGTTTTTGTAATAATAAATAATAAAATATTAAGATTAGCAACCCAATTTCTATTGTACTGTAACGAAGAGTTTCCTCCGTTTGCTGGGTTATAGCTAGCGGAGGTCCAGGTTCGTCACAAAAATTTATATAATAGCGACTTTGGGTGGAAATAAATGAGTAGATTTAAAATTTCTTTATTTTTTTATTTCAGTATTGTTTTCTCTTTATTCATCCATTTATAAAAAATTCCATTTGTAATTCGATCTTAAAATTAGTTATAGGCTTATGAAATACTTATCTAAAAAACTTGTCCCCGTAGCATCTAGAGAGGATGTTGCTGGGCAGGATGTTTTCCAAGTCGGTATGTTGGGCTAAGCCGAGTCAGTGGGAGTGCAACAGATAGAAACTTTTAGAATTCTGAGTAATCTCGAAAGCGAAAAGAGGCGTAAATGAGTTTATACGAATAAGGAAACCTCTCGAAACGATACTTATGAATAAATAAAAAAAATAAAATATAAGAGAACCTAAACGGAACTCCCAAAAAATCAAAAAAAATAACGCGAGTTACTCGAAGAGAAGAATATGGGAACCTAAACGGAACTCATAAAATACCCGAAGAGAAAAAATATGGGAACCTAAACGGAACTCCCAGAAGACGCGAAATACCTGAAGAGCAAAATAAATGAAGCGAAACGGAACTCCTAAAATACTCGTAATACCCGAAGAGAAAAATAAGGGAACCTAAACGGAACTCCCAAAATGCCCGAAGAGAAAAAAATATGGGAACCTAAACGGAACTCCCAAAATACTCGAAATACCTGAAGAGCAAAATAATATGGGAACCTAAACGGAACTCCCAAAATACCCGAAGAGAAAAAATATGGGAACCTAAACGGAACTCCCAAAATACGCGAAATACCTGAAGAGTAAAATAAGTGAACGTAAACGGAACCCCTAAAACACTCGAAAAACCCGAAGAGAAAAAATATGGGAACCTAAACGGAACTCCCAAAATTCCCGAAGAGAAAAAAATATGGGAACCTAAACGGAAATCCCAAAATCGTACGAAAGACCCGAAGACCCCAAAAACGCAAAATCACTTTAAGAGAAAATCTGTGGGAACCTAAACGGAACTCCCAAAAACACTCGAAATACCCGCAGAGAAAAATGTGGGAACCTAGACGGAACTCCCAAAATACCCGCAGAGAAAAATATGGGAACCTAAATGGAACTCCCAAAAACACAACTTAGCTCGATTTCAAATAGAGGAACCAATTTACGGAACTCCGCTATTTGTCACGACGACCTGTGCATGCTGCCGGCCACACACTAACTGATATTTTTGAACTCTGTCCATTCTTGTTAAGCCTGTTTACCACTTTTATTATTTCGACACTCGTTGTCATTTGACATTTGTTGTAAGCTGTTCTCCTCAGCTGGCGGTGATGCCAGTCTGTTTTGAAACTCTTCCCTTAAACTGGGTGACTCGTAGTAGATTATTCTGAAAGCCATTAATTTTAAATTAAATTAGTTTTATTCCTGTGTAAAGAAAATTAATTATACATTTCAGTGGTTATAACAAAACATTAAATGAAAAAATATGGTGGAGTCAAAAACAAGACCCTAGGCGAAAAAAATATTTAAGGTAGAAATTTGAAAATTCAAATTGAGTTTAGGCTAGAAGTAAAATAATTGCCTGACAAACAGAAGGTCGCCGGTTCGAGCCAAGTTCGCGGAGAAGAATTTTTTATTAATAAAATAATTTTAAAATAATATACATTTTTTTATAGTTTTGGTAACTCTATTATAATAGCGAGATTAGCAACAGAATTGCTATTGTACATACAAATCTGTTTTTAGACAAATATTTAAATTTGAAAATAAAAAATATTCAACGTTGAAATTAAAAAAAAACACACATTTAAATTGGGTTTAGGCTAGAGGTAAAGAAGTACTTGCCTGACAAACGGAAGATCGCCGGTTCGAGCCCAGTTCGAGGCATATAATTTTTTTTTTATTAATAATATAAATTTTGTTGAACGCATGTGAATCTATTTATAGAATATTATAGTCCATAAACATAAAATATTCAAATGTTGCAATCAAAATTCGAAATTTGTAAATAAATGTCGGTTGTTACAATAATATTAAAATTTAATAATAGTGATAGTACGTAGAACCACAAAATTTCGGTTGAAACTACAAAACTATTTTCTGTGTGTAAATAAAGGATTTAAAGGATTCTGTGATTGATTAAAGGAAAATGTTTCTTTTAGATGATAGTTCCAGTCACTTGCAGTCCCATTAACTCACATAATTAATTTAGCTGGTTATGTATTTGCACTTGTACTCATTTTGGATAAAAGTTTCTATTCAAAATAATTCATTTGTGTGCGGTAATTGAACAATATCAACTAAAAAATAACTTTTAAAAAGAACATGAAAGCTTTCCTGCCGGTTCGTTGTCAACAAAAGTATTTCAAGCAATTTGTTCATTTCATTTTTCTAAAGACATAATGGGAAGGTTTGTAAATAAAAATTCGTTAATATTTGAAAAACGTATAACATATTTTGTGATGAAAATATCCGTTTAAAAAGAAACTTGTAAAAGTAGCAGGAAAAGTTAATAAAAATTGGTTTAAAATGATGTTGCAGAAATTAGCAGATTTTTGATGGAACCTTTTTAACAATTATTTAACAATATAAAAACCAAAAATTGTATATTTTTGATTGTTGTGCTGTGATGAGGAAATACGAAAATGTATTTCTTTGCTAAACATTTATTCATTGATTGTAAAGGGTGATGTTTTAAGAGCTTTCGGATTTGATTTAAAAAAAAACACATCAAATTTAGAGAAATGATGAAATAATGAAAATGAAAATTATTCATGTTCGAGGGCATACTCTATATTTCTTTATTAGGATATTGTCCTAACAAATAATCTAAAGTTTTTTTTTCAAATTTATTAGTTGACCCTTTCAGGAATGTGTTGATAGATCTATTTCGGAATGTATGATGAAATCTTTATTTGAATCGATAGAACGATCTTTATAATTCAACGTTTTAAGATGATTTCATGCAAATGTTGACCGCGGCTACGCTTTAAATGGTTCATACGTTGGGTCCAATTTTGGCATACTCTCTCCAACATATCGCCCGATATCTTACGAATAAATTCTTCAATATTTTCTTCCAGTGCGTCAACCGTTGCGGGCTTGTCCCTATAGACATGATCCTTAACATAGCCCCACAAAAAATAGTCTAAAGTCGTTAAATCGCACGATCTAGTCGGCCAATTGACCGGCCCCAAACGTGAAATAAACTGTTCACCGAACTCGCCTCTCAATTTGGCCATTGTTTCGAGTGCTGTGTGGCATGTGGCACCGTCTTGTTGAAACCACATGTCACAGATGTCCAGCTTTCCCATTTTCTATTTCCACATGTCACCTACATATGTCCAGCTTTTCCATTTTGGCCAAATACGGCAATTTTGCTTATTCACGTATCCATTCAACTAGAAAAGAGCTTTGTCGCTGAACATGATTTTCCGATAAAAAAGTGGATCTTCATTAAACTTTGCCATCTCCCATTCAGCAAAAGTTAGCCGTTGTGGTAGGTCGTGTAGCTTCAATTCGTGCACCAGCTGTATTTTAAAACTTTGTACACCAAAGTTCTTCCGCGAAATTGTAACAGAGGCCAAATTGTTGCGAATCGATAATTCACGGTCATCAACAGCACTGGCGGATACAGCTGCAATATTGTCCTCTGTCTGCGCTCTACGTATGCGTGTTGGTGGTTTAATGTACAACAATTTTTTTTTTGCGCGAAGAGGATAACAAAATTGGAGTTTGATATTTTAAATTGATATCTTCATTTAAGATTATTTCATTTTTGAGTGGGATGTTATGAATTTCAAAATAAAAACATCAATTTTCCTCAACTTTAAAAAAATTATGTTTATTTTTCATGGGTCAATATATTTGGTGATGTTCTGTATTTCACTTTTGGTTGAAGCTGAAAATTTCATGAAATTTTGCTCTCAACTTAGTTAATACATTTTCGTTTGAAATTTATGTGAATTATTATTGTACATTGAGCATTTAATCGAATAAAGTTGATATGGAAGCAACTAAAATTTTGGAACCCAGTGTAAAACTGACATACATTTCAATTTCACTGCGATTTGATATCACTTCGGAATGCAGAACACCGCAGGTTGTTTTGTTTAATTCCATATTTTAATTAAATTCAGCCAATCCAATTATATATTGTCCGTCTAATAACATATGGAATAATATATTGTAAGATACAATTAAATATGCCTTTTTACAAAAAATTAAAGTGGCAAGTAAAATTGTATTTTACCATATATGACGTCATACTTAACTATATTAAATTTTGCATAACTGGATCACAATATATAAGATTATATAATATTATTACTCGGGTGTTCATTATTTAATGAAACATTTTATTGAATTAAAGGAACTTTTCATTAAATAAATAAAGTTTTCATCAAATGTATTAAAATTTTCATTAATTTTATAAAATTGTTCGCTAAGTTAATGAAACTTCTCATTAAGTTTATAAAACTTTTCATTAAGTTAATGACACTTTTCATTAAGTTAATGATGATTTTTAATAAAATATGGAGTTTATCATTAAATTAACAAAACTTTATTAAATTAATTTAATATTTCATTACATTATTGAAAATTTTTATTAAGTTATTGAAATGTTTCATTTCATTAAAGAAATTCATTAAGTTAATGAAAGAGTGTTTAAAATTAATAAAGCTTTTTATTTTTTTTTTTTTTTATTAATTAATAATCATATAATTACAAATTATATACTATTACCCTAACCGAGCACTAGCTACTATGGCCTTCGGCGCGTTGTAGCGAAAACAGACCAGTGCCTCTGGTGGGAATCGAACCCACGACCCCCCGCACTGATAAGCCAGCACGCTACCAACTAGCCTACCGGGGCGCACTAGCTTTTTATTAAATTAACAAAATGTTCATTAAATTTTATTAAATAAAATTTTCATACATATATGAATCTTTCCATTTATCCAATTATGTTTTGAATAAATTTATTAAGTGTTTCAGTAAATTAATGAAAATTTGTACACAAATTTCTAAGTTCAATAGATTTATTAAATAATAACGTAACTGAAGTTTTGTAAAGGTTGTTTTGTAAAGAAAGTTTCATTAATTTAATGTAAATTTCATGGGATGAAATTTTATGAAACATTTGTTTTTTGTTTTATATTTTAAAAAATTTTGAATTTATGTAAAAATTGAGCTCAAGATAATAAATATAATCTGTTTCAAAGATCGAATAATATTTAAAAATTTATCATTTATAAAATTGTTATCCATCATACAAATTAAAATAAAAAATTAAGAAAATAATAAGTGAATGCATTTGGATAATATTCCGATCTAATAGAAATAAGCTAGTAAACATTTTTGCTGAAACTACAAAAAATTCGTTAATAATTACGTTACAGAAAAAACTGCTAAAATTATCAGATTTTTGTTGTTAAATGTTAGTGGAATGAAAATATCAAATATAAATCTGTGAAATCTACAAAATTCTATTTATATATAAGCTAAATTTTAGATAATTAAAAATTACAAATTAATCTGCTAAAATCAGCAACAAAAATTGTTAAATATTAGTAGCCAAAACAACACCAACAAATTTTTTAATTTTGGAAAAAAAATTTTTCTTTTTTTATGAGAAACAAAAACTGCCCTTCTGAAATTAGAAGTCTACAATTTTTTAGCAAATGCTTCTGTTAAAAAATGGTTGGCAAAATATATATTATAATTGTATGCAAGTATCAGTATATTTTGCCAAAAATTTTGTTGATATTACAGTTTTTGTTTGCGGTTTTTTATCTACAAATATTCAACAAACATTTTTGTTGATTTTAGCAGAGTAAATTACTATTTTCAACTAACTTAAATTCAACTCGTATATACCAAAAATTTTGTAAATTTAACTGTTTTTTTAAAGTAATTAAATGTGCTAAAGTCCCAAAACTTATTTAACAAATTGTGAAAGACAATCTGCTGTAGGCGTGTCCCTATCCGGATTTCATTCCTGCCCAAGGAAATCTTCAGGGGACTTTGTTATTAGAATTTCTAGAGATATTTGTTATGTTAAATCACAAACTCAATGAGAATTTCTTGTCCTCGTCTAGGAGCGAGATTCAAAATTTAAAATATCAAAGAAAAAACAAAAAACAACAACAAAATATTATCACAATTGGCTTTGTCATCTGCCAAATACTACTCTTTTTTTGTGTTGTTCTTCTTTTACTAATATTAACCAACAACAAAATTTGCAAAATTTAGCAGTTTGTTTTTTGCAACGTCAATTTTACAGGTTTATTGCTATTATTGTCGTATTTCTTTCTTATCGACAATTTCTCTAATAACTGTTCCGATTCTCGACTTTGGTCTTATTATTTGGCAAAAACACATCATTTAATGTTCTCTTACTAAAAGGATTCTTTCCCTTTGTAAAATTCTTAATCTCGTAACTAGGTCAGTGATTTCTTTGTTTGCCACATTTTTTCTCTCTAAATAAAAACATACAAAATTTTGGCTTGAAAAAATGTAATAAATTTAAAAAACAAAATTTAATTTTTAATAAAGATTTAAAAAAATATATTGTAATGAAGAAGAAATGTCCTACGGAAATGAAATAGAATCCTGCTTAACAGTCTTAATAGAAAATCAATATTTCACACATATTTCTTGACCCCTTAACAAATATTTCCTACTAACTCGTGACATCAACACTTGTTTAAAGAGTCCTTGGTGCAAAATAAAAAAAAAATGTAAATTTCTCGAAAAAAAAATACAAAATGTCCATGTTTAATATAAAAACACTATACAAATATTCTGGGTAACTAGAAAAATACACACGAATTACATTTTTTTTATTATTTTAATTTTTTTTTTGCTCGTTAAAAAAAGGTTTTCTTCTTTCTTGCTTAAATAATTCTGTTTTAGCATTTAAAACACTGCTAATAATATACAATTTTGTCATAATAGGGCGCCTTGTCCAATGTTTCGTCGTCGTCGTTGTTGTCGTCATCACCATACTCCATCACCAGTTCCAGTTCAGTTTCATTCGTTTATGTACTTTGTGTTAATTAAAAGCAAATTAATTTACTACTTTCCCGACGAAAAAAGTATATATATAGTCATATATGTCCGTATGTAACGATATATATTGACTTCTCTTATATGTTTTTACGAAAACTTATCTTAATTTATCGTTATAGCTCATTTTATATATAAGTTGATCTTTTTTATATCATCATATATACTGGATATAGCTAAATATGGTATCATATATACTTCCATCTATGAATATATATATAAGTATATATGATACAATAAAACCAAACAAATTCTATAATTTTTATACAATAATATATGGCATCACATTTAATTCTATATAAATAATTGAGTTAAAATTAAAAATTCTGTAATTTTTATATATAATTATATATAATCATATATGGTAAAAATGAACAAATAATATATCACTATTGTATATAATTGTCAAAAAAGACAAAAACATACTAAATTCAATGTATTTAAAGAAATATAGAAATATATAATAATAACAGTAAAAGTAAAAGTAAAAAGCATAGAAAAGCTACACTCAAAAAAAAGTTAGTAAAGTCAGCAAACAATTTTGTTGAGTCAGCAAAATTTTAGTCAGGAAGGAGCTTGCAAAAAAATTGGTAATGTCAGCAAGAACGTTTGCTGAAAATATAAAATTATTGCTGAATATTAGTAGACTGAAAAAAACTCAAAAAATTTGTAGAAAATTTATACTTTAGCTAATTTAATTGCTGAAAATCTTAAAAAAAAAATGTTTTTATTCTTTTAAAAATAATTTACATTACATAACAAAATATAAAAATGTTCATAATCCCACATTGACGACACGAATTAATTTAATATCTGAAAATATATAGAAATAATTATATAAAGGGTCCGCCAAATAACTTTTTTTTTTGAAAATGCTATAAAAAAAAACTACTGAATATTTTCGCAAATTTCTTTTTTTATTTGAAAGTACAATCCTTTCGGTTAATAATGGAAAATAATTTCATTCAAATGGCTGCCTCGGCTGGCCATGCAGTAGCCTACACGATCGGTCCAATTTTTAAGCACATTATCGATTGTGTGCAGCTGTATTTCACCAATGGCTTCACGAATATTGTCCTTTAAAGCGTCAATTGTCTCTGGCTTGTTGGCGTAACACTTGTCTTTGACGGCACCCCACAAATAATAGTCCAACAGTGTCAAATCGCAGCTCCGAGGTGGCCAAACGACATCAGCTCTGCGGCTGAAAATGCGATCTTCAAAAACAGGCCGCAAAACATCGAGTGTAGCTTCGGCCGTGTGGCACGTAGCGCCGTCCTGTTGAAACCAAATGTTGCCAATATCCTCCTCTTCATTTTTGTGAACAAAAATTCTTTCAGCATGGCCCGATAACGATCGCCATTGACTGTAACGGCCACTCCTTGCTCACACATTCTGCAACATTACCATGATTTTCAAAGTAATGTCGCAATATTTCCCAGCGTTGTTCAAGCATATACACAGCCATAATCGTTCAGGGGAAGGATAAAACTAATTATTTGTCAAATCAGACATGAGCTAAGTGTTACCATTCACGAAATAAGCACCAGTTGAAAAAAATGTTAGATGGCGGACCCTTTATAACATAAACAAATTATCTTTCAACTACTTACATCATTGGTTGTCTAAATGATGGCATCTTTCTAGAAAGGAAACAACACGAAATAACAAAATATAAAATATAAAACCCTTTTTTTGAAATAAGAAAAAGGAAACATACACAACTACGTAAGATGTGTGTTCTTGTCTTTCGCTTTAGTCTGCCTACCTGAACGTATATTTGTTTGCAATTTGACCACACCACATTAATAGTCACTATAATCATTTAATTTATAAGTAAACAATTAAACTTTATTAAATTTAAATTCTTTATTTTGTCTTTAATTTAATTAATAGACAATTACTATGACAAGCCGGTGACAACACAAAATTTAAGTTTTTTTTAATACGCAATTTATATGTATACGATACAAATTGTTGGCGTCCTTTTGTTTTATTGTGTATGAAAAACAGATACCAAAATCTTTTATGGTTGATTTATTTTTATGTCTTACAAGAGCTGTACTTTTTAGTATCAATTTCCTCGTCTCTACTACATATTGGCATGCCGCAACATCTACTTTATTCTGCGTATTTCTTTCAATCTGGTTGTCGTCCACACTTTTAATGTGCTTATCAACACAATTTTTTTTCAGCAAAATAAATTAGTTAAACATTAGTATAACATTAGTGCAAAACAGTTAAGTGCTGAATAAGTATTACTAAAATGTTAGCTGAAAACATAATTTCAGCAAAAAATTTGGCTGAAAAGTAGTATACTTGATTTCCAAGACGTTTTACTAACTTTTCTACTAAATTATTTTTTTTTTTTTCAAAAGTAATAGAATAAATAATATTTCGTGAGTATAAAAAAAACTTCGTCATAAATTAAAAAAAAAAAACAATGAAAAGCTATTTTAATGCCCAAAATCGGAAAATCCAAATAAAGCAAAAAAAAAACATAAAAAAGTAAAAAAGCTAATTTGTATTCTTTGATAATTATATTTAAACATATATGGTAGAAACAAGAAAAAATCAATTAATTTTACAGATAATTGTGTATGGCATCACATATTAGTCAAATTGAAATTCTAACTTTCCAATTCATTGATTTATACTTAATTTTTCATTATTATTTGGAATGTTAAACAAAATAGTAGTGCGGAAAGAATTTTATGAAGTTATAACAAATTATATATAACTTGATCAAATTAGATAGATCCAATTTTCGGATGAAATTATATCAGATGAGATCCCATGGGATCTCATGAAATAAGGTTATTTATATAATTTTTCGGATCAGCTATGATATGATGTGATAACGAATTATATATATGTGATTATATATACCTTTATCGGAACTTTTTTCATCGGGTTGTCAGACAAATATAAAAGTTCCAGTAGTCATAGTATACGAGTAGTATTTACAACACAAACCCTCATCATTTTATTTATTATTTATACTCACTTTACAGCAAACATTTCATACAAAAAAAAAAACTCGAAACGAAATTAAAATATACATAACAAGGATAGAAATTTTGCAACGGTTAAAATCGACCAACGGATTCCCTTAAAAATTTTATTAAAATGATTTACTACCGACTTTTTGGGTTTTTCAATATGGACTTGACAACTTTTTTCCATCGGCCATCGGCTTCAATTCTTGAGTCAGCTTGTTCTTGTATGGGTGTAAACCAAGATCCTTACGCAAAATTCGACATAAAGTTTTCTTGGCGATGCCCAGTTCTTGAGAACGCAGCGGAATCGTCTGATTTTTATCGTTTGCTACGGACGCCTGAACGGCAGCGATATTTTCGGCACTTCGACCAACCCGTTGGCTCACTGGCACTGCAGCATCACACAATGAATATGTAGACTCAAATTCTTGTACTAAACTTGTTATTGCTTGTCTACTAGCGCGAGAATAACGACCGAAAATTAAAGTTAACGCTCTTAAAGTTGCGGTCACCGACTCCAAATACATTTTTATAATTTGCATACGTTGTTCGTTCTCGTACTTTACAATGATGAAAATGTTGAGTTTACTGAAAAAACGGAAAGTAACCGTTAGATGATCAGTGAAATACTGCGTTCACAAATTAAATTCAAAGTTGTCAAGTACTTATTGGAAAACCCTTTAATTATATTTTGACTTCGGATTCATGTTAGAAAGAAAAAGGTTTACATTCGAATAACCGAAAATGTTTTGTTTTATTTTGTTCTGATTATTAAATGAATATACTTGCCGAATTTCGACATTCCAGCTTTGCTACCCAGCAAAACCACACATTACCAAATAATGGGTAAAGTAATGTATCGCTATAGGGCTTACCTCATTACAATACACCTTACTTCACTGATGAATTTTACAGGAGATGAGCCTAAAAGTAATGGGTGGACCCATTACTTTGTAGGGTGTAAAGTAACTGGTTACTTATTTGGTTACACAGTTTGAAAAAGTAATGGTTCTATAAATAGATTTTCACAAAAAAACAGTATTAAAAAAATTTATTACAAACATTTTTTTTAATTAAATAAATAACGTGGTATCGCTGGGATTCCAATCGGTAAGTCATTATATTTTGTTTCAAAATAGTGTAAAAGGTAATGATGTATCAGTACAAGGTAATCCATGAGTACACAATTATTGGTAATTCATTACTTTATGTTTCGAAATAATGCTGAATGTACGGAGTGTGCATTACAAAGTAATGCATTATGTAACCCATTATCGGTAACTCATTACATTTTGTTGGAAAATAACCTTTTATGCATTAATTTAATGAAAATTACGTTAATTTAATGAATACATTAATTAAATGAAAATTACATTAATTAAATTAAACTTACATTAATTTAATGAAATTTACATTAATTTAATGAAAATTACACTAATTTGATGAAAATTGCAATGGCTTAATTTTATTGAAACAAAAATTACCGAATCAATAAAAAATTACATAAACTAAATGAAAAATTTTAAAAGTTTAAACTTTTAAAATTCCCTAACTTTGTCCGTAAATGTTATAAAAATACGAAAGCGAAAAACTTTTGATCAATATTATTGAATTTTTTATTTTGTTCTTTTTAAATTCAATGAAATTTTCGTTCACCAAATTTTAATATACAATTCTTTTTGTAAAAGTGTAGGGTATCGAAATTATTACAACAGAAGTGGTAGACCAACAGACAGACCAATAATTTTACTCTACAATTCACATGAGTTTTCATTTAATGAAATTACATTATTTAAACATTGGCTTTGGTGTTATTGCTGGTTAGAGGGTCATTTGCGTATGCTTATATATTGTGGCAATTTTATTGACGCCAGTCTAAAAAAAAACCTTTTTTTATGTATTTCTTCAAATGATAGCTTTACATATGATTATTACAGGAAGTACAGGCATTAAAATTTATGTAATGTTTTAGTTTTAAAGGCTGGCAACAAGAATAGATGCAGCGTTATAGCTAAAACTATTTGCAAATTTGTAATATGAACCAAAATAAATGAATTGCTGCAGACTATCATAAACTCTTCAATTACTCACAGAAAACAGTTTTGTAGTTGCAACCGAATTTTTTGCCAACCGAATTTTTGTGGTTCCACGTACTATCACTTATTTTTGAATTTTAATAATAAATATTGTAACAACCGACATTTATTTAGAAATTTCGCATTTTTATAGTACCAATTGAATATTTTATGTTTATGGACTTTAATATTCTATAAATAGATTCACATGCGTTCAACAAAATTTTTATTTTAGCCTAAACCCAATTAAATATGTTTTTTTAAATTTCAACCTTGAATATTTTCTAGTTTTAAATTTAAATATTTGTCTAAAAATAGATTTGTATGTACAAGATAAATTCGGTTGATAATCTCAATATCTTTTTAGAGTTACCAAAACTATAAACAAATTTATATTATTTTAAAATTATTTTATTAATAAAAATTCTTCTCTGCGAACTCGTCTCGAACCGGCGACCTTCTGCTTGTCAGGCAATTACTTTACCTCTATCCTAAACTCAATTATCATAGCCCACATTTTGAACAAACGAATTGCTACAACTATTGAACCTCAATTTCGCAACGAACAATACGGTTTCAGAAGAGGTAAATCATGTGTAGACCTTATATGTAGCCTTCGAATAATAGAAGAGGAATCTGTTGAGTGGAGATCTCCATTATACTTGCTATTTATAGACTTTGAACGTGCATTTGATACGTTACACCAACCGGCCATATGGAACGCTTTAAGATGCAAAGCGATTCCAGAAACACTGATATAGCTTGTTAAAGGCTTTTATGATAATGCATCCTGTCGAGTACTGCACTAGGGTCTTATAAGCAACAAATTTCCAGTGTAAATAGGTGTGAGACAAGGTTGTGTGCTCTCACCTCTCCTTTTTAACATAGTTTTAGATGTTGTCATGGAACAATCGATTAAAGGTGATTCTGGCATTGATTTTGGACTGCAGGGTAAATTGGACGATTTGACGATTTTGTGAGAGGAGACATTTGAGAATGTGAGAGGAGACATATGATATGCAAACAAAGTTTAATATCTTGGTTGAGTATGCTGTTCTAAAAGTTAACATATCGAAGACAAAAACATTACGTGTCAACACCAACAATACAGAGACATTAAAAATTTTTGAAAACTCACTCGTAGACGTCGCGACAGCTTCTATTATCTCGGCAGCATAATAACAACTTCAGGCGGTAGTAGTATAGTTCCGAAACTTGGAACATAAGTAGAGAGGACACAAATGCGCTCCAAGTATTTGTTAACCGTTGTTTGCGAAGAATATTACGTATTTTCTTTCCTCAAATAATGATCTTTGGCAAAAAACGCAACAAAACCCCATTACGACTGTCATACGAGTAAAGATGACGTTACCAGAAAGGCTCTAGACTTCCATTCCCAGGGCAGCCGACGTAGAGGAAGACCTGCTAACACGTGGAGACGTCAAATAGAATCCGAACTTAGTACAGCCAGAATGACATGGAGGGAAGCAAAACGACACGCTGAAGACAGAATTCAATGGAAATCATTTGTACTGGCCCTTTGTTCCAACTAGGAATTACAGGATTATATATATATATAAACTCAATTTGTATTTATATTTTCAAATTTCTGCCTTGAATGTTTTTTTGTTTCAAATTTAAATATGTATGTATGTCTAAAAATAGGCTTTCTCATCTTAATATTTTATTAGAGTTACCAAAACTATTTAAACTTTATACTATTTTAACATTGGTATCAAAAATTTATATTTTAGATAGAGTGATTGTTTTTGTGTAGGCGAAACTAATATTCGATTTTAACTGCAAATATTTTATTCAAGGGATAAAATCTTCGAAAAGTGATTGCTTCTTGGTATTAAAGGTAAAGTAGAAGATAATATTTTTTCAATATTGATAAGCAAAAAAAGTACGCGGATATTTCTATTTAGAAAATTTAAAGATTTGTCTTCTTTTTGCTGAAAAGATGTTAAAAGTATTTTAACCAAAAGCATACACAAATATTTTGTAAAAACGTTTTTCTAAATATCATGCAGATTTTTTATTTTACTAATATTTTTAAATATAAATTTTTAAGATTTACCTACATTTTTGTGAAATTAATGCGGATGTTAAAATTTGATTATGACAAATATGAAAATTTTTTAACTTTTCACTTTAGTATTTTCATATTTATGCGGATATTAAACTAAAAATCATGCGGATGTTTAAAATGTTGTATGAAAATAATGCAGATATTGGCTTTTTAGTTTAGCTATTACTAAAACTAGCATGATTCCTTATGTGCGGATGTTTGAATTCTCTTATAAAAATTGTGCTGATATATACTTTTTTGTATAGAAACTTTATTTTATTAACTTATACAAAGCGGATACTTAGCTATTTTGATAATTTTCTAAAAATAAATGCCTTCTATTTTTGCTTTTATTTAATTTTAAATCAACCCAGTGTAGAAAAGCATTACCATATAAATTGTCATTACTTTTATATAGTGATGTCGTGCAAAATAATGACATATCATTACTAAACACCTTACAGAATATAGAAAAATTTGTGGTTACCAATATGCCTACCAGTATGGACACAAATGGTGGGCGTTGTGGTGTAATGGTTAGCGCGTTGGACTGTTACACAGATGGTCCCAGGTTCGATTCCCGGTGACGACAACATCAATTTAGAAAACTAATATGTATGAGTTTTCTATCACTTATATGTATCGCTGCGCCCACCTTCGGTGTTCCCATAGCACTTAAATCAGGGCTATGAAACAAAAAGCTTCAATAAATTCGCCAACTCTACATCAGGTGGCGAGCAACAACTGTTCTAAGACTTATCTACTCGCGCAATTACATTGTTGCCATGTTTGAAGCCCTCCATCTTTCACCACCTTTCATCTCTCCACTATCCCCTTTCCAAAGAAAGCAACACATTAGTTAATAGGAAGAATTTCCTGAGTGTTGCTTTTCTTTAAAAAAAAATAAAAAATGAAACATTTTGTTTCAATAAAATGAAACATTTTGTTTCAATAAAATGAAACATTTTGTTTCAATAAAATGAAATATTTTGTTTGAATAAAATAAAACATTTCGTTTCAATAAAATGAAACATTTTGTTTCAATAAAATGTGCCCACACAGGATTGGAACCCGGGGCCTCCAGGTTGTTAGTCAATCGCTCTACCATCTGAGCTATCTCGTTATATTATACTTGATAGATATAAACATAAATGACTTGCTTGCTCAAAAGGACATTACTTTCCAGCTTACAAAAAATCAAAAATAAGTAGTTATATTTGTACTTACTAGAAGTGAAAAAAATGTATCTAAAAATAGATTTTAAAAATTTTTTTAGATTATTACTTTATATATAAAATAATTATAAAAATAAGTACTTATGGTTCAGGCATTATTTTTTGTATGGAAATAATTGGAAAATTAAGTAGTTATTAGTAAGTCCTTATTATTTGTATTAAAGTGGTGTCATTACTGGTAGTGTGAAAAGTAATGACACTTCATTACCGTTTCTACACTGGGAATTTTACTAAATTTATAAAGTTAACTATCCAGACATTAAACATTTTCCGTAATCTTGTATACAAATTGTTAATTATGTTTACAAATTAAATTGATTGACTTATATTTGATGGATTTTCTCTTTTATAAACGGAAACAAATTATGGTAGCTTTAAAAGGCATTTCAGTATAATGTCGTTACCTTGTTTTTTTTTTTTTGGTAACATTGTAAACAAATTAATTTTTGGCTCTTTGCCAACCAGTAAATCTTATAGATTATCAGGTAAGGTTACTGACGGTTAACTAAACAGTAAAAAAAAAGAAGAAGAAAAAAAGCTATACTCAAAGGAAACAAAATGAATTTGTTATACAAGGTGGCGCAAAAATAACCTTCCGATGTTTTTTGGCTGTAATTTAAAAAAAAATGAAAAACTTTGATTCTTCTTGTGGATTATTCTTATTTGGTATTTTAATTTTTTTTACATCAAGTCGAGAATATGATGTCATGTAAATGGCCGCCGCCACAGTTGATTTTCATTTGAGCCCTTTTTATGGCATTTTCCATCACTTTGGCCAAAACTTCCGGCGATAGGTCCTCACATTCTTGACGGATATTGTCTTTAAGAGCTGCAAGAGTCTGAGGCTTGTTGACATAAACCCGCGACTTCAAAAAGCCCCACAAAAAGAAGTCTGGAGCGGTCAAATCAGGCGATCTTGCTGGCCAGTGGAAATCGCCAAAACGGGAGATTAGGCGCCCGGGAAATGCATCCTTCAGCATATCGGTTGTGGCACTTGCAGTGTGTGCCGTTGCACCGTCCTGTTGGAACCACATGTTTTTCAATCCCAATTCATCAAGTTGCGGCAAAAAAAACTCGTTGATCATTGCTCTGTAGCGCTCACCATTCACAGTAACCGTTTGGCCCGCGACGTCTTCGAAGAAAAAAGGTCCGATGACTCCTCCAGCGAAAAAAGCACACCATACAGTGACTTTGAGCGAGTGTAATGGCTCTTCGTGGGTTACACGCGGATTTTCAGTGCCCCAGAAGCGTAAAATTTGCTTATTTACGTACCCGCTAAGATGGAAATGGGCCTCATCACTCATGATTATTTTTGATGAAAAATAATAGTCAAATAAATAGTCACCAATATTCCGCGTTCTGGAACAGTGTAGCGTAACATTGTTTATTAACGCGTAGTAAACACATGCGAAGTGTTTACTACACAAATGTCAAAACAGAACTGACATTAGGGGCCAATCGCAAAATTTATAGCATTTGCTGATAGGAGGATTACTTTTGCGCCACCTTGTATTTATTATAGAAATTAAGGAGCGGTTTCAGAGGAGCCGATAATACAGACAGATAATTTATGAAATGAGCGATAGCGTAGTCAGCAACTGCTTCAAATTCATTTCCAATAAAAAATTATTTATTGTTAGTATTATGAAAGTGATACTAAAGGTATGTACGGACGGTTGTCAAATCTTACAATATTGTAAGATCTTGCAATGTGCTGGCAATGTGCCGATAATGAAACATGCTTAGCAAAAGGTAAATTGTCAGTTCAGAAGATTGTAAGAAAACTTTTCATTGTCAGACAATTGTCAAACAATACATTTATCTGCCAACGAAAACTGTCAGTTCACACGGTTGTCAGATTCTTGTATGGCAAAAATTGTCAGATCTGTTGTTAGACATTGCCAGAACTGTCAAAGCATTTGAAAGAAATTATTAATTGTCAATTGTGTGTTTAATTAAATTGAAAAAGTAATAATATTAATTGTCATGGAACAAAAAAAGCAATTGCAACGATTTTAGCTGCATATGTATTAGAAAGTAGCGAGTATGAAGACAAAATATTTTTGCAAATTGCAGTTGAAAGAGGTGCGGAGATTTGTCCATTTTCCTTTGCAATCGTTCACACTTATCTGGATGGCATCTGCGACCTCTTGCCATAAAATATCTTTGGGAAGTTTATACTCAGCGCAACCAGCATCCCATAAACTTCGCCGTACCTCAACTTCTTCGATAAGTTTGATAATACTTTCGTGTGACCACACGGATTCCACCTTTTGGCGGTAGTATCTTTGTTTGGGTGTTGGTTTTTTTCCCGGCTTTAGAGCCTGTTGGCGACTGGGAGCCTCTAGACGACTGGCTATGACGCAGGTTTAATTAATGGAAATGTCACCATCCATTTTTTTGTTGCCTATTTTGTTTCACTTTTGATTTTTAATATTATTAATATGAACTTTTCTTTTTTTTTATTATTTATGGACAGTGCCGCCAATAGAAACATTTCTGTGACAATACTGCCATTGTCAGATGCATTAATTTAAACACATCTGCCAATAAAAAATATTTTACAATGTCTTGCAGTTATCTGACAATGGCAATGTAGGGTGTTCACACGAATGTCAGAAGTCTGACAATATTATTGTCTTCCAATGTACAGACAATGTTTTTTCTGACAATGTTGCAAGACAAAAGTTGTAAGTTCACACTGTTGTTAGACATTTTCTGAACATTTTTCTGACAATATTGTAAGATCTGACAACCGTCTGTACACAGCTTAAGGAGTGAGATCGAATAATTCCCGACACAGATTATTACTTATATTTTTTTTTTTTTCTATTTTTAAAATTGAACTTTTTTGGATCAAGTTATCATTTACAAATTCGTCAGATTATGTGTACGAAATATTAGCGAAATCGGATCGTTAGTTAGAGTGTTTACAAATTAATTTTGAACAAAAAGTGAGGGCAAAAAAAAGTAGAATTTTGACAAAAAACCTTAAATTTCTTACAAAAAAAATTTGCTTAATTTACCAGAACTCAGAACAATCAAATGATATTAAGATTATTTGTATTGCAAAAGAAGTTACCAATACTATCACTTTTTTTTGCAAATAGTCTGCTCCTATCAATTAGGGCACTAAAGATGCCAAAAAAAACTCTATAACTCACTTTTTGTTCAGATTCCATTTGTAAGCGATATAATGAGCCGATCGCGTCAATATTTTGCACGCATAATCTGACAAACTTCTTAAAGGTAAATTGACAAGAAAAAAAGTTCAGTGTAGTGCACAAAAGCAGTTGTGAGTGAAAATGTGTGTCGGTTTTTTTTCGATATCATTCCTTCCATATTTTGTAGTGCCTAGTAAGCGATAGTAGAAGTACAGCCACGACATTACCGCCAGTTACAAGAAAAATTGTCCTGTTAACTATCGTTAGTCATTACTTTCTAGATTTTGTTATAATATCATCATAAAAAATTAAGCGAGAAAGTAATGACCTCTTTTGTGGCTTCTTGTAAGCGATTATGGTAATATATTTGCCCTTATACAAATCATAACTTTTCCAATAAAGCCAACATATTTTCAATCGTTTTAGTCAAATCTTATATGATAAATTTTTTTTAATCGCAAAAATTTAAAAAAATTGACAAAAAATCGTCAAAATCGCTAAAAATCAAAAAAAAAAAATTGCAGGTAATTTCGGTAACGGTATTTTAAGGGTAACGTTATTTATTATTAATTTTGGTATGTGTGCATAAGAGGCGTTCATGGTTGTATGGACATTTTTCAAAATGCGTTTTTTGGGGAAGGTTGGCCCGTTTTTTTTTTCACCACAATTTCGGTTTACCAGTTTCGTGACGTGCCCCCAATCACATATCACAGAAGCGTCACTTTACAGAGAAAATTCGTTTTTTAGTCGAACGATTCGTATGTGGAACAAACTTCCCGCAGAAGTCTTCCCTGTTACTTACAATTTAGAAAAATTTAAATCAAATATCCACTCACTTTTTTTCAAACTTGAGTAATGATGATAAAATAAAACAACAAACGATACAAAAGAAGCTCGTTTTCTATGTAAAATATTTGATTACACAAATTAGCCTTGTTATTACCAAAAAAAAACACAATTTCCTCAGAATCCGACAAAATCAAATCACTGCCCCACCCAAGTGCACCAGGGGATCTTTTTTAATTTTTTTTATTTTCTTTCTCTAAAATGTATTGAACAAGTCCATTAAGTTCTAAATGCAATTTTTTCGATTTTGTTGAAGAAAATGTTTTTAAATTTTAAATTGGAGATTTGAAAAATATCTTAATAATATTGTCCGTTTTTGACATCACTTTAGGACAGGTTAGCGATATTCTAAAAAAATATATATATCATATCTCACAATTTATCGATTCGATCGATTTAATTAATAATCATATAATTACAAATTATATACTATTGCCCTAACCGAGCACTAGCTACTATGGCCTTCGGCGCGTTGTAGCGAAAACAGACCAGTGCCTCTGGTGGGAATCGAACCCACGAACCCCGCACAGATAAGCCAGCACGCTACCAACTAGCCTACCGGGGCGCACTCTCACAATTTATTTGTATATTAAATAATAAAAAATGTGTTTCTGTAACCAGTTTGAAAAAAGTTAAGGGTGTGTGCTCGAATTCCTTGGTCAAGTGGTATGTGACACATTAGTGACCTGGGGCATTTTTTTTTTTTTACTAGGTTATTTCTTATCCGATTTTGGATTTTTATTGTTATATCTTTTTGAAAACATAATTTTATCTCAATCTCTAACAAACATTTATTTTTGCCAATTTTTTTAATATCGGCGTTTTTTTTTTTTTTTTTTTGTTATTTGATATTTTTTTAATACTAGCGATTTTTTTTTTTTTTGCCAATTTTTTAATTTTTAAGTTTGTTGTATAAATTTTGGCGTTTTTTGATTTTTTTGATTTTCTTTTATCAAGCGTTATAAAACCTAGAAATTGTGAGCACACCAAATTCTATGTTTAAACTCAGCTTAAACTTTTTCTTAAAAACTAGTCATATTAAAAATAAAATATAACGTACAATAGGGACCAAACCTTTAGAAAATATAAAATTTTTACTTATTTTTTAATGGGTTTATTAAAAAGTAGAGCCAGTGTATCTAAGTTAAATAACTTTATAAAGAAATCTTGATTTTTTAATATGAGAAAAAAGGAAATTTGTGTTCAAACTGAACAACACGCAACATTTGTTCTTTTAGGCTTTGTTAGTTTATTTGATGTTCGGTTTTGACATGTAAACTGGGTGAGGCGGCTGCAAATAAATGGCAAGTGTTATGTTAGTACGAGGAGTAGCTCTCAAACGTGTATATTATTTACACGTCTGCTACATATGACATCTCTTGCGTGTTTTTTTTTTTTATATTTTGAAGTAACCATCAGAAAGGGGAACCCAGCCCGACCCCTTCGTTACAACTTCCCATGCATGCATATAATAATAAATTGTCGATTACTTTTGGCGGTTGTATTGCAAAGACAATGGCGTCAAAATGTTTGGCGTCCAATAACAATCATTATATTAAATATCACACTTTATATTAACATACTATCATCGTCGTGATCATTATCATTACACTCAAAAAAAAAAATGTTAGCAAAGTCAGTAAGGGTCTCAGCAAAACCACACATCAGGCTCATCGCCTGATGAATTTTACAGGCGATGAGCCTAAAAGTAATTGATGGACTCATTACCCAATAGGGGGTAAAGTAACTGGTTACTTATATGATTACATGGTGGGAAAAAGTAATGTGTCTATAAATAGATTTTCACAAAAAAAAACAGTATTAAAAAAAATTTATTACAATCATTTTTTTAATTAAATAAATAACGTCAATAAGGTCAGCAGCATTTTCGCTGCAGAAAAATCTGCAAAAAAATTTGCTAAATTCAGCAAAACTTTTGCTGAATTTACTAATTGTTTTGCTGATATTAGCAGGATTTCTGCAAGTAATATTCCCAGCAAAAATGTTACTGACTTAACCGACTTTTTTCTTGGTGTAGCTAACATTTTTGCATATTTTGACCTTAAGAGTATATTTTTGATAAAAAGTCTTATTTTTGATCATATTTTTGTGCTTAAAAAAAAAAAAAATGCTTTTGTACTAAAAGCATAATTTTTAGTTTTTTTTTGTTGTAATTTTTCGATATTGAACAATTTTTTTTTTTCAATAAGATTCAATTTAGAATTTTTTTAAATATGTTCTGGGGTTTTCAACATCAATTTCGGAAATTTAAGACAATTTTTGCAAATTTGAATTTACTGTTTTAATGTTAACTATACCGTTTTCGGTATAAACTGTTTTGTTAACAATTGAAATAAATTTCACTAAAAATACTTTTACTGTATTGAAAAATAAGTTTCATACGAGGGCGGATCAATAAGTCCGTGACTTTTTGAATAAAACACAGTTTTTTTTGCAAACAAAATTTATTTTTCAACATAATCTCCTTTTAGCTCAATACACTTAGTCCAACTTTTCTCCAATTTATATATCCCTTTCAAAAAGTAGGAGTTTTCGCGGTCCATAAAATAGCCATTTCTTGGCCATATGGGGTCGTATTTTTTTTTTTTTAAATCCTCGTTAAATCGGTCCAATAAGTTAGCATATTGTTTTTCCCTTTTGAAGGTAATCGATGTGGATTATCCCGCGTACATCCCAAAAAACTGTTGCCATCACATTATTGGCCACGATTACGTTTATGGTCAATTGAGAGCAAACGCGGCACCCATCTTGCAGACAGCTTTCTTAAAATCGAAACCACACTGCCATATGAAATGCCTATGGCATCAACAATCTCACGCACTTTTACTCTTCGATCGGCCAACACCATATCGCGGATTTTTTCGACATTTTCGGGTGTAGTGAGCTCAATTGGCCGTCCAGAACTTTCAGTGTCATTTGTACTTGTGCGACCACAACGAAAGTCAGTAAACCACTTTTTTACCATTGAAGTCGATAGTGCAAAGTCCACATAGTATTTATCAAGCTTTTCCTTGGTTTGATTTACGGTTTTTTTTCGCAAAAAATAATGTTTAATGAGAACTCGAAATTCACTTTTTTCCATTTTTAAAAAAATCCACGAGGTTTTATGTTTTGAACAGCTGTTAAACGCAAAGTAAATGACGAAACTTGCTCAAAATTTGACAGTAGTCTATTAACAGGTGGTACTTGATGGGAGCAGCGTTGCATTTCATAGAACTACGAGGGAAGTTCGAAAAGTCACGGACTTATTGATTCGTCCTCGAAAAACGAATTTTTTTTTATGAAAAATGTGTTTTTGTAAGCATTGTTGTTTTAAATGTTAAGATCATATATTTTTTGTTTTTAAAGTAACTTTTCAATAGCATATTTCTGGTTGCCCTGATCATCATCATCATATAGGGGCATATTTTCGCACATATGCAAAAAGAATATTGAAAATTGACTTTATAAAGTTTTTATTTTTAATTTCATTTCTTTTTGTATTGTTTTTTTTTATTTTTTCCTCTGACCTAGGATTCATAAATAAGCAATCACGTGACATGAACGTGAGTTAAATTATGTTGATTGTCTTTCTTGACTGTCTGAGGTTGTGGCAATAAAAAAATATATATTTTTTTTTTTGTTATTTTTGTGTGACTCCCCATTAAAATGTATTTATTTTTTGTGTCTGTATGCAAAAGTGATAGACGACAAAAGATTTTGAAATTTATTTTTATAAGAAGACTATTTTACAGAATTAACATGAACAAAATTCATTAACTTTAAAAGTTTTATAGTTTAAATAACATTTGTTAAGAATTTAAAGAAATGAGAAGAATTTAAAGAAATTCAATTTAATTTGTTTAAAATTTAAACTAATTTGAATTTCAATTAGTTGAATATCTTTTAAATATTTACTAATATGTTTCATTATACAGTGCGACAGAAAAAAATACCTGGGAAGTGATACTATTTTTCTGGTAAGTGTTGCCGAACAAGAATCAGTTTTTGAAATTTGTCAAACACCTCCAAAATCTTGAGTTTTCGTACCTTTATGCACTTATAAGTCCGTAACTTAGTTGAATATCATCCGTTTTTTTAGCGGATTTAAAAAGCAGAAAGTGAGACCTTTCCAATGGTATATATATTATTTACATTAATTTGAAAAAATCTGTGTGAATTTCTCCAGCAAACACATTTTTTTTCTTCTTTTTTCAAATTTGGAAATGTTTTTAGATGTTTTTATAAAGGAACCGTATCGTGAATTTATTAACAAAACACATTTATTTAGGAGTAAAACGCAACTTCTATTTTAAAAATCCGTTAATAATTGACTGAGTTACGCACACAGAGAAATAAAGTGACAACCGAATTGAAAAGTGTATATTAATGGTAACAACTTATAAATTTAGTAAGCACAACGATATTTACATTAGATTTCTAGATATGTTGGGTCGAACAACTAAAATTCAGATGAATTATCCGAATTTCGTTGTGAATACTAATGGCAAATAGCAAAACTTTTCTCAGTGTGCGAGTATTATACTTTTTATTAAAACTAAAATTTTTGCATAAATGCCTGCATAATGTTTTTCGTGATCTTTTTATGCACTTTCTATTTTCTATAGTGAAGCTGCTAGCCTGATGTAGGTACTATTTTATAAACATACAAATTGGCACATAATAAAAAATTGCTACAACAGTGTTCGCCAAACTTTTGTGCTTGAGAGCCAGATTTGTCATTTATACAAAACTTAACATTCCGCTAAATTAAAATTTGTCTTAAATTTCATTTTACTGGGGATATCCTAGTTAACTCAGTAACTCGCAAATGGCATCTAATGAAGACAATTTAGTAAAGATATATATTTATATGATAGGCAACTGTGTCAAATAGAATAAATCGAAATCAAATTTAAGAAAAGTTAAAATAGTTCTTTTTAAATTGCCAAGGAGCAAAAAGTTAAAAACCGCGTTTTGAAATTCGGTATTGTAAAATTTGAGTCAAGAGATTTAATTAGTTCCTTAATAAATAATAAATATTAATAATACATATCATATCACTATTATTGAAAATGTTAAAAACAAAAATTTGGCGATGTCTCAACTTAAACGCAAAGTTTACAACACTGAACGTAAAAACCATACGCCAGTCTGTTAACGTTGTGAAATAGAGACGGAGGAGATTAGAAAAATAAAAAGAAAAAATCTAAAAATAGAATATTTGTGTTTGTTAGTGTTAGTGGTATCACTTCTGAAAAAGAAACAGAAAAGCTAATAGGAAAGAAAACTGCAATTTAGCTGCATTACATTCAAAGCTATACTTGGGTGTAATCGCTAAACGGTCATGACTTGGTATTATTACGTTTGTAATGTAAGAAGAGCGCAGGTTTGATTCTTACAGCCGCAGGTTGTTGAAAAATGTATCATATAGAAACAATCTGACAATTATAAGACACAAATAATAATACAATTTAAAAATGGAAAATCACTGATGACGCCTGACCATAAAAAGGTTAGTCTTTTTAGAGAAAAACGTTTATTCTTCTTCTTAATCTCAACCTTTCTAAATCAAAAAAAATAAATTCGTTTTTCAAAAATGTTCTCAAAATTTCAGTTTTTTCATTTGCTTTCAAATGATGTGTGTCCATATGCACTAAACCAAAAGCAGCGGTGAAATAAACTAAATCCCATGTTAAATTGATGAATGGGTGATCACTATACAACCAGCAAAACCTGTCCGTCATTTTAACAAATTGTTTAGTAAATGTATTTTCTAACGTTTATCTGTTTGTTGAATGTTATTTTGACGAAATATCGTCAAATGTATTAACAGAAATTAGTTATTAGTTTGATATAATTTTTATTAAAAAATAAAAATTATGTTTTTTTCGGCCTTTAATTGTGCAATGAAAATTATTCAAGTTCGAGACCATACTCTATATTTCTTTATTAGGATATTGTACTAACAAATAATCTATATAGTTTTTTGTTTTCAAATTTATTATTTGACCCTTTCAGGAATCTGTTGATAGATCTATTTCAGGAATTTTCTAGGTTCCCATCATCAGAACACGTTTTGAAAGCGGTAACAATCCCATGCCAAACATCAAACATTCATATAAACTAGTATACTCACTACATGAGAAATAATATATGAGCTTGAAGTTAAAGATCAAAAAAATAAATTGAAAACTTGATTGACGAGATATTATTTGTTAAAATCGGTTTATATTTGCAAAAGTTACTAAACTTTTTCTAAAGTAAAAATTTTGGGATTGCAGACTTTTCTTTTGGTAAACCACTTTTGCTTGTCTGCTTTGTTTAGTTAATTGTTTTTGTTTTTTATTCATATGTTTTGCGCTGGGGCAGAAAATGCACAGCAAAAAATTTTCAAAAAGGTAAGCGGGTTTGTAATCAAGCATTTTAGGCAGAACGCATTCCTTACTAGATTACCTACTCGATTCTTTTAACAGGGAGTGAGACTAAAATAATTGATTCTTTAGAATTGATTATTTTTTTTTACCAAAGAACTATTTACTTTATATTTGTAAGAACTACATACATTTTTTAATAAAGAAATAGTTCCATTGTAAAACTACAAAGTACTTACACAAAAAAATAAATAAATAGTTCCCTAGAAAAAATAAGAAAATATGAAGTATAAATTAGCGCGTCCCTAATTTATACCTAACCACAGTTAATGAAAAGTTGAATAACTTTTGTTAAGAACTAAATTTGCTTTATAAGTTGGTATAAAGTTTTTAAGCTTTCATATTAAAATAAGCAATGAAAAGCTACTAAAATCAAAAAAGTTTATAATTTTCGTTTTTTTTTTTGTAGATATTCTTAACAAAAACTATACTTATAACTTACAAATGTATCAAAAAATGCACGTCATTTTAAAGCGTAATCAGTTTTCTTTCCAAACCCGTTAAAAAAAATTTAAATCGGCAAAAACTGACTGAGTTACAGGTCGATAAGTTGACGAACATCACTGAAAACGGTTTTTTTAGAATAACTTCTGAATTTGAGGGTGTTTCTGAAATTTTTTGACACAATTTGTAATGTACTCAACAAGACCTATAACCCACGCTGGTCGTTTCCAAGTTTTTATTCACTGTAGCACCGTGTAATTCACAATTTTTTTGTAAAAACCCATTTAACATAATTTTATTAACTTTTTCAACTTTTACAAATGGCTCTAACACGCACAACGCGAATAATAACGCCACAAGACTGAAAGCACGTCAAATTATTTTCTACAACTGTTTTACAAAAATTCGCATCAATTTGAATAACATAATTGTTGTTTTAACAATAAAATTTGTCAAAAGTTAACAAAAATTTTATGTTGATTTTACTTACGATTTTTTTGTGGGGACAGTGGGCACTAATGGGTTAATATGAAATATGGGAATGCATATTGTTAGTATCCTATACTAACTATAATAAACAAGATTGCAACAAATGCATTAATTTTCTGTATTAACATTTAGACTTCTTTCTCAAGGTAACTTAAATAATACAAGGTGGCGCAAAAGTAATCCTCCTTTCAGAAAATGCTATAAATTTTGCGATTGGCCCCTAATGTCAGTTCTGTTTTGACATTTGTGTAGTAAACACATGCGAAATACACATTAATAAACAATGTTCAGCTACACTGCTCCAGAACGCGGAATGTTGGTGACTATTTATTTGACCAATAATCGGTCGGTGACTTTGGCACAATGTGAATTTCGTCGCAGATTTCCTGGCCGTCCAACGCCTACTGGTGAAACACTGCGACGTTTAGCCGCTCGCCTCGAAGAGACTGGCACAACACGAGATGCTGCCAGGCGTGGCAGACCCCGGAGTAGCCGTTCTGCAGAGAATATTGCTGCTGTAGCCGAGGATGTCATGGAAGCGCCCTCGACATCGACCAGACGACGTGCCACGCAAATGGGTATCAGTCGACGGTATTTACAGCGAATTTTGGTACAAGATTTTAAGATGTTTCCGTACAAAGTCCAGACGGTGCATCAGCTGCTGACCGCCAATCGCGTGTAACATACGCTCAAGCCATCCTTAATCACCACCAAGAGGAAGATGATTTTTCATCAAAAATAATCATGAGTGATGAGGCCCATTTCCATCTTAGCGGGTACGTAAATAAGCAAAATTTACGCTTCTGGGGCACTGAAAATCCGCGTGTAACCCACGAAGGGCCATTACACCCCGCCGAAAGTCACTGTATGGTGTGCTGTTTTCGCTGGAGGAGTCATCGGACCTTTTTTCTTCGAAGACGTCGCGGGCCAAACGGTTACTGTGTATGGTGAGCGCTACAGAGCAATGATCAACGAGTTCTTTTTGCCGCAACTTGATGAATTGGGATTGGAAAACATGTGGTTCCAACAGGACGGTGCAACGGCACACACTGCACGTGCCACAACCGATATGCTGAAGGATGCATTTCCCGGGCGCCTAATCTCCCGTTTTTGGCGATTTGCACTGGCCAGCAAGATCGCCTGATTTGACCGCTCCAGACTTCTTTTTGTGGGGCTTTTTGAAGTCGCGGGTTTATGTCAACAAGCCTCAGACTCTTGCAGCTCTTAAAGACAATATCCGTCAAGAATGTGAGGACCTATCGCCGGAAGTTTTGGCCAAAGTGATGGAAAATGCCATAAAAAGGGCTCAAATGACAATCAACTGTGGCGGCGGCCATTTACATGACATCATATTCCCGACTTGATGTAAAAAAAATTAAAATACCAAATAAAAATAATCCACAAGAAGAATCAAAGTTTTTCATTTTTTTTTTTTCAAATTACAGCCAAAAAACATCGGAAGGTTATTTTTGCGCCACCTTGTATATATACCATTCGAAAGGTCTTACTTTCTTCTTTTTAAACCCGCTGAGTAACTTAAAACCGGTTGATATTCAACTAAGTTACTGGCTTCTAAGTGCATAAAGGTACGACAAATTGGTTTTTTGCCTGTAACTCAAGATTTTGGAGGTGTTTGGCAAAATTCAAAAACAGATTCTTGTTGAAATCTACAACATTTAACAGTATTTCAACTTTATTCTTTTTTGCATCATCCTCGTTATTTGTAAACTCTTAATTTTTCGGCCACGGTTCACTTTTCCTTGCAAATGTCCATATCTCTAAATTTTTTCCATTATTTTTTTTTTATTTTCTGCCAAATTTTTGAAAGTTTCAATAAAATTTTTCAATTGAAGTAATTGAGATTTCAATTGATATAATTTAAATTTGAATTAATATAATTAAAATTTTAATTGCAGATTTCGAAAAATGTTTAATAAAAACTTGTAATGTGTACCAATTCGATTAAAGTTTTAATTGTATTAAAAATTTTTTTAATTTAACACCGATTTTAGATTTTTTTCAGTGTAGGTTATGTTAAATTGCATAGTTTCAGTCATTGTGCTAAAGCATACAATAAAATAAAAAAATTTATTAACAAAAAAAAAAAAAAAATGCAACTATTGTTGTTTCAAAAAAGAAATGCATTTCTGTGAATTTTTATTTAGATTGTTATTTTATTATTTTCATGATATCTTCACTTTCAGCAACAAAAAAAAAAAAAATCCAATTTATCGGTACATGAATGTTGAAGTATCGTATCGTAGTAAGTATGCATAACATAACATGCTTTAGTATTTGGAATTCAAATACATAGAATCTTTTGTTAAAAGAATTCTTTACAACCCTTTCCCTTAATTAATGTATAAAATATGTAAAAAATATTCAAGAAATGTGTTTGTATTTCTTTTTATTTTCTAGTTTTTCTATATTTTTTCCTGAATATGTTATATGTAAGGGCAAGGAATTTTAAGCAAATGCATGCTTTTTTTTCTGTCGTTAATCTGAAACTTATATAGATTAAATATTTCTCCAAATTATAAAAGTAAAAACAAAATGGCATCAATTTGTAGTTCCATGTTTTGCATATCGGCGATTCCACGGTGTCGAATGTGACCGTTGTAGACATTCAAAGCGAAAAAAAAGTCAGAATAAAACATATTTTAGATTCATCTTTTATATAATCGTACAGATCCTTAATAGTACTATCACTGGTGGTTTAGTCTTTTTTTCAGCGAAATATTGATTACAAAATAAGCACGAAAAGGGAGCGTTTCGAACGCGACAAAAACCGAAGTAGATTCCTTGAACATCTTTAAAAACATAAGAATCAGCGAAATCAAACATAATATGTTATAGATGAAAATTTTAAAATGTTAAAAAATAACAAAGTTTTCGAATCCTCATTATTTGAAAGAAATATCATGTGTAGTTTTTTTACATTTAATTTTTAGGTTGGTTCGAACGTGACATGTCGAACGTGATATTTTTTCTATGACTGTCTCTATATTTATATATATATATATATATATATAGATATATATATATATATATGTACATATATATAGACAAATTAGACAAATTCTTTGTAACGCCATCACGCAATAACTGTATGTGTATTTGTGTATTTGATTTTTAATTATATATTTAAAGAAAAGCCTTAAATCTGTGGAAAAAAAATTTACATTAAATTGTTTTTTACAATTGTTTTTTTACATCGTACAATGCTCTACATACTTTAATTTTTTTTTGCGAATTCAATGGGCTGTTTACCGTACGCAATGTCCGATGATGAATTTCGTAAAACCCCGAAATCGCTATATTTATGCGTACATATCAAAACCAAATTTACACTTACGGTGTCGAACGTGACAAAACTTTAAATCGCTACCGAAAATTGTGTATATAATTATTCAACTCGATTTTTTTATTATATTGTTATTAACTTCAAATGCTATTTGTACCACTACTTTGATGTACTTTGTTTGATTATTTCTGGTCTACTGATAACTAATGCTTCTTTACGGTGTCGAACATGACAATAGAATTTGTAGTAGAGATAAGTCAAAAAGTACCGTTATTCTTAACTCCTTTTGATTTGTCTTTTCTATTTAAGATTACTTATGCTCTTAGAAAGATTATTTATAATAAATAAGCCTCTTTTTTCATAAGCCTCTCTTTACGAAGGAAATTTAAAAAAAAAATGTTCAATTAAAAATCTGAAAATGATCCAAAACTACAATTTGCCACTTTGCAATTGTTTTTCGTAAAATGTTGAGTAAATGCTTGTGAAATTTTTTCATTTTATTAAAATTTGAATATTTTTGTATAATAATATATTACATTAATGTGATTTTAATAACTTTTAATTTTTTATCACGGTAGACCTTTTAGAGGAATTACCCATATTTTGACAAAAGTTCATATTTTAGCATATTTTGTGCTTTTTTGTGCATATATTGTGCTTTTTTATGCATATTTTGTCGTGTTTAGTGCATTTTTTCCGCTAATATTAAGTAATTTTTTAATAATTTGTTAAATGAAATAAAATTTTTATACATTTTTTTTTTTATTTTGATTTAAGCAAAATCATTTCTTCATTTAAAATCTTGCTGAACCAAAGAAAAGCCTAAAACGATTCTATGTCTGTTGAAAAAATAGTTGACGAATTATTATGTTTTATGTTTTAAAATTGTGTTCTTTTAAGAGCATATTTTTCATGTTTTTAGTGCCACACTTTTAATTTTTTAGTTGCCTAAAATTCCTTGCCCTAGTTGTTATCATATGAATAGTAATAATATTCTTTCAAAATTTATTCTATAGTAATTGTACTTGTATTACATTTCAAGTGTATTAAGAGAATCCTTGAACTATTTTTTTGATTTACAAAATTTTATTTAATAAAGCATCTGTTTTTTTATTCTTATAATAAATTACTTATACGAATTAAAGATTAATTTCAAATGATAAAAGAATTTGAGATTAAATCTCGTTTAAATTTAAGACAATATTAAAATGAGAATAATTTAAATACAAGTTTGATATAATTTAATATAATTTTTATTAAAAATAATTGTGGGACCGCCCTCGTAAACGATACACATTATAGATGAAAACTTGCTTGCACAAAATGTCCCTACTTTCTAGCTTACAAGTAGACAAAAATAAGTAGTTATATATGTACTTACTAGAGTTGACAAAATATTGAATCTAAAAACAGATTTAAAAAAAAAAACAAATTCTTCGATCATTACTTTATATTTCAAATAATAATAAAAATTAGTAATGATATGTAACGCATTATTTTTTGAATTGATATTATGGAAACATTAACTAGTTATTAGTAAGTCATTATAATTTGTTTAAAGTAATGCAGAGAGTAAGCTGGTGTTATTACTGCTAGTCAAAAAATAAATATATGTCGTTACAGTTTCGTTTCTATTAAATATTGATTGATTAAAATTCATACATAAACATTTTTGCTTACTAACCAAAACTAAAATAATCTAATAAATATTTTTTTCTTCTATTTTCAGGTGAGTTTAAATTGTATAGTTTTACCAATTTCTTCTAATAGTGAGTATAAAAACATATTTTTTTTTATAATCGAAACATTTTATTTTGTTCAGTGTTTAATCCAATTACCCAGTGCCGAGTGTTAGGTATTATTAACCCTTATTACCCTGTAGTTACCATATGATAACACAAAACTTGCATGCCCGTTTGGGGGTACCTGTGCTTAACCTTCATACCATCCTGGAGTAGTTTTCGACCCATATGCGATTTAATTTTTTTTTTAATTTTTTTCTAACGTATGGGCAAAAAAATACGTAATTGTTTAAATGATGTACCCTATGGGGAATGAGGAGTCAATTGTCGTAAAAGTGACTGGTTAAAGAAGGACTTATCACAGGACTGGTATAATTTAATACTGAAGTGGGTTAAGCAGCGTCAATTGTCCTAAAATTAGCAATCCCCTGCGACTGGTCAAGGGAGGACATACCACTTAACCAGAATGCTTATTACCAAGTAAAAGCCAGTTGACCAGAATTTTACCCATTGGAAGCTGATTAGTTTTCGTTTATTTTATACGAAATGACCCTTTTGCGACAGTCTTGTGGTATGCCCATCTTTGGTTAGTCCTGTGGCATGCCACAATGTCGTTTAAAGCAGGACAAATGACCCCCTCCTATGACAAGCCAATGTTATTGATCAATTAGTATTAAAAATTTCACTCAACAAATTAGATTGACGCAAACTAATTTGTAAGTTTTGTAAAGAAAATCCAGTAGGTAGTAGGTCAAAATCGTTCCGTGGGGGCGGAGTAAAATATAAACGTTTATTATAAAAAAAAATCATCAACATCATAAAATAGTTTTCTATTATGACTTTGACGTAGTCCTGCTACGCCAAAGTTATAATAGTTATAAATCGTCGAAAATCCAATATCTGCCGAAAGAAAAACCCACTAAACGTTGCCCAACTTAGACCCATTTAAACTGTTTTGGCAAACTTAAATTGAAAATTATATAGAAACAGATACAAATACAATTTAGAAATTTATAGCGCTTTAATTGAATTATTTTTCAATTGAATAATATCACATTTGATTAAAAAGTGATCAATATTGTATACGTTCTCAAAAAGCAAAAAACAATTGCATAAAGTGTTGTTGCCATACCAAATGTTTCTTTGTAGCTGGAATTTTATAATATTGAATTTAAACCATCATGTAATTCTCATTTAGTTAGAAGATTTGTTTTTACTTGTATGAACAAATTCACACAAAAATTAGTTTTGTTCTTTCTATTGAAACGTAGGGAGTATGGCAAATTTTTTTTTTTTTTTTTCGCAAAAATAAGGCCTTTTGTGAAAACCAGAGGATTATTTTTTTTAAAAATAATTTTTAATTTAGTTTTAGCATTTTTTTTTTGTTTAAAAAATGTCTAGGAAAACTTTTTTAATGGGTGCGATAAAGTAATGCATTACCTTATAATGTGTACTCCTTACCTGTGTCATTATTTTCTATCAAAAAGTAATGAGTTACCGATTATGGGTTGCACAATGCAGTACTTTGTAATGTGTACTGCTTACCTTCACCATTATTACGAAACATAGAGTAATGCGTTACCAATAGTTGGTTACATAATGCATTGCATTGTAATGTATACTCCGTACCTTCATTTAATTTTTTTCATTTCATTTATTTATTCATAATCTAAAAGTCAGTGGTGGCCAAACGATTACATAGTAGTCTATGAGTAAGATTTATGTATCTGTAATAACTTAAACTTAAAAAAAAATATACTAAAAAAAATTTAATGATTAAACCTAAATAAACAACCCAAAACCCTAGTAACACGATAATATTTTGAATAAAATCATAGCATTTCACTCATGTTATATTAAATATAACTGGCCACAATGTTCCTAAACGTTCCCACACTCACTTCAAAGTTGTTATCCCTATAAGAAATCACAGAATCCCATAGTCTATATACTTTGGCCACAAACGAGTTCTGCATATATAGCGTAATAATTCTCGGACATACTAAATTAAATGCAAAATTCAACATTATTTTGAAATATAAAGTAATGACTTACTAATTTCTTACTATTGACTTACTAATCATCAATTAAATTAAATGCAAAATTTAACATGATTTTGAAACATGAAGTAATGACTTACTAATCATCAATTTCATAATCCATGAAATATAAACGTAAAGTAATAATTAAAATATCTTTCTGAAAATCTATTTATAGACACATTTCTTAATGATTTTTTTGTAAGCATGAGGGTAAGGTATATATTTTTAATATCATAAACGAAACAATTCATTTACATTTTATGCAATATATTATAATATGTGACGACAGCTCAGTGGGTAGAGTTCCCGCCTATACACAAAAACACCAGGTTCGAATCTCAGCGTGGTGACCACGTTATTTATTTTATTAAAAAAAATATTAGTAATATTTTTTTAATAAATTTTTTTATGAAAATCTATTTATAGACACATTAGACAATTACTTTACCGCCTACTAGGTAATCATGGATGGACCATTACTTTTAGGTTCATCGCCTGTAAAATTCATCAGTGAAGTAATACGTGGAGTCCTATAACCACAACAATTCATTTACATTTTATGCAACTTATTATTATATGTAACGATAGCTCAGTGGGTAGAGTTCCCGCCTATACACCAGAGACCCCAGGATCGAATCTCAGCGTGGTGACCACGTTATTTATTTAATTTTTTTAATAAATTTTTTTTATGAAATAGACACATTATTTTTCCGAACCCGGTACGGTAACCATATCAGTAACCAGTTATTTTACCCCCTACTGAGCCTAGTAGAGATTCGAACCTGGGGGTCTGGTGTATAGGCGTACTTTTAGGCTCATCGCCTATAAAATTCATCAGGTGTATTGTAGTGCGTGGAGTCCTATGGCCATATATTACTTTACCCATTATTTAGATTTAAACCACTGTAATTAAATTATTTAATCAAGCAATAAACCTAATAATGATTAATAAAATCTAATTACAATGGATTTAAAATATTTATTACTAAAGCACAAACATTAATAAAAAACCACTACATACATAAATACATACTACAAAAAACATCAACAATATGTTTTGAGCAATGGTATAAAAAAATTTCAAGCAAGTTCCGAATTTGAGCATATATTTAATTGATTCAATTAATTTTTAATTGTCAGCTTTTAATATTTTCAACAAATTAATAAAATTTAATACAAATCGATTTAATTAAAAAAAAGGAAATATTTTTTTTTTGTGTTATTTTCATAAGAGTTTATTAAAATTGTTTTCACAAATAAAATTTGTGTAAAACTAATTCCTTGAAACTTCATCAGTCAAACAAAGGTGGAATAAAGAAATTGTTTTCCCAAGCTTCAAAGTTCAAATTGGTTTATCAAAAAAAAATTTTTTTAACATTAACAGTAACATTAAATTTTCAAAAAAATACTTTGAAATATCGATTGGTAAAAAAAAAACAACGTAGTTCTCTTTAAAAAGAAAAATGCTAAAACAAGCTTACTTTTTAAAGAAAAAAGTCAAAAAGCAGTTTATATATAAAAAATATGCTGAAATAAACAAATATCAAAAAATAAGCTAAAAACGCTCTAACAAATATAGCTTAAAGTTTTCATAGTTTAATGTTTAGATCTTGTGTTTAGTCTAAACAGTTCTATCCTTTGAAATAAAAAACAAGATCTAGCTTATTTTTGGTGGCCCTAGTTCTTAGTAAGTCATTATTTTATGTTTTAAAGTAATAGAGAGAGAGAGTAAGATGGTGTCATTATTGGTAGTTCAAAAAATAATGATATGTCATTAGAGTTTCTACACTGGATTAGTGTTATCAACTAAATCACTCACATCTAAAACCTTTCACTATTTTAACTGTTGTAAAATTTTAGTTTAAAAAAATTTTTTTTTAATTTTCTTTAACAAAATTACAAAAAAAAAAACACAATTTTTTAATGGCTTTTAGAGTATAAACCTAAAACAAAACTACTTATTTAAACCAGAGCAAAATTACAATTTTATAGCTTAAAGTTAATCACACTTTAAATAACATTGCAGCTGCTGCTGGCTAGCTGGCTCTACACTCAAAAAAAAAAAGGAGTTAGTAAATAAATTAGTAAAACAGTTCAAAATAGTTTTAATGGTACACACAGAGAAAAATATAGCTATTTGCCAACTGAAATTTGGCTACTACGACTCAAATTCGGTTATTACGAATTGCAGTCGGTTAATGAAACTGAAGATTAGTTTTCACAACAAAGTCTGGTTAATTTAACTGAATTTTAGTTGCAACCCAAAAAGTATTTAGAAATCGAATGTAAATATTGTTGGTCTAACTGAATTTATAAGTTCCCAGCAAAACCACACATTACCAAATCATGTGTAAAGTAATGTATCGCCATAGGGCTTCATGCATTACTTTACACGTTACTTCACTGATGAATTATACAAGCGATGAGCCTCAAAGTAACTCATTACCTTGTAGGGGGTAAAGTAACTGGTTACTTATATGGTTACATGGTGGGAAAAAGTAATGTGTCTATAAATAGATTTCCATAAAAAAATGCATTTGTTTACAGAAATTTTTTTTTTATTAAATAAATAACTTTTTTTTTTATTAAATAAATAACTTTTTTTTATTAAATAAGTAACATGGTCATGCTGGGATTCGAACCTGGGGTCTTAGGCGAGAACTCTACCAACTGAGCTATCGATACATATAATATTTTATTTCTTAAAATGTAGATGAGTTGTTGTGCTTCGTGTTTTCGTTCGTGATATCAAAAATATACACCTTACCATTATGCTTACAAAAAATCACAAAGTAATGTGTCTATAAATAGATTTTCAAAAATATATATTAATAATCACTTTACGTTTATAATTCATGCATTATGTAATTGATGATTGGTAAGTCATTATTTTATGTTTTGAAGTAATGTAAAATGTAATGAGATCTCATTACAAGGTAATCCATGAGTGTTCAATTATCGGTAACTCATTACTTCTTGTTGGAAAATAATGATAAGGTAAGAAGTACACAATACAAGGTAATGCATTACTTTATCGCACCCATTACCAAAGTTTTACTGGGTTCTTACCATTAAAATTCACTGTTTTGGCACTTTATTTCTCTGTGTGTATTTTTCAGTAAAATGTTGCCATTCTTATTTACTAATTTTTTTACTAATTTATTTTCACTAAGTTTTGAAACTAAAATTAGCAAAAAAAAAATAATTACTAAATACACAGCTGTATTCATGAGTTAAAACAAGTGACTAACATCGAGCGCATAACTTTTTTTTTACATACAAATTCCCACAAGCGAAAGTTGTGCTCTCGATGTTAGACACTAGTTTTAACTTATGAATAGTGCTGATCACTTTTTAAAGCGAAAAGCAATTTAATAGAGAATTTTATTGAATTTTATTTATGCACTTTAATATTAACTACACTCAGGGATAAAACTTTCATTATATGGATGAAAATGTTTCATAAATCATTTGTAATCAATTGTTCATTATATTTATGAAGTTTTTCCATTACTACAACAAAAAGTCACATAAAATTTTAAGGCAAATGTTTTATAGATAGCTGATCATCATTTCATAAAAAGTTTCATAAACTTTGTGACTTTTAGACCAAAATAAATATTTTTTTATTTATTTATTTTATTTTATTAATTAGTAATCATATAATTACAAATTATATCCTATTACCCTAACCGAGCACTAGCTACTATGGCCTTCGGCTCGAAAACAGACCAGTGCCTCTGGTGGGAATCGAACCCACGACCCCCGCACTGATAAGCTAACACGCTACATACTAGCCTACCGGGGCGCACACACGTTTTTTTATTTTAGCATATAACATTTACAAAAAATGTTAATGACTTGGATTAATTTACAATAATTTATCTTTTTTTTATTTCATCTAAACGATATCTACACCATTAGAAATGTCTCTAAGGGCGAGTAACTTATCTAAAAATAACCCGAGTTCAACTTTAATTACAGATATTTTCTTATAAATTTAACATTAATAACAATGGTTAAGCAATAAACTTTTTTTTTTTTTGTAAATATCAATAATTTAAATTTTGACACATCAATTAAAATTTTGATTTTCCATTTGAAATTAAAAATATATTATTTGTAATTTGGCTTTTTTTAGAAACTCATAAATCATTTTAAATCTTGGAACATCAAATTAAGGAAAGAAATTTCTATTAATTTTCACTCTTGTTTTCTAAATCTTAAAGAATTTTCAGAATTACAAAAAGTATGTTATACTAAAATTTATATTTCCTGAAATTCAATAGATATTTTCTGATTATAATTTGATGTGTTATATTAAATGAAATTTTTTGAACTTACCACATTTAAATTTTTTGAATTTTAATTGAAATTTTAACTGAAAAATTTCAATACAAAAAGTAAACAAAACTTTCCAAGTAAAAGTAAAAAGATCCCTTTTCTAATATTTAGTAAACTTTTTTTTTGCTAATTTCAGCAGTTCTATTTTAATTTTTATTTTGCAAAAATTTTACTAATAGTTAGCAATTTTTACAAATTTTTTCTACTTAATTAATTTCATTAATATTTAGTAAAAAATTTGGTTAATTTTAACAAATCGATTTCCATTAAGAGTTTACTAAAATTTTACTAAGTTTAAGTAACTTTTACTAAGTTGTTTACTACTTTTACTTTACTAAAAATTTACAGTAACATTTTGCTAAAGTTAGCAAAAGTTTGCTTTCCTAATATTACCAACATTTTTTGTAACAATTACAGTTTTTTCTGTAACTTTTACAGACTTTTTTATTTGAGTGTACATTCTAACTTGGTCAACTAAAATATACACATACACAGCTGGACATATTAACCATTGCCAAATTAAAAAAAAGCATAATATATACAGGGATTTATACAAAAAAAATTTAAACTTTTTTTGAAAGGCAGGTGCAATAATGCAAGAAAAATATTTTGCTAAGCGAACGTACGAATTTTCAACCTAAAAAAAAACAACCAGCTGCAATTATTTTGCATTTTGCTGGGGGTTTTTTGTTATAAATCTTAATATACTTTATCTTTATATTTAGTCATTGTATTTTTAATTAGATTAAAACTTAAAATATATTTTTGAAAGCTTCAAAGAAAGGTGTTTCTCATTTTTTTATTTTTTTTTTTTTTTTAATTAACTAAATAAGTTTTAAAATGTGTTAATTAGAGAGAAATATCATTTCAATGGAAATAAGAAAAAGTTAAATAAAAAAATTACATAAATGGATTTTAGACTTAAATAAAAAGTTAAAGATTTAAATTACTACATTAAATAATGGTGCACTCAAATAAAAAAGTGAGTAAAGTCAGCAAACAATTTTGCTGAGTCAGCAAAATTTTAGTCAGGAGGGTGCTTGCAAAAAAATTGCTAATGTCAGCAAAATCAATCAAAATCGAGCTGATTTTTAGTAGATTCAGCAAAAGTTTTGCTAACACTTAGTAGATTAGAAATTAAAAAACCCCTGCTAAAAATTAATAAAATTTTTGTTGAATATTAGTAGACTGAAAAAAACTCAAAAAATTTTTAGAAAGATTATACTTTAGTTAATTTATTTGATGAAAATCATAAAACATATTTTTGCAATTCTTTTTAAAATAATTTACAATACGTTACAAAATATAAAAATGTTCATACTCCCAAATTGGCGATATGAATTAATGTAATGTCTAAAAACAATAGCAATAATTATATATAACATAAACGAAATTATATTTGAACTACTTACATCAATTATTGTCTAAATGATGCTATCTTTTAAAGGAACGCAAATTCTGCAGAGAATTATAGAAACGAAACGAAAAAATAACAAAATGTAACATACAAAACGTTTTTTGCAATAAGAAAAAGGAAACAGAAAAATCTACCTAAGATGTATGTCTTTGTCTTTCGCTTTAGTCTGTCTACCTATTGCATATTTGTTTGCAATTTGACCACACAAGATTATTAATGTAAATAAACATTAATTTACAAATACACATTTAATCTTTATTAAATGTAAATATTTTATTTTGCCTTTTATTTAATTCATAGACAATTACTTCCACAAGCCGATGACAACCAAAATTTATGTTGTTTTAATCCACAATTTTGTTTTATGTATGAAAAACAGATACAAAAATCTTCCATGGTTGTTTTTTTTTTTTAATTTTCCTCGTCACTACTACATCGTGACATGCCGCGACATCTAATTCATTCTGAGTATATCTTCCAATCTGGTTGTCGTCCACACTATTAATGTGCTAATCAACACATTTTTTTTAGCAAAATAAATTAGTAAAGCATTAGTAAAATATTAGTAAAACATTAGTTCAAAACAGTTAAGTGCCGAATAAGTATAACTAAAATTTTAGTTTAAAACATAATTTTACCAAAAAATTTGCTGAAAAATAGTATACCTGATTTACAAAATGTTTTACTAACTTTTCTACTAACTTATTTTTTTTGAGTGTGGATTTTATAAAAAAAAAATTTAAATTAATAGGCAACACTCGACCTTAAGCTTACAAGTTTTGATTCAAAATTTGTAATTATCAGGGCAAGCAGAAATAAGATCTTAATTTAATTTATGTTCATAAAAAATTATCTAAAACACGCAAAATATGCACAAAAAAATTTTAAAAATTTGATCTTTAAATTTTGTTTTTCAAAAATTTATTTATAAGGAATTTCGGGGCAAAATGATTCTTAAAAAAAAAAAACAAATCAAATCGCTCAATAGACAAATCTTTACAGAGTGATTAGTGGGAAGGCTGCACTCACATAACAAATTCGGTTGTCTCAACAGAATTTCGTCCAACTGAATTGAGTCGATTGCAGCAACCTTGTAAATTCGATTATCACAACTGAATTCATTGTAGTAACCGAATTGGGGGTTGTGGCAACCGAATTCGGTTGGGACAATTGAATTTACGAGGTTGCAGCAAGCAATTTTTAGAATTTTTATGAGAGTGTGCTTCTTGAAAAAAAAACTAATTGTCGAATTTTAAAGGGGACATTGTAAAATTAGTTGCATTCATCAAAAATATATTTAAAAAAATTCCTTTTTTTTATAAAAAATACTGACTGTTCTTCAGTATTATTTTTTTTTAAATCCCCACAATGTGTGTAAAGAAAAGCGATCAAAATTATTTTAATATTTACAATCTTAAAATTATTTATTCGTAATTGGAGCTGTGAAAATAATGCAAAATTTTAGCCATTTCTTTGGCCTAATGTAGTTAAGGACTAGCAATCTTATAAAAACCAAATATTTTTCTTCTAAGTTTTGTGAAAATATTAAGTTTTCTTTGATCTTCTTTTATTTAATTATTCTTATTTAAACGAGCTTAAGATCATTTATTTATTAATTTTAATTGTTTATTTCCAATATTTCGTCTCCATATTGGGTGACTTCTTCAGGGAACAATTATTACAATTTCATCGAAAAACTTGTTTTTTCTTTTTTTTTCAATCAAATTTTAATAATTGTTCCCTGAAGAAGTCACCCAATGTGGAGACGAAATATTGGAAATAAATATTTATAATTAGTAAATTAATGATCTTAAGCTCGTATAAAATAAGAAAAATTTAAAAAATTTGTGTTAATTTTTTTTTTTTTAAGTTTTTTAAAAAAAATATTTTGATGAAAATATGTTCTTTTTGAAAATCGGGAAAAAGTTTTTAAAGTCTGGCAACCGAATCAATTTGGTTGGATAAAATTTTTAGAATTTTTATGCGAGTGTTCTTTTAGAAAAAAAATTGTCGAATTTTAAAGGTGACATTGTAAAATTAGTTACATTCATCAAAAATATATTTAAAAAAAATCTTTTTTTTTATCAAAAATACTGACTGTTCTCCAAATCCGCCAAAATTAAAGCGATCCACACGCTAAGTGTATAGAGGGATGCCTTCAGTATTATTTTTTTAAATCCCCATAATGTGTGTAAAGAAAAGCGATCAAAACTATATTAATATTTACAATTTTTAAATTTTTTAAAATTATTTATTCGTAATTGGAGCTGTGAAAATAATGCAAAATTTTAGCCATTTTTTTTTTGCCGAATGTGGTTAAGGGCTAACAATTTTATAAAAACCAAATATTTTTATTCTAAAGTGTCGGGGTTTAAATATAATTCAAGAAAAAATTTGTGAAAATGTTAAGTTTTTATTGATCTTCTTTTATTTAATTCTTCTTATTTTAAACGAGCTTACTATCTTTTATTTATTAATTAGAATTATTTATTTCCAATATTTCGTCTCCACATTAAGTGACTTCTGCAGGGAACAATTATAACAATTTGACTGAAAAAAGAACAAGTTTGGGTGACTTCTTCAGGGAACAGGTTGATTAAAAAAAATGTTTTTTTTTTTCAATCAAATTCTAATAATTTTTCCCTGAAGAAGTCACCCAATGGGGAGACGAAATATTGGAAATAAATAATTATAATTAATAAATAAATGATCTGAAGCTCGTTTAAAATAAGAAGAATTGAAAAAATTTGTGTTAAATTTTTTTTTTGAAGTTTTTAAAAAAACATAATATTTGAGGAAAATATGTTTTTTTTTTTTTTAAATCGGGAAAAAGTTTTTAAAGTCTGCCAACCTCCATCATATTTATGAAAAACTTCAGCTTCATCATATTTATGAAAAACTTCATAAATGTGAAGAAAAACTTAATTGATTTTTGTCCGCAAATTAATGACAGAATTCTTCCTATTTATGAAATGTTTCATAAATATGAACATTAGGTTTCATAACATCAATTAAAGTAAAAAAAAAATTATTTGATATTAAAAAAAAAACATAACTTTTTATTTAAAAAGCATCAATTAAAACTCCGAAATTTGATACGAGGGCGGATCAATAAGTCCTTGACAGCCTAAATGTTTCTTCCATAGATTTTAATGTAACCCAAGGTTGTCCCGTTAAAATAAAAAGCAGCCTATTACAAAAAAAAATCTTCATCATATTAAGAAAAACTTAATAAAGGTGAAGAAAAACTTCATTGATTTTTGTCCGCAAATTAATGACAGAATTCTTCCTATTTATGAAATGTTTCATAAATATGAACATTAGGTTTCATAACATCAATTAAAGTAAAAAAAAAATTATTTGATATTAAAAAAAAAAAACATAATTTTTTATTTAAAAAACATCAATTAAAACTCCGAAATTTTATGTCGTATTATATTAATTCCATTTAAAATTAACAACAACTCAAATAATATATAATGGAGGTTTCTCCTAGATTTTGAGTTTTTAAAATTTTCTTTATTTTAAATCAAAAATAAAAATTTATATTTATGGTTTCTAAATTTCACTATTTTTCACTAAAAAAAGTAAAAATTTATTTTCACAAAGTTTGTGAAACTTTTTTATGAAATGATGAATGTCTATGAAACATTTGTCATACATTTTTATGAAACTCTTCATCATATTTATGAAAACTTCATAAATATTATGAAAAACGATATATGAAACAATTTCATCAATATGATGAAACTTTTTTCCCTGAGTGTAGTGGGATAACATATTTGAAAACAAACTTTTGCGCGGACGTATTTGTGTTTTGATGCATTTAAAAAAAAAAAGACATTTGGGGGTGAAGTGAAAAATTTGGGTTGGAAGTGGTAATATGAAAAAAATTACCGAAATTAAAACAAAAATTAATGAGTTTTATGTTTATTATCAGATACATACGAAAGAAAGGGATAATGCAAAATATAAAACTAAGAAAACAACAGAAGAAAAATATAAAATAACACTACTCGATGGCCAAAAAGATATCGTTTTGAACACACATATTTTCTAATAAACCTGTGTACGCTTATTCGAAACCTGACGAAAAAGAAATTTTTTCTCATTTAATTCGAGTTTAAAGTTATTTTCTAAATGTTTCAGCACATTTTCAATGGATTCGCATGTTTAATACAAATATTTTTTTTATTGAAATGTCCAGTTTATGTACAATGATAAAATTTTAACATCCATTAAATTTATAAGGATAAAACAAAACTTTTTTAGCGTTAACGGTATTTTACTTATTTGATTTTTACAAATATTTTTATAAAATTATTCATACATATAAGTGTTTTGTGTCGTTTGATAAAAAACCAGTGATAAATACATTTTTTTAAAATAATGTAAAATTGACAAAAATGATTATTTATCTAATGGAATATTCCTCCTGAAGATGTTGGAAAAAAACCCAAACGAAACGTCAGAGGTAGAAAATTAAGTTAATAATATTTTATTTCCATAAGTACCTGACCTCAAAAGCCTGATATAGTGAAATCTAATAAAAAAAAATAAATTAAAATTGAAAAGGCCGATACACTCATAATAATCCGTGCATAAAAATACGAAAATATTGTCAAAACTACAAAAAAATTTCGTAAAATGTACAAATTTTTGTTTATTTTACAAAAAAAAAATTGGTTATTTTGACATTTTTTCGTAATTTTACGCTTGTATTACTATAAGTGTATATATGTATTAAAAGTAAATTAAATGCTATTTTCGTTTATTTTGGTAACTATTTTAGGGATAACGGGGATTTCGGTAGCGGTATTTTAAGGATAACGGTATTTAAGTTATTTGGGTAATGTCAATGCACATAAATCATTTTTTAGCTCATTATGCCTGAATTCCAATGACTAGCTACACTCATAATAATCCATGATGAAAATTCGAAAAAAATGTCTAAACAACTAAATATTTTATAAACAGAAAAAATGTTCGTATATTTTACGAAAGCTTTTGTTGTTTTGAAATTTTTTACGTATTGTAATGCATGGGTTATTATCAGAGAAATATAAAACTTGATAAAATTTTTATAATATCTGCAACTATCATATTTTGTCAACTACTTACTACTACTTTCATATTTAGTTGCTACTATTTCTACTGTAGGGCGTTTTAAGGAAAAAGGTAACCAAAATTTTTCATGAAGCACTGTTCTAAAATTTACCTTTTAAGGTTTTAGAGTTTAACTTATATTTTTAAATTTAACCGTACACTTTAAGTAAAAATGTTATGAGAATTAAAAGCTTTTTCAAGTTCACACTTTCAACTAAACTTTTAATTAATACATTTAAATATTTAATTGCATTTTTTTAGTATTTGATTACAAAATAATTTCAGTTCATCACAAATTTAATTGAAATCAAATTTTATTTGAAACTAATCTTTAATTGATTATTTTTGAGCAATAATTTTTTCTGTGCTGGAAAAATCTCTTATCATATTTATGAGCATTATTTTTTTTATAACAAAAAGTTTTACTCTATTTATTAAACTTTGCACAATTATAATTACAGCTATAATTAGATCGCAATTGATGAAGCTTTTCGTAAATATGATTAAACTTTTTATATCAGTGTATCAACTAAAAACTATTATGAAAAATATAAAAATTAAAAGTATTCTTTTTTGTACTAACAAAAAACTTTTTATCTTCACGCTAAAAAAAAAGACCTGCTGGAAATATAAATGTTTGGAAATCAATTATGTTTCCCATGTCTCTAATATAATATGTTTTCTTGCAAATATAATTATGTTTGCCTGTAAACATATACATATTTGTAACTAGTGGAACACGTCTGCAGGCAAACATATATATGTTTGGCTGCAAATATATATATATATGTTTATTATAAGTATGTTTGCAAGGCTTATACATAATATCTAAACAATTTTAAATTGCAAATATATCATTGATTAGGTTTGAAAATTTGAATCATTGTAAACATACATATAATTACTTGCAAACATATTCAAAAGTTCATTTTTTTTGCATGTTTAATTAATAATTTTTTACTACACTAATAGAACAACATTAGTAAATTTTTTGATAAACCTACTAAAAATTATTTCAAAATGACGTTGCTTTAAAAACTGCGATGTTTTTTTCTACTAATATTTAGCAAATTGTTGCTGAATTTAGAAGAATAAATTTCTATACCCAATTAACAAATATTCCACTCGAATACTTATTACTAAATTTTTTTAAATTTTAGGCCTGGGTTCTATATTCCACTACGAAGTGAGAGTGGAATCGTTTTTAATTCCACATTTTCAATTCCGCTGTGTTCTGAAAAACGAGTGAATCGTTTTTTTCACGACGATTTCATTTTCATTTTGTTCTTAGCAACAACATAAAAAAATGCGGGAAAAAACCAAATTATCACTTTAAAGTGAATGAAATTGCAATAAAGAAGAGTGCATTTTTTAACAAAAATAAAAATTAAACAAAAAAATACTTATTTTTAAAATAATATAAAATGAGTTTCGCAATTGTGATTTCCTGGTATTTAATTAAAAAAGAAAAACAAAGAACGGAAAATCTAAATCGAAAAACGCTTCGTGACTGTTCAAATCCTTTTGAACTACCAGAAAAATCGTAAGACAATAATTAAAACTGAGTCGCAGGTGTTTAAAATTAATAAAAAAAAAATAGTTTTATTGCGTATTTTAGATTAAATAAGTATGCATTTATGATGGTTTTAGAAGAATTATCACCAATGGCTAAAAAGACAAGCATTCCAATTATTTTGCAATTGAACACATCACTACGCTATTTCGGACAAGGAATTTACCAACAAAGATCGCAAAAGACTTTCATCTAGCAGTGGAAAGAAGTACAGCGTCAAAAATTTTAACAAATATGTGTAATGTTTTGAAAACTGTCATATGCCCAAAATGGATTAGATTTGAAAGAAATCAAAAAGGGAAATCATCGGTTGCGGTTCCTCATTTCCTATATTTTCAGTACCTTCGTCATTTTTATTTAATTTTTGTAAAATTACGTTTACTACATTGTCGAAACTGGTGGCGTTTAAGTTTGACAATTCAGTATATGAATTTGTGGTTGTTTACCCTTTGCTAGTCGTCCCGAATGATTTAGCAGCTGGAACACCTTCGACTGCTGCATAAAGGCCAGAAAGTTTGGCAACTGAATCTTCTTTGGATGATATGTGTTTGATATAATTGGGTCCTCCACCTGTTGCCGTTACATCTGCTCTATTTTCGGCCAATTTTTTTGGAAGGCTACCATTCCAACCAGCCCAAGCCTTTTTCCAACCAGTTGCATCGTTTTCTGGAGGTCCTAAGCTGTTTAATGTACTAAGTCCTTCCACAACTGGTCGTCAACTGTTTTGTCGCCCCTCTAAAAACCTTTGGCCAAACCAGATTTTTTCTCTATGAATGTTAAAAATGGGACCTCTTGTTCCGGATTCATGTGTTTTCCCGTAAAAAATACAACACTTTTTCAGTTAAATAAACGTATATTAACAACATATCACATTTACTTACATTGTTTGATTTTTTTTTACGTTTAATATTCAAAATAATTTTATTTTCTAAAAAGTTTGGTTTTTCACTCAGTTAACTAATACCGTTTTACAATTACTTTTTTTGTAGTGAAATTGTTTTATAGAACACATCAAATCACTTTAATTCCACTAGAAACAAAATGAAAATGAAATTTTTCTTTTCAAATCACTTATGTGGAATTGGGAACACAAATTGAGCGGAAGTTTCACTTTCACTTCATTTTCTGAATGTAGAACCCATGCGTTTAGAGTTTTATTTTTGCTGTTTTAATCGCACTCATAAATATTAAGCAAAAAAAAAATCTGGTAATTTTAACAGTATTTTCTGCAAATGCCATTTTTAACTAATTTTTAGTAGCTTTTTCTGTTATGTTTACGGGTTTATTTCTATGAGTGTACATTTCTTAGTTAAATTGCTCTAAATTTGTGCAAATCAACAATTTTCTTTTAATTCACTTTTCTTTTGATTCTACAAACAAAAAAATGTTGTTTGTATATCTTGGTCAAGTGTATTTATGAATTGCAAGGTTTACATTTTATGGTTATTTTCTTTAATGTTTGATGTTGTTGGATGGACTTAAGCCATAGTATTGTGGTATTCTGTGTGTGTGCCTGTGGACAAGGCTAATATGTATGATGGAATAAAAAAACAGCACACAACTTATCGATTGATACCAAATGGCTTATAGCACAACCAAAAGGTTATGTGTCAATACAATAGTAATTTAAAAATTTGTGTAACATGTTATTAACGTGGTCATGTAATTGTTTTAAATAGAATTTTTCAGAAATAACATATTTTGCAGAACAATTAACATGTTTTAATTAAACAAGAAAATTTAATCCTCTAATGGCCAAGACTACACTCTTAAAAGAAAGTTAGTTCAAAAGTCTGTTAAGCGGATTCCAATTCAATTGAGCTAATTTTTATACCCTCCATCCCATAGTGCAGGAGGGTATATTCACTTTGTCAAATGTTTGTAATTCTTTTAAAAAAATTCTGGGACCCCATAAACTATATATATTCTTGATCAGCATGGATAGAGAAGTCGATATAGCCATGTCCGTCTGTCCGTCCGTCTGTCTGTGGAAACACAAAATACTCCTCCAATACAGAAGAGGTACTGCTAATTTTCAGTCAAATTGTTTGTTGATATCATGAGCAGTTTTCTAGTGAAAATGATCAAAATCGGTTAACGCGTTCAAAAGTTATGAGTGAAAATGTGGGAAGACCTCTAAAATTTTTTTTTTTTTATTTCATCATACATACATACATACGTACATTCAATGCTTATACACAAGAATATACGCAAGCAGGGATGGCTGTCAATATCGCTGAATTACCGTCCACGATTCTAACACCTTTCAACTGACTATCGTTATCGCTTAAATACCGTTACCGATATTCTTGAAATACCGTTATCCGTAAAATACCGTTACCTTAAAATACCGTTACCGAAATAATCTAACAAGATCTGAACAAAAAAATTTCTGTAAATAGATATATTTTCCCAAAGTGTGATCATAAACTAGACAGTCATTTAAACTCGGGCATAATGCGGTTAAAAATTGTGGTGTGCATTAACATTACCTGAATAATTAAAATAACGTTATCCTTAAAATGCCGTTAGCAAAATAATTGAAAAATCTTTTTCCCTAAAATAAAGTTACCGAAATATCTAAAATATCGTTACCGCTAAAATACCGTTAGCGAAATAAATAAAATACCGTTAACGCTAAAATACCGTTAACGCTAAAATCCCGTTACCGAAATAACTGAAGTATAGTTTCCCCTAAAATACCGTTACCGAAATAAAAGAAAATAGCGTTACTACGACCAATAACCACATAGAATCGGTTACCATCCATGGTCATGATCAACACTTAAAAACAAAAAAAAACCCACAAAATATTGTTGTTGTTTTTTTGTTTTGTAATACAGTATGTACCCTGCAGGGAATGTGAGCAGTAAAACTGTAGTGTTGTACTAGTGACATTGTCACCAGTACTACTGACCAGCTATGCCCCAGCCAATGTAATCTACTATTGACATCTAACACAGGCTTGTCATTGAAAATCCACCAGTAGACCTTATCACTACTGACGTGGTAGTTCTTTTAGGACCACATGAAGACATTTGAACCATAGATTCACTAGTGCATTTTAGTAACTCTGGTCTACATATTTGGCGCTTCTCAGGCGATCCTGGAGCTAGATTTTTACAGAGGTTAAGGCGATACACTTAAACACATATATTTTTTGTCTGAAGGAAATTTTTTATTAAGAAAAGCTTAAATTACATAGTTTTTAAATAGAACCTTATACAACTAAAAATTATTTAAATCAGTCTGTTTTTAATATTATTTAAACTTATAAACTTATTTTCACTGCGAGCACGTGTTTAATCAACAAAAGAATATGACGCAATAATATGCAAGAAGAGAAAAACTGTTGCTCAGTTAAAAAAATATGTACCTATTGAAAGAGCAAAATAATAAAAAACACAAACTGTCGACGACTTCGTTGACAGTGTCACCAGAAATATACTAGATCTGTTGTATGTAGCTAGTTTCTACTCGTGCGTAGAAGGAAAGTTGTCGACTTTTTCACTAGTGCAGTTGTCGCTAGAGAAAAGAGTGTGGACAAAGGGACACTTGACCCCAGGCTGACTGCAGGGTATGTACGGCCCTATGCTCCTTATAGGAACGACGGGAATATATATATATATGTATGTACGTATGAATTAGTAGCAATTGCATGCAGAGTTGCCAGGTTTGACGATTTGTCGTCATTTTGATGATATTTAATACCCAAAATAACTAAATGACTATTTGACGACTTTTGCTTCCAAAATGACGATTTTTTGACAATAATTTAATATGTCAGCAAGATCTACTTATTTATCATTCTCATAAAATCGCCGGCTCGATTATTAAATTTATATTATTTCGTTAAAAATTGAAAGCAAAAACATTGTTTTTTGATCGATAGCTAGCTTTTATATGCTAATATGATGTGAAATACAATTTTGCAAAAATGCAAATCCTAGAATTGAATAAAACTTAATCCAAACCGCATTTATTTTTTTATAAATTCATTACGGGTTTAGCTTAATTTAGTTTCTGTGTTTATATGTTTAGAACATTTCTTTAAATTTTTATAAAATTTAATTGGAGTTAGATTTAAATAAAAATAAAAAAATTTTCATGTTAAAACACAAGGCATGGACTTTTTTTGCGAAACAAACAGATCTCTAGCCCGAATATATTTCATGTTGAAAGATGATATATATACAACTTTAAATGAAACAAAATAAATCCAAAAATAAATCCGGTGCTTAAAAAACAGGCCTAATAATATAAATAAAGTGCCAAAATTTAATAATTAAAAATATAACATTAAGTTTGTTCGATAACACAAAAATGTGTACAAGTTTTTACTGGAAGGTGTTCGTTTAGACAAATACGCAGTAAAAACTGGTAAAAAGAGAGAGTAAAGTGACAGTTTGATGCCAAAGAACTTACAAGTTTTTACTGGATACATTTTTGCCAGAAAGAATTTGTAAGATGAAAAAAACATATGACTAAAAAATAAAAAAATATGCTTGTAAATTTAGTAAACAAAAATTAAATTAAATTTTAATTGTTTATGGATTGAAAGTGAAAATGATTAAATAATTAACTATGGAAGAAGTTAAAAAACATTTAAATTATTTTTGGTCGATAATTTCAATTAACTTTTTCCTTTTCCATAATGACCAGTTGATTTTTTTTAATATTTAAAACAAGCTATTTTATCTAATTTAATAATTCCTACAAATTTTCTGTTCGTTTACTTTTTTGTAAATTTGTCTTACTATTTGTAATTTTGTTACTGAGTAGTTTTTACTGAACTTTACAGGAAAAGTAATCGAACAGACTTATTGTTAAAGAATTTCCAAATTTTGTAAAAGAATTTAATATTTAAAAAGTTGTGCCACTGAAATGTTGTTCACAGAATTATGCAGATATAAGTGTTTAACAGTTCAAGTGGTAAAATTAGTTTGATTTAAAGTTGTATTTATTTGATATTTCAACATTATATTTTTGTTATTTTATTAATTAATAATCATATAATTACAAGTTATATACTATTACCCTAACCGAGCACTAGCTACTATGGCCTTCGGCGCGTTGTAGCGAAAACAGATCAGTGCCTCTGGTAGGAATCGAACCCACGACCCCCGCACTGATAAGCCAGCACGCTACCAACTAGCCTACTGGGGCACACTGTTTCAACATTTTATAAATATGAATATCGTTGTAAAATATAATGATTTTCGAAGTTTAAACCAAAGAGAAGTGTCAAAAATCGTGTTATATTACAACGATAACACGTTAACATTTGAAATGTGAATAACATTATTGTATTTTATTTTTTATTAAAACTTTATCCCTCTTCTAACAAATATATTTTATTTTGACGATTTTTCAAAATATGATGACGCTTTTGACGATTTTTTCTAGAAAGTTTGTCGTTTTTATGCTTTGCAAACCTGGCAACACTGGTTATAAGTGCAAATGCGAGAAGCCCTCGAAAAATTGTTAAGCTAATTTATAAAGTATGCTTTTGTTTTCCATATACCAGGCTTGCCATATACCTTTTTTTGTTAACCCCAACAAATCAAAAAATCACCAATAAGAAAAAGGTAGAACAAAATAGTTTAGTTAAAATTCTTTATTTATTTGACTGCATTAACCGGAGTTGCCAGACACATTAATCGTTATCAGATCAAAAAAATATCCAGGAACAAAATCCCCGAATCCAACAATGTAAATTCATAACTTTTTTTCGTACACTATTTTTACTTATTTTCATTCTCAACCTTTAATAAATTTGCAAGGAAACTCTTACATTCTAAATACATTTATTAAAAACCCCATTCAATTTAAAGGACATTCACTTTCAGAACTTTTTTATTTAAGACATACCTATAAGGTGCATACTTCATCTTAAAATCTTTTGATTATATGCAATTGTTTTCCTTAAAAGCCCTAATTTTTATTTGATACATACAAAAATAATCTAAATTAAAGTATTGATGTGTAAAAACCAATCGAATTTTGGGAAAATTTCTTAGGGTTCTTATTCTAGGAGTCGTAAACGAGAATTGCACAAGCAACTGAGCTGAAAAACAATAATTTGAAATACCAGTTTCTTTAATTTTTTGTATCTCGAAAACACTCGAAAGATTTTCTTTTATAATTTTTGACAAACTTAGTTTCATCACACTTTCCGTTTTACTTATGTGATGTATAGTATAAACACATGTGTTGTAATGTAAACTGGCATTTCATAATTATTTCATTATGTATGTCTCCGCAAGTGTATTTTTGTTCCCTTAAATTTATCTAAAATTCTGATTATTCGAAACTGTTTTTATGCGTTTGTATTCATTGCATCTCTTCTAACGATCCAAAAATATATTTTAGTAACTTTCTTTCATTATTATATAGGCAAAGAGACAAACAACAGGCGAATTTTACAACAGTTTTTTTAACAGCATAAGGAACTATACAAATATATATATTTTTCACTACACGTTCTTCTTTAGGTAATCAGAATAACCTTTGAATACCCACTGCAGAATTTCAGATTCATTTTAGTAAACTTTAATTAAACATTTTTTTCTTCTGAAACATCCCAAAGACATTAATCAATCAGTCATATTTTGTTTTACTTATAAAAACAACATTATTTTTGTTATTTTTACAAAGAATATAGATATTAATATTGTTTGCACTTTCCCTGGTTTATGAAAACACCGAGATGGAGGGTATCCAAAAATTCGTCACAGCCGAATTTAATCTTTTTTAATACCAAATTCGGCACATCGGACTTTAATGCTTCCACTTGTTTCTGTTGTTATCGTTCAGGTCAGTTTTATTTATTTATTTATTTTTTTTTTTAGTACAACAAGATTGAATCTTATAATTATAGTACATTAATTAAATATTCCAATTGATTCACAATGATTAATATAATATAAATAATAAAAAAAAAGATATAGAAAATTTAAAAAAATTAATATAAAATAGATAAAAAAAAATATAATATAATAAAACCAAAAATAGAGAAAAAAATAAAATTATTAAAGAAAAACATTGAAAAATTAAAGTTATTCAAAAAAATTATAAAGTAAATTTTTGAAGTGCGTTGCGTTGCTGGCTTGTTGTATGTTTTGTGGTAATAAATTCCAAAGACGAGCAGAATGTACATGAAATTGATGTTCAGAAACAAGAGAGTGATGTCTAGGAAGTATTAACTTTTTTCCCCTATTGGATCTTGCAAATCGAATTTGATCAAAAATATATTTTGGCTTTTGTGTGTATATAATTTTATGAAGAAACAATAGAACTCTTATTTTTAGAAAATTATCCATAGAAACACCGTATATGTTCCTGGAAATTAATGATACACTACTAAATCTCCTTAGATTGTAGACATATCGTACAATATTATTAAATACAATATTAAGTCGACGTTTGCTTGTGGCGTCACAATTTGCGAATAGTTCGCAGCCGTATAAAAGACCAGGAATAACGTAGGTCTTAGCTAGAAGCAATCTTACATTTAATGGAGTGAATGATTGTGTAGACCATAGTGTTCTAAGCTTGGCATATGTTTGACCAACTAACGAGTTAATATGGTTAGTCCATGATAATGTGCTATTGAATACGATGCCTAAGTTTTTAGCCGCTGGGACAATTGAAATTTTCTGGTTGTTAATAAGGATTTCTTCATCAATTTCTGGTTGCATGGACCTCTTATGTCTAACGAGACATTTAGACTTATTAGGGTTTAAGCAAAGGCCATTTGCGATGGCCCAATGATGAATTTTATCCAGATCCTTAATTGATTCTTCGGGGCTACTTAGGTATAGCTGTACGTCGTTTGCATACATATGTACTTTGCTGTACGATAGTTGTTGAGGGAGATCGTTTGCATATAGTGAGAAAAGTAGCGGTCCCAAGATAGAACCCTGAGGTACGCCTCGAGTAAGAGTCAATGGTTCAGATGTTAAATTATTAACACATACGGATTGTGTACGGTTTACAAGGTAAGTTAACATGAGTTCAGTTGAGCTTGATGCGAATTTAAATTGCCGTCTGAGTTTCATACAAAGAGTTTCATGGTTGACTGTGTCGAAAGACTTAGAGTGGTCAAGGAGTACTAGGAAGTTTAGTTTGTTATTATCTAGTTCACGTCTAATATTCTCGCTTACTTCGACAAGAGCAGTTATACAGCTGTGATCTGAACGGAAACCTGATTGTTTTTCACACATTAAGCCTTGTCCATGTATGTACTCACATATCTGAGAATACAATAGCTTTTCAAAGACTTTTGAAAGGTAGCATAAAATCGCAATAGGTCGATATTCATTATTTGATTTCGGTATTGGTATAACTTTTGCATGTTTCCATTTAGAAGGGAACGTGCTAGATATTAAAATTGTGTTAAAGATATGAGTTACATATGGAATAAGAAGAGGTAGGAGGATCCTAATGAGCTTAGGGTGAATATTATCGCATCCAATTGCATTCGACTTTACTGAAGAGAAGCATGACAAAACTTCTAATTGGTTAACACAATAAAATTCAAAAAAACGGTCATCTTCAGAAAAATTGTCCATATTGTTATTAAAGTTATAAAGATCACTGTCGGCTTGGACAGATGGTAGATTTGTAAAGGCAGAATTTAATTCGTTGACATCAGTCGAGTAGTTTTCGTTAATAACTTTTTTGCCAATGCCAATGTCCCGAATAGTTTTCCAGGTTTTTTTTGACTCCAAAGCAGTACCAAATTGATTGGAATAATATTCTGATTTTGCTAATTTGATCTTCTGGTTAACACATTTTCTGGCAGTACTGTACTCATTCTTAAGCTCGAGTGTTTTAAATCGCTTCCACCTAGCGTAGGCAATATCCCTTAGATGAATTAATTGTTTGATGTCCGTTGTAAACCAAGGTTTACTTTTCACTGATGGTATTTTGGTTTTTAATGGAACAGTTTCATCGTAGAGTTTAAGTATATTACTTTCAAGGAAAGCTAATTTATCATCAACAGAAAGTAAATAGTATATATTATTCCAGTTAGTTTGAAAGAAATTATTGTATAGTAAATTGTAGTCTATATTGTTGAAGTCACGATAAGTGAAGGATTTTTGTTCGGGTTTAGTCCTAAAATCATATGATATAAAGATTAAGTCATGATGAGAAAAACATGAAGCAGAAAGTTGGTCATAAAGGAGCACCCTTGAGTTATCACTGACGAAAAACAAGTCGAGCAGAGTGTTTGAAGTAGAAGTGTAGTGTGTTGGATGGGTTCGATTTGTTGGTTCGAGCCCTAATGTTGACATGTTATCGGTTAAGATAGGTTCCAATAAAATGTTGGAGTTGAAATCTCCACCTATCACAACGTCATTATAGGTAACTGTTAATGTTTCCAACTTTTGAAAAAAATTTATCTAAAGTTATTTAGCTAAAGTTATTAGTTTTCTCATTTTAGCTCCAGAACAAATTTCATCCGTATTATAACTAATTTTTCGACCTACAATTTTGTAATTCGTGATTTTCAAATTTAGAAATTTTTCCAGTTAATTTAAACCACAATTGTTTTCGAACCATTATTTTTATTCGTGTCTCCGCTGCTCTTATTTTATAATCATAAAATTGGCTATATCTCGAAAACTAAGGGAGATTGAGCAAAATAGACCAAAAGTAATTACTACATACCTAATAAGTACTCTTTATTTACTACTTATATTTCCAGTAATAAAAATGGACCTGCCTCTGGTCAGATCCGGAAAGACCATTTTGTAAACATTTTCTGTTGATTCAGCTTAAAAATTCTGTTGACTTAGCTAAATTCCTATTTAATTTAACTACAACTGTCAATTCAAATTTAATTCTTCCAAAATGTAGTTCACCTAAATTTAGCAGACTGTGATTCTCAACTTCATTGAAAATTTTGCTGGCGGTAGCTGAATTTTCAACTAAAGGGTCCGCCAAATAACTTTTTTTTTTTTTTGAAAATGCTATAAAAAAACTACTGAATATTTTCTCAAATTTATTTTTTATTTGAAAGTACAATCCTTCCGGTCAATAATGGAAAATAATTTCATTCAAATGGCTGCCTCGGCTGGCCATGTAGTATGAGCTTCATCTGAAAATATTATTTTTTTTGGCAAAATCGGCATCGAAAAACGTTAGATGGCGGACCCTTTATTAGTGCGGTATTTTTTATGAGTGAAAGGGTTAAACATAGAGTTGTGTAGTTCGTGAACGACCTAGTTCAATTGAACTAGTCTTTTCTTTGAACTAGTGAGCTGGATCACAATCATCAGCTCTTTTAGGTCTTTCGCTCTTTTCGTTCTTTTTGTCTTTTGAGTAATTTTTCTTTTCTTTATGTTGCTTTTGAGTTTTTTTTTAATGTTGCCAGCTCAATTTTTTTAATATTTTTTTTTTTGAATAATTTAAAATTTGTATAATTACGTACCAATTTATGATATAACAATCATTTTAAATATATTTTAAAGTGTTGAATTATTCTCCGATAGTAAATTTAATAGAAAGTTACACATTTTGTTTACACATTTTGTTTCGCATCAGCGGATTCAATTCGCTTCAAATAGTTCGTTTCGCACAGCTGTTGATAAAGAGCTGTTGAACTAGAAGAGCGAACTAGTTCATTGAAAGGAGCTGAACTGTAAAGAGCGATCTTTAGAAAGACCTAAAATGCCCAAGCCTAGTTAAACAGCATTTTTTATTAAAAAATTATACTGGTCTACAAAATAGTGAGATATTTTAGAGCAGAAATAATTTTATTGCAGGTAAATTAACAAAAAAAAATTATATTTTTTTCACAATGTGAACGAACATTTTCCTGAAATTAATGAAAACCTTCATAAGTTTTATGAAACTAATTTGTTAATGAAATCTATTCATAGAGTGTACGAAATTGTTTATGAAAACATCCATAAACTTCATTGATTTTATTCAAATATTCATTAACATCAAGCAGACAATTGCACGGTGCTACAAAAAACAAAAAATTGCAATTAAGTGACCTAGTTTGGAATGTAAGTCTAGCTGAGTGTGTTACAAAACTTGTTTGAGAAGTTGTAAATATACCCTAAAATTTTCGAGTTAAAAGAGTATTTTTTTTTATCTACTGATGCGTTTAAACATTTGTAATTCAGTCATTTTTAATCCGATTTTTAATTTTTAGATGGTATTAAAAAATTAATTACCTGATATTTCTAAATATATATACTTTCTTTATACTTATAATATAATTATGTATAGATTTTTTTAATAACAATTAAATTTCTATTCTTTTTTTTTAACTATTTCAACTTCTACGAGGGTTTCTTTCGAATCTTCTTTTATAACAATAATATTCTTAAAGTTCGTGTTTTTCTGAGAAAAATGAGCTTTAGTTTGTTAAAATCTTTTGAAAATTGACAATGTTATGGTACAATTTTATTTCTTCTTCCCGGATAAATAATTCTATATATGCTAGATATAAGAATATAAGATATCTTATCTCTGTTTATATAATTTCATCCGCAATATGATAGACCCTATCAGAATATATTAGTTTGTATCAGATTATAAGATTGATTTCTTTATTCAAATAGAGGCGATACTGCTTCTTCAAATAATTGTTTTACGCCGAGCAATAACTGATATTATCAAGGAATATCATGTGCAACAGATAGTTCTTCTGCAGGTTAAACTATGGATCGCGAACGCAAACAATGCGAAAAAAATGTGAAAGCAGTAAATGTGGAAAAGCGTAACGGAAATCGGAGAAAAAAAAAATTAAAAAAGTCCCTTTTTCAAAAAAAAAAAAAAATAATTTCAAAAAGGACCTTTTCCACTATTTAGTATTTATTTTTTTGAAAAAGTAATACTTTTAAGTTACGCTTTCCCGCATTCACTGTGTTCACATTTTTTTTCGCATCGTTTGCGTTCGCGAACTATAGTTTAACCTGCAGAAGAACTATCTGTTGCACATGATTGTACTTTCTAGTATACACTCACATAACAAATTCGGTTGTCTCAATAGAATTTCATCCAACCGAATTTAATCAGTTGCTGCAACCTCGTAAATTCGGTTGTCACTACTGAATTCGATTGTTGTAACTGAATTGGGAGTTGTGACAACAACCGAATCGATTCGGTTGGATGAAATTTATGAATTTTTATGAGAGTGTAATAACTATATTGATATTATTACCTTACCTTCTCACTTATAATAAATTTGGGACATAAATGAAAAAATTTGTACTCATTTCGTAATCAGCATTTAAATTTAATATTAAATATTTTTAATGACATTTTTAATTATACTTTAAAAATGTATAATTTAAAATAAAATATATTTTAAAATGCATTTGTCATAATTCATTTATTTAAAGTTAATTAACGTGTGGTTTTTCTAATTTATTTTAGTAAATAAATTAAACTAAAACATGAACATCCGTAAATATTGTTAATTTATTTATTTGGGAAAACCAAAAAAGCACAATTAATTTAAATAAATCATATATTTTCATAAGCCATCTAAAAAAAACAGCCCATATGAATATGTTTCAAGTTAATTAAAATATTAAGGGATTCATAATATGCTCGTATATGATGTATAAATACTCAATGTGTATTTCCAGGTACGTACTTTAACAATTTCGTCTTAAAATCCGCGACTATATCTTTATAGTCCTATATACGTAAAAAAGAATATTTTTTAATATGAGGGCAGTCCTAAAATTAGCCGACCTGACGTATAGTGAAAAGGTAGAGTCTGAGATTAATGGTTATCTTAAGAACCTAGACAGTTATCTTACTATAAACAGGGTAACGAAGCTATTGGATATCGCTGTGAAAAGTGTATCGAGCTTAAATGAGATTATGTTGAGAAATAAAGAAATTTTTTTCCCAAATTTGTTGTGTTTTATTTGTTAGGTCGGCTAATTTTGAGACTGCCATCGTAAGCAATCAAAATTTTTAAATTTTTTTTATGTTTGAAACATAAGAATATTTAATAAACTTTCCGGGGTTGGTAAAACATTTAGAACAGTAATGAGGTAAAAATACGATGTTTATACAAGATACGACATTATATGAATCCGGCTATTGTTTTAATGGCTAAAAATTTGTTTTATTGAAAAAAATAAATTTTTCATTATCATATTTATAAATGCACTAAAATTAAAATGTTTTATCATATTGATATTTACGAGGCCGGATCAATAAGTCCGTGACTTTTCGAACTTCCCTCGTAGTTATATGAAATGCAACACTGCTCCCATTAAGAACCACCTATTAACAGACTACTGTCAAATTTTGAGCAAGTTTCGTCATTTACTTTGCGTTTAACAGCTGTTCAAAACATACAACCTCGTGGATTTTTTTTAAAACGGAAAAAAGTGAATTTCGAATGCTCATTAAACATTATTTTTTGCGAAAAAACTGTCAATAAAGCCAAGGAAAAGCTTGATAAATACTATGGGGGCTGTGCATCATCGATTTCAATGGTAAAAAAGTGGTTTACTGACGTTTGTTGTGGTAGCACAAGTACAAATGAAGCCAGTTGAGGTCAATACATCCGAAAATGTCGAAAAAAATCCACGATGTGGTGTTGGCCGATCGAAGAGTAAAAGTGTGTGAGATCGTTGATGCCATAGGTATTTCGTTTGCTCTCAATTGACCATAAACGTAATCGTGGCCAATAAGGTGATGGCAACACTTTTTTGGGATGCACGCGGGATAATCCACATCGATTACCTTCAAAAGGGAAAAACAATAAACGGCGAATATTATGCCAACTTATTGGACCGATTTAACGAGAATTTAAAAAAATCTACCCCATATGGCCAAGAAATGCCTATTTTATGGACCTCGAAAATGCTATTTTTTGGAAGGGATACAAAAATTGGAGAAACGTTGGACTAAGTGTATTGAGCTAAAAGGAGATTATGTTGAAAAATACATTTTTTTTTTTTTCAAAAAAAAGTGTGTTTCATTCAAAAAGTCACGGACTTATTCATCCGCCCTCGTATAATGCGTATTTTGATATAAATGCATTTCTCCGGAAGATAATTTTTATGCATATTCTGTCATATTTTCCTATAAATGAACATTTCTACATATCTGGCTAAAAAAAATGGTGTTTTTTGGCCGAATTTCTATATAAAAAATAATTAATTTTCAAATTTTTCGAATTTTTTTTTATCACAAAGACAAAAATATGAGACTAATTCAAATAAAAATTTAATTCAAATAAAACTTTATGACATTTTTAATTTCAAAACCATTTAATAATCGGGACAGTTTAAAAATTATGAGAACACCAAAACAACTTTTTTCAACATACCTCTACTGATTTTGGTAATAAATGGTATAAACAATTCTCCTAGTAAATGTGGATTATACATTTTTTTTTATATCCAAAATTCGTTATAGTTGGCGTCTAATCGATGCTCAATGTTTGAATTATCATAACTTTTGAACGCGTCGACAAAAAATTAAAAATTTGGTGTCATTTGAAAGATCAAATCCTATTCTTTAAACAGTTTTACACAAAAAGAAACTCTTTTCGCAAAAAGTATAACAAATTTAAAAAATGTCCTTAATTCGAGAATATCTCAAAAAAACCATAATTAAATTTTCTGAAATTTATTTTGCAATTAACTCAAAGTATCATTTAAAACATATAAAAATTTCAATTAGAGGCGTTCAAAAATAAACAGAAATTTTCTGAAAGTGTCTTTGATATTTAATATAAAATTTGGTGTATTCACATAGTACCCTACACAGAAAAAACTAAAAACAGGTTTCAATTAAACAATTTATTGAATCAATTAATATTTTAATTGATTTTGCACCTATCGAGGCAATGATACTATCAATTAAACCTTTTATTAAAATTAAGAAGGAAAGAAAAGTTATAAATAACTTCTACAAAAAAAAAATATGATACTCACAAAAAAAGTGTGATCTATACGTTGGTATGTGTGTTTTTTGCAATGCTGAGTCTGTTTGTGTGTGTGCTTGCTTTGTTTGTTAACTTCAAATGTATTTGGTATATTATACTGAAAATTTTCTATTTATGCATACAGTGTATGATAAAATAATATGATAATTGCGTCTAAAATAAAATAATTGAATCAATAAAAATATTAAATTCGAATCAAATCTTTAATTAGATATTTTAGGTTGATAATTTTTTCTGTGTACTACGAATTTCAATACTTTTTGACACGCATGGAAAAATTGATATGCATGTTTAAGAGGAGATTACATATAGTTAAACTGCGTACTCAGTTTATCGTTATCACATCCTGTGTTCTTTGAAAAGGACATTGAAAGTTAAATTTTTAAACAAATTATTTAAATATTTGTACTCATTCAATGATGTAAATAAGTATATCAGATGAAAGATAATAATCTGCGCTATTCCACAAAATTATCAGTCGTAATATTTTAGGACTAAAAATTTTAAAAATGTCATTTAAAAATTGTATCCTTCAATATCCTTGCCTGTTTGAAATAAGTTCGTCAAAAGAAAAAATGCTTGTTAAAGGTTTAACTACACTTTAATACATACTCAAATTTCCCTCTGGCGCTGATCCCCTATTAACAATTAGTGTTTCCAAGTTGTAATAGGAACATTTAATTATGATCTCAAAAATGATAATTCAAAATTAAATGCAATTTGAAAAGATCAACAACAATACATGCAAAATTCTTTTTTTAGCTTTTCATACATTTTCTGTAAAACTTTTACTATTTGGACCTAATTCGGTATACATTTTTGGTGATCAAAAAGATGATAAAGGGTGATTTTAGATAGAGCTTTCGGATTTGATTTGCACTTTCTTAACCGAGCATGAATTTTGATATTAAAATTCAATAATCTGCAAGCGTTGTTCGCTTGAAAGTCGATTCATGGTTTATAGACCAAACTGAACATGTTTAACAGTATCATGTTACTTGAAAACAGCTGCGCTGCCAAAAACAGTGTTGCCAAAAAGAAAGTTGCTAAAAAAATCAACCTTTAATAAGCCGTTATAGGGTAAGAATCCCCTCGCTGAGTCCTAAAAAGGAATTCAAATGTTTACAGGATTGGCAGATTTTTTTTTATACATTTTTATTGCGGCAACCCTGCACAAAAGTAAGTTGCATTTTTGAGCAAATCGCATGATTTTTACCTTAGAAAGGATTTTTACTGCGATAATGTTAATACGATAGTAATTTAAAAAAATAATTGATTTTCAGAAAATGTTTTACAACCAAATAAATTTTAACAATTGAACATATATTTTCTTAGTACATTCACGGATTTCGATTAAACTTTATTTTAAATAACTACCGATGCGAAGAAATGCTTTACCCAAAATTCGGAATGTCTATGGAGTACATCATTCCATGTGTATGTTTTATTACTTTTTTATGCTTTTAGCAATAATTCAATTTGCACCCACAGCAAAATAAAGTGCCAGTTGAATTGAATTAAAGATTTAATTTGAATTAAATTTGTTTCTAAACAAATATTTAATTGAATCAGTTAATATTTTAATTGAGTTTTAAATGTATGAAGACACATTTTATCTTAGATATAATTCTCAAATTACTTTTTCATAAACTGTATGGTTAAATAGAAAACTTGCAGTATAAAATTCCAAATGCATTTGAAGTCTACAAACAAAGCAGGCACACACACAAACACACATACATTTACAGGATTACAAAAAACACATATACAGGGTTTCTGGTGGCAGGTATATATTTTCAAACTCAAATAAAAAACGTAATAATTGACACAAAGTTTTATTAAGAGCATTGAACGATAGAATGGAAATGCGGATTTTATTTTTTAAAGAGTATGTCATCCTGATGTCTTCCGTCGAGTTGAACACACTGTTCAAAACGAATCCTTGTGTTCTGCGCCACACGCTGCAGTAAACTTGGTTCAATTAACCTGATTTCTCGACGAATATTTTCCTTTAAAGCCACAAGAGATTGGGGATTGTCATTATAAACCCTCTCTTTGAGGTAGCCCCATAAAAAAAAATCCATGGGAGTTAGATTGGGCGACCTCGGTGGCCATGGGATGTCCCCAAAGCGACTGATTAGTTTTTGGGGGACGTTTTCCCGAAGCAAATTCATCGAAGCTCTGGCTGTGTGTGCAGTCGCCCCATCTTGTTAAAATCACGTGTGTGAAGAGTACGATGGAAGAGGTCGCAGGTTTGGCAAACAGAATTCCGTAATCATGCGTCGATAATTGTCACCGTTGACATTCGTCGCCAGCCCCGAGAATTTTCGAAAAAAAAATGGTCCAATTATCTCATGCGTGGATAAGGCACACCAAACAGTTACCCTGGGGCAATGCAATGGTTTTTGATGTTTCAATCGAGGGTTGCGGGTTTTAGGAAACCAGTAGCGGCAATTTTGCTTGTTGACGTGGCCGTTTAAGTGAAAATGAGACTCGTCGCTCCAAAAAATGGGATTTACAGTGCGAAAACGCTCCAACATCGTTTCACAAAAATGTTTGCGTAAATCAAAGTCGCTTTCTTTCAGTTCTTGAATGATTTGAATTTTTAAAGGATGGAACTTCAGATCCTTTTTTAAAATTTCATGAATAATTACTCTTGGAAGTCCCAGTGAGGCTGCTCTTTTCCGTATTGAAAGTCGCGGATTTTCACGTAAACTGCTTTCAACAAGTTCAATGTTTTCGGAAGTCCTTGAAGATCGACTGGGCCCTGGTCGTGGGACATTTATAGCCGAAGCAGTTGCGCGGAATCTCTGCATCTACGAACGAATTAAATTTACACTCAGTCCATCACGTAGACGCCGAAAAAAATTGTCGACGAGCAATTACGTAAGAATCATTACTCTTAAAAATGTATACAGCGAACGTGCGATGCTCACTCGAGCACTCCGATATCGTGACTGACAAATCCGCACAATCGATAATTCCAACGGCGCCACCTTCCCTCCGCACCGTTAATTAATTTTTGAAATAGTCGTATTTAAAAATGTAAATTTGCCACCAGACACCCTGTACAAACCTGTCCTTCACACTTTTTTTTTGATGAGTACTTTCAACTTTTTTGCATTTTAATTTTCAATAAAAGTTTTAATTGATATTATCATTGCCGTGATAGGTGCAAAATCAATTAAAATATTCATTAACTCAATAAATTTTAAGTTTTAAGTTTTTTCTGTTTAGTGTTTTCTAGGAGAATATAAAAACCACGTTCAATGAAATTTTAAAGACCATTATCTGAAGGGAGTGTCGAAAGGTTTTAAAAGCTCTCGAAGTAATAATAATACTAAAATTGAATTAATATTTAATTAAATTTTTTAAATTAAAATAAAAGCATATCTTTCGATTTTTAATACAAATTTTAGGTACATAAAACATGATTATAAATGCATTAACTTGCTAGTCCTAGTTACACCGAACAAAAACCATTGTGAGTTCAAATATTATGTCGTATTGAATTAACATTTTTTTTTTTGCAAAATTTTTTTTTTTTCATTTGGATTGGATGACTTCATTAGCGTTGCATTTTTAAGCATTAAAGTCTTAAAGTACTTTGCTATCATAAAAATAATTTATAAACATTTTGTTTTAAATATTTTTTTTCCTTATTTATTTAATTAAAAGCCTGTAGTTTGAAAAATTTTATGTATTTAAACACCTGAGGAGAAATTCTTAATCCCCTACTGTTTTTTTTTAGCTTTTGCAATTAAATTAAAAACCAAAAAGAATGTAATATATATATATAAAAGAATAACGTTACTCACTCACTTTCTGACTGACTGGCTGACTCAACATCTCTTAGCCTATACCGCTTTAGCTAGAAACCTGAAATTGGGCACAGAGGTCCATCCTACAGCGTAGACGTCCGCTAAGACGGGATTTTTAGAAATTCCTACTGGGAGGAGCAGTACGGAGAAAGTGTTCCTCTTGGCGGCCTGACCAAACCCCTTGGGATATAAAGCTGAAATTTTCAATTCATATCCTTGCGGATATGACCCAACTACTTGGTATGGTACTTTTTGGAATTTTGCACAGAAATATGGTAAAATATCGTCGAATAGGGTAAAAAAAGTCGCCCCCTTGGCGGCTTGGCCAAACCGATGAAGCTAGGAACTTGAAATTTGGTATGTGGGTTCCTAATCAGGAGTAGACATCTGTATATGAATTTTGGAAATTCCATCTGGGAGTGGCATAAAGGGTAAAAGTCTCTCCCTTAGCGGCCTGCCCAAATCCCTTTAGTCAGAAATTTGAAAATTTAAATATATGTTTCTTTGATTATAAACTAGCTGACTTATACTTTTCGGATTTTTTACTTTTTTTTACAACACTCAGAAGATGCACCCTACTAATGCATTGTGTTGATATCAGGAAAATAGGTTATGGGGAGGAGGAAAGAGGGAGTAGTATTTGTGGACATTTGACTTGAATTTTTTTAAATTGTAATTTGCTGGGAAGACCTCCGCAGGGAGACAATTCCACATACGGCTAGTGCGAGTGAAAAACGAATTTTCTCTGTAATGCGTTGTGCGATTTGCCGGGCTATAGACAACAAACGGATGAGATCTACTTGACAAGCGGGTATTACGAACAGAGACCCGGTCCCTCGGGATGAGTCGGCTTATCTCAGCAGAACACTTCCCATGGTAATATCTATAGAACAAAGTCACACAACCCACATTCCGACGATGCTCCAACGAGTCAATAGAGTTCGAAACCATACTGTCGTCCATAAGCATCAACGCTCTCCGTTGCATACGATCCAGAAGCCCCAAAATAGACTTCGAAGAACCTGCCCATATATGGGAGTTATATTCCATCTTCGGCCGGATGTAGGTAGTATATATAATAAGATCAGATGGAGTGAAGTATTTCTTACACCGGTTTAGAAAACCAAGACACTTGAAAGCTTCTTTCGATACTTGAATAATGTGATCTGTCCAACGGACATCACGCTGTATTCTCATGCACAGAACATCAAGAGTATCTGAATCCTCAATAACGATCCCATCCATAAACACAGATGACATAGTTGAGTTCACAGACCATTGGGTCTTACGAGCAGTAAAATCGACCCTGCTCGCACGACCTCACTCTGAGATTGTCGAAAGGTCATGATTGAGTGTGTCATTCATAATCTGTCTTTTGCCCCCAACCTCCACAAGGCTTGGCCTAGGATCGAAGGAAAGGGAATGACAAACGTTGCTGTCAACTGCAAAGGAATAAATAGGATTGATAGTTCGACCAAGGAGGTCATTAAGAAAGATGAGAAAAAGAGATGGAGAACTTTAATTCTTCTTTATCCGATTAAGGGAGAATCTTGAAATATGGTATGTGCAGGAACCCCGTAGACGTCCCGCGTAGACTTCCCCTTAGAAGAGATTTTTGGAGATTCCTTCGGGGGAGGGCCAAAAATAGATATAGCCTGCCCATTATGGCCTGTAAAAACCGCTTAAGCGACGTACTTGAAATTTGGTGGGTGGTTCTTTAATGCCTAAAAAATATAAATCGTATGTTCCTTGGAATATGTCCTAAATTACTGTTAAGGTTTTTCTGGAATTTCCCAAGGAACGTCATAATAATTTTGGTACAAAGGCAAAAAATAAAATTTTATAAGTTTGGTTTTCCATCACCTTAGGCACGATTTTGGAAATTCCTGCTAGGATGGGTGAAAAGTATCCCCACTGACAACATGCATATACCATTTTAGAAAGAAACATAAATTTGAAATATTTTGTTCACTAATTTTGTGATAAGTTATATATTGGAACTTTTGAAAATAACGGCGCAAAATTCGGGTTTATTTAGAAAATGTCTGCTCCTAAAAGCCACTAAAGCAATGATCTTAAACCGTTGAATCTATGAACTTGTAATTTTGTGCAGGCATCCGTTAAAACTGGCTATTATATAATGTTTACAGGGAGGGAGAGAGAGAGGAAGTCTCATTTTTTTGGGTTTCTATAAAGTCTTGGTATAAATGTGGTTTAAAAGAAAGAAATTCTACCTTAAATGCCTTATGGCATTCCATTAAGGTAGAAAGAAATCTGAAACTTTAAATCACAAAAACATCCACTCAAAAAGTAGAAACTAAATTATTGAAACATATTCCATAAAAACTAATTCATTTTCCATTCTAACATATTCCGATATATAAAACTACCGGTAGCGAAGTATCGGGCTTATAAGCTCGTAAATTTATATTACGAGTAAGGTATAGTGTATTTGACTCTGAACTTCGTTAACACATTCTAAACATTCAAATATGTAAATGATTTAAATGTTTGTATGTAAGATACAGCGTTTAGATTGAACTAAACCCGTAGTCAGCATTTTAAAATTATTTTTAACTCAATACAAAGAGTCTGAATCTTTATGAAGATAAAAAGTTGTCATATTTCAAGAAAATCAATGAATAAACTGCGAACTTATAGCGAATTAAGTGAACAAAAAAGTATAAAATAAAAAAATTAAAAGTCTTAAGAAAAAATGTTGGTACACGTCAAAGGATTTTGAATTTATTTAAATTTAAATAAATTGTTAAATAAGGCTGCAATCCAAAAGCAGTATCGAGTTTCACTCTTTAGTTAAAGTAATGTTTCAAAAAAATCCTTGGATAAATTCCAAAGTTATAACCAAATATATGCAGAAATTATTTGTGAAAATTAATTAATATTAAATCCGTATATTGAAATATTTTGCAAAAATTTGATTAACATTTCAAAATCTTTTTTTGAAGACAACAGACTAGCCTCGATTTGCGCTTTTTTGAGACAATTGCAAATATGTAGCCCAATATTTTTAATTAATAAAATCATTCGACGTTAAAGTGACGCGGCTCGGGGTTCATCAGTAATTCCCATAAATAAAATTTAATATCATAATTTTGACAAATTGTGCCAATAAACTACAGTTAATTGGTCATCATTTTGGAATTTATCCATGAATTTTCTGAATATATGCCTTGGTTTTTTCATAAATGCAGTATTAGTTCATATGCTTAACCACACTAGTTCATATACAAAAAAAAAAAAATTTGAACATTTTAAAAATTTCATCAAAAAAAGCATTTTTGTTTAAGTCAATGAACTGGCTAAACAAATAAACAATTTTTTTCTGATATTGAGACAATCTAAACGCCTTATTATTACGTATTTATAATGCATTTTGAATACGCCTCTTTTTATGCAAAGTAATAAATATATTGCACCATTCATTCAACCAGCCAACTTGCCCGTCATTATGTTTATTTCAATACTAGGTATGAGAGTTATATAGTTAGTACGATATCTACACCATTTCCCACATAATTTCATAAAACTTTTATATAGCAATATTTAGCAATATTTGTTTTCTTCTAAAATTGTATTAATTAAAATTGTTTGAAATGTTAAGGCTAAGAAGAAGAATAAAAATTAAAAAATTATAAATACCATTAATTTTTATTTTAAATCAGTCTAGACTAGTTTCTGCTTTTTTATGTACAGGCGTCATCAGTGATTTTTCCATTTAAATTGTATTATTTGTGTCTTAGAATTGTCAGATTGTCTCTATATGATAAATTTTTTCAACAACCTGCTGCTGTAAGAATCAAACCTGTGCTCTTCTTACATTCCAAACTTAACAATACCAAGTCATTACTATTATTATTATTATTAGCTTTTTCTGTTGTATATTATACTAAGAAGTGACAACACTATCAAACACAAATATTTTATTTTTAGATTTTTTTTTTATATTTTTCTAATCTCCTCCGTCTCTATTTTACAACGTTACCAGATTGAAATATGGTTTTAACGTTCAGTGTTGACAACTTTGCGTTTTAAGTTGAGACATCGCCACAGGGCAAATTGTAAAGGGTCCGCCATCTAACGTTTTTTTTTTTTTCAACTAGTGCTTATTTCGTGAATGGTAAGACTTAGCTCATGTCTGGTTTGAGAGATAATTAGTTTTATCCTTCCGCTGAACGAATATGGTTGTGTATACGCTTGAACAACGCTGGGAAATATTGCGACATTACTTTGAAAATCATGGTAATGAGCAAGGAGTGACCGTTACAGACAATGGCGATCGTTATCGGGCCATGTTGAATGAATTTTTGTTCACAAAAATTGAAGAGGAGGAAGCTACACTCGATGTTTTGAGCTCTGTTTTTGAAGATCGCATTATCAGCCGCAGAGCTGATGTCGTTTGGAGCTGCGATTTGACACCGTTGGACTATTATTTGTGGGGTGCCGTCAAAGATAAGTGTTACGCCAACAAGCCAGAGACAATTGACGCTTTAAAGGATAATATTCGTGAAGCCATTGGTGAAATACAGCTTCACACAATCGATAATGTGCTTAAAAATTGGACCGATCGTGTAGGCTACTGCATGGCCAGCCGAGGCAGCCATTTGAATGAAATTATTTTCCATTATTAACCGGAAGGAATGTACTTTCAAATAAAAAAAGAAATTTGAGAAAATATTCAGTAGTTTTTTTTATAGCATTTTCAAAAAAAAAAAAAATTTGGCGGACCCTATATAATGTATTTTAGTACTGTGCTATTTTAACGTCGCAATTAATTTTTAATTAATATGCATTTGACAAATTTAATTTGAATTTCATTAATAAAAAATCAAAATATTCAATATAAATTAAATTATAAATTTCAAACGCTAAGTGATTGGGAATTTTGTCTTTGGAATCAAACACGTGGTTAGGGTCCTTTCCTAACAAGCATCATGACGTTACTATACTTTGCAGACCAAAAATGCTCTATTTTTAGTTTAGTTTAGTTTAGTTTATTGATTTCCAAAACAACAAGATTAAAAATCTTATAATTAAAGTAATGGATTTTTATATTGTAACATTATTTTTAAGGAACAATAATAGGAAAAAAATAGGAAAAAATGATTACTATTATTAAAATATAAAAAAAAAGAAAAATGTGGGCAGGTATGTAAAATTAAAAAAAAAAAAAATAAAAAAAATAAATAAAAATAATAAAACAAATTTTTTTAAAATAAATAAATATTATAAAAAATAAATATAACCAAACAAATGATGACAATAAATAGGTACAATTTTCATTTAAATTTCAGAATCATTTTTAGGCTTGTTTATCTATAAAGTTCAAATATTTGTTTTTTAAAATGTAATGCGTTGCTTAAGAACTGAATGGATGATGGTAATGAGTTCCAAAGACGTATTGAGTAGGGTATTCAATTTACTCGGGTTTGCTTTTGTTCGAGTAATCGAGTAACTCGATTTTGAGGTTTTTAATTTACTCGAGTAGGCGAGTAAGATTTTAAAATTGCTCGAATAACTCGAGTAACTCGAACAATTTTAATACTTTAATTTTATTTTCCAAAAACTCACATTTTTGTTAGTTTTTATATTTTATTAGTACTAATATAACATATATATAAAAATTAACAAATTAATTAAAAATTTTAGTAAAAAGTATATCTAAAAGAGAAAAACATTTGCTAATATCATTTATTATTGCGACAGTTTTGTCTCAGTACACTCAAAGCAAAAGCGTTATTATATCAATGAAATTCTTTATAAATATGTTGAAATCTTCATGGATTTTCTTTCAATATAACTGGTTCATAAATATGTATTAAACTGTTTTATAAAAATATTTGTAAGGTGATCCCTTTTGTAATTTCACTCAGACTTGACACAGTTTTGTTATATTAGTGTGTTAGTACTAAACGAAAAAATAGTCCATTTTGTCCTATCATTTTGGGATTTTGAGATATGTAATTTTTCTAAAAAAATTTTAAAGAAGTTTTGAAACAACTTTCATGAATATTTAAGAAGATTTTCATCATATTAATGAAAACTTCATTACTTCTATATGTAAATTTTAATATGTGGAAATTTTGCGTATGACCGCTATGAATTTCCATATAGGGCTTCTAAAATTGGCTTGTTACAACGACATAAAAGGGACCAACAAAAAGTTTTTAGTAAATGACATTTAAAAATTCCTTTTTGAAAATATAGTATTTATATGTAGTTTCTTTAGATCAAATGGCAACTAAATTAAAAAAAAAAATAATGTTTGATCCCACTTTTAACCCTCAAATCCGCACCAATAATCTTAAACACCCCAGTCTTAGAACTTGTTTCTTTAAAAAATATCCAAGTTTCTTCGATATCGGAGTTTTTCGCATTAAGTTCTTCGTTTTTCGTAATATAATTTCTTTAACAGTGCTCACTTAATATAAAAATACACTTAACATTTAAATATTCACTATAACAGTCACATTATTTTATACAAAATATTAAAAAAATATAAAATAGTTCATATTTTTAAATTACTCGAGTTACTCGATTAATCGACCAAAATTGTTCGAGTTATTCTTTATTCGAAATTGGCCACTTCGAATTACTCGAACAATTGTTCGACATCATTTCATCGATTAATCGAGTAACGGTTAACCGATTGAATACCCTAGTATTGAGTTCACAAAAAATTGCCACTTTGATAAAGAGTTTTGAAACAATATGTGGGTAATGTCCTTATTCCTCTGGGAGTTTGAAAACTCAAGTCTATCAAACAAATACGATGGTTCCCGGGTATATATAATTTTATGCAAAAGAATCAGTGTTCTTATTTTCAAAAGATCTTTGAAAGTAACTCCATAAAGTTTTTTTGAATATAAAGAGATGGAGTCAAACTTCCTTAAATTAAAAACATATCTAAGAATAGCATTGTAAGTAGATGCAAGTTTCTTACTGCATTTAGTGTCACAGCTTGCAAATATTTCACATCCGTACAGTAGAGTAGGCAATAGGTAAGTTTTCGCCAACAATATGCGAACATTTAATGGGGTTATATACTGGGTGTGCCATAGAGTACGTAGCATTGAGTATACTTTTCCAGCAGCACCGTTTATATGGTTAGACCAGGTGAGTGTATCATTAAAAATAACACCAAGGTTTTTGGCAGTGGATACTATTTCAATTTTCTGATTGTTTAGTAATATCGTCGGTTCAAAAGACAATTTTAGGGATTTTTTTTTAATAACTAAACATTTAGACTTCAATGGATTAAGACATTAACCATTTGCATTAGCCCATGTGTAAATGTGATCCAGATCAGAATTAGGTTTATCAATACAATCATTTATTTTACTTTTGTTGCTATTTATATAAAGTTGTACATCATCAGCATACATGTGGATTTTACAATGCGATAATTGTTGTGTAAGGTCATTAACATAAATTGTGAATAGTAAAGGCCCAAGTATCGACCCTTGCGGTACACCCTTTAAAACTGGTAGGGCACGTGAAGTTTTATTATCTGCAAAGACAGACTGGCAACGATCCGACAAGTATGAAGATATCAAACGAACAGACATTGGAGAGAAATTGAAGATTGTACTCAACTTTAGACAAAGAACGTTGTGATCCACCATATCAAATGCTTTTGAATGGTCTAATAACACCAATAAGGATACTTCACCCCCATCAATACTTCTGCGTATTTCTTCCGACACATCCACGAGCGCAGTTATGCAGCTGTGTTTAGGCCGGAAACCTGATTGTCGATTTGTAAAAAGACCATTATTCTTTATGAATTCAGTTATCTGTTGATGTAGTATACGCTCAAAAACTTTAGATAAGTATGGTAATATGGCAATCGGGCGATAATCTTTGTTTGATTTTTAAGTTGGTATAATTTTGGCATATTTCCAATTTTTGGGATAAATACTCTTCGTAATAATATTATTGAAAATATATGTTATAAAAGGCAGCATGTATGGTACAATAATTTTCAAAAAATTCGGATGAATGTTATCAAAACCGGATGCATTTGACTTTATAGATCGACAGCTTAATATAACATCTGCTTGATTTATACAATCAAAAGAAAATAAATTGCCTCGAAGTTCAGCGTTCTGATCATAGAAATTAGAATTTAAATGTACATTAGGCAGATTTATAAATGATTCATTAATACTATCCACATCTATTCCATTTTCAACTATTGATGAGGATTTACCAATACCAATTTCTTTTATGGTCTTCCAGGTTTTTTTAGATCCGACAGCAGATGAGAAACGATTAGAATAATAATTAGATTTTGCAATTTGGATCAATCTATTCACTTCTCTCCGGGCATCACAGTACGATACGTTAAAATCTTGGATTTTATTGCTTATATGCAAAAACTCTTCGATTTATAGCCAATTTATTTATAAAGGGTGTTTTTTTATGGACGCAGAAAACTTTGAAATGAAATAAAACAAAGATGATTTTTTTAAATTGACATGAAATTTACTTTATTCGAAAAATAATCTTCTGACATTATAATTTATATATGACTTCTGTCATAGGACCGCCAAGGCTGGCGAACACCAAATAGTAATCGAATATTCGTCCCATATCTAGTAAATAGATAATATTAAACTTTTAATTAACCCTTTGAGAACCATACATTCTCCTCCGAAGCAATATGTGTTATGTAACAAAAAAATTGGCTCGCCCTCCCTGCTCCATGTTTTGGACTGCGAAAATAACTGCCTTTTGACGACCACGCAGTTTTGGCGGAAGGGATTTTTTTTAATTTTGTGATCTACAACTAAATAGCAGTTAAGTTACAATAAATTGGCTTTATAGAAACCCTACTTCCCCCTCATTTCGTTTGTCTAAAATGTTTATTTTTGCCCTTTGAATAAAGAATAATTTTTCAACAACTTTGAGGACTACTAACGGGTAAGTGAGACCAGATAGAGATTTACCGCCCTCCACATTTTACAAAATAAGCTTTAGTCTAATTGTTGTCTGGACAATTATAAATTTCAAGGACGATTGGGCAAGCATATTTGCCTGTGGTCTTCAAAGGGTTAAAAGTGATTTCGAAATAAAACTATTTTCTGAGTTACTTATTGTGTGAGCCCCGAATAAAAATGGATTCATATAGTATATGCGTGATCATATATGGGCTTGTATATGATAATATGTGGGTATTGCTAAACATATATGGGCACGAATAGTTCAATATATGATAGTTCAATATATGTCTGATATATGAGCACATATAAGCATAAATAAACATTATGTACATATATGATCATATACGACCATATAACCTCAAATATCGGATTTCAACATATATTTATATATATTAGACCATCTATGGTCATATTTTGAACTATATATGCTCATATATGATCAACTATACCGATACGCTATCATATACAAGTCCATACACTATCCCATTTTGACCTTAAAAGCAAAAATGTTCAACGGATTTAAAGGGTTTTTTTTTTTGTTAAATTAAGAAATGGTGTCATTGTTTTAGTATCGTATTCTATGCAACTAAGAACAAAGTACAATTTAAATTTTGTACCCAGAGTATTAAGTAGAACTAATGCCATTGAACTTTGATTTTATTTTAGTATGTACAACAACAACTCAAATAAATACAACAAATATTGCATTCAACATTTAAAATTGAAAACATAAAATTTGCATTTGAATTTTAACTCATGCATTTAATTGGATGAATTGCTTGCTATTGAAATTTTGTGGTTATTGTGTGTTCGTATGAGGTTTGTTTAAAAATTTATGAAAATTTCTTTAATTTAGGATTTATTTAAATATTACATTATAATCAAATTTAAAGTGGGGCAAAATGTTTGAAATAATTCACAGAAGTTATAATTTTTTTTTTAGAATTCTTCAAAGAAAAGAATTAACAGTAAAATGGCCAACATAAATTGTAAATGTAACAGCAACGAGTAAACAAATCCCAACTCTGATTGTTTAAAACATGATATTGCTAAAGCCTTAAAGTAGACTTAGAATTGTTGTTCAAATTAATAACTCATTCGTTGTTGGCTGAACCTGAAATATAACATTTGGGAGTGTCTTTGCTAAAAAATATCATTTTTCTAAAATGTTGACATTATTACTTATAAATTTGGAGTCGGCGCACCGATTTTGCTAATTTTTAATACCAAACTGCTTAAGAAAATTACTAAAATTTTATTTAAATATTAAGAAAATTTGCCCAATTACTTCAGGCGTAATTATGATTTCAACAGACATAGGGAATCTATAATAAAATTAAAAACCATTAATTAATTTCCTGCAATTTACAGATGGAATGTTTCATAGTATTTTAGACAAAGAAATTTTTAGTGAATTTTTTGTTACTAAATGTGTACGCGGGCCGTCCCAAAATTTGCCGCCCTATTAAAAAAAACACCACAAATTTGGGACAATTTTTCATTATTTCTCCCAGAATCTCCTTTTAGCTCGATACACTATTCCCAGCGATATTCAATAGCTTCGGTACCCTGTTTACAGCAAGAACTGTATAGCTCCTTAAAATAGCCATCAACTTCTCCTCTTCATTGCTGGCAAATCTTTTACTACCGAGCCAATTTTTCAAGTTTGGAAATAGAAAATAATCCGAGTGAGCTAAATCTGGTGAATTAGGTGCGTGATGAAGCAATTCGAACTTTAATTCATTGATTTTGGCCATCGCAGTAGTGGATATATGTACTGGTGCATTGTCTTGTTGAAACAACACTTTCTTGTTAGCCAAATGCGTACTTTTTCCTTAATTTCATCACTTAAACGCTGCAATAATTTAGCATAATACTTGCCGTTGATTGTTTTTCCTTTTTAAATATAATCAATAAAAATTATCCCACGCGCATCCTAAAAAACAGATGCCATGACCTTGGCTGCAGATGGAACTGTCTTCGCCTTCTTTGGACACGATTCTGCCATTCCAGTCCACTGCTTTGACTTTTCCATTGTGTTAGGTGTGAAGTGGTGGGCTTATGACTCGGCTTTATTGCGGTGAAACTCCGCTAAACACTATTGATACATCTTCACTACGCTATTTTTGTTATATTGTGAGCAAATGCGGCACTCATCTTGCTCACAGCTTTCTCATCTCCATATTTTCGGCCAATATTCGATGTATAGCACTTTTTGAAAAGCACTTATTTCAGCCGGCTCACGCACCTCCAGCCGAAGATCATCCAATAACATTTTGTGAATTTTCTTAACCGTTTCGGGCGTGGAAACCTCAATTGGTCGACCACTTAGGTGTTCGTCTTGGCAGCTTGTACGGTCTTGTTTAAACTATGCCACCCAATATTTAATATAGTCGTAAACGAAGGAGCAGGCTCCCCCTGAGTAGAATCTAGCTAGGCTTTAATATTGGTTGGACTGCTACCCTTCTACTGAAAGTATTGAATTACTAAACGCAGACCAAATTTTTTCCAAGTTTACAAACTCTCTAATATCGCTTATTTTTGATTGCCAAAAAAAAAAATATTAAACAACGTGGCGCCTTGAAACTTAAAACTTATGTTTTCTAAGGTTGCCACTTTTCTCAAACTACAGCCGCCATCTATACGTCAGGTCGATTTATTTTGGGACAGCCCTCGTACTAAAATTAATTTTTTTAAAAATTGTAATTTAGTTAATGAAAAGCTTAATTTCTTGTAAAGAAAGAATTCATAAATATCATGAAGATAATTTTCTTTTTGTGCACAACGGAGTCATAAAATATCAAAAATCGTTAATTTTTTTTATAACCATCACCTGAACAAAAGAAATCACATAAAATATTTAAAAGTAAGCATTACAAAAAAAAAAAAAACAGATGTTGCTACTTGTTTCACAGAATTTTGTCATTCAATAAAAACTAAATTCCTTAACACCCCAGCTATACAAACAAAATACAAATCAAAACAAGCTTCTTAATAAATTTGTTTTTTTACTTATGACACCCAACGAATGAATGAACCAACACCACCACCACTACCTACCACAAGGTGTGGTAAATGATATTGGCCAGGCCGTCAGCCAACAACCAAAAAAAAAAAACACAAAACAACACCCATGCCACACGCACAATTCATAAGGCACAAATCTGGTAGCAGCAGCAGCATCAACAGCAATCTGTGTTATACAAAACGTTATTCAAACTCCTCCACAGCAACAAGCAACAAAAAAAAAACACAAGATACAGATACATTTATTATAATCACAGCAGCTCTCCACCATCGTTGTTCTCTTCATCATGCAAAACACAAGGGTGGTGTTGTAGCGTAATTTAAAGGTGTTAAAATACATTTAACAGCACCTCGACAATATGCATAATTCTTCAATTTTAACAAAACATAATCATTAGGGAGACATTATTTATTTTTTTTTTTTAAATCCTTAATATCTGAAACATTTGAAATTCAGATAGAAATTACAAATTTTCAAAAAAATCCACGGATAAATTTTGAAGATTTAACCAGTTAGTTGCAAAAAGTATTATATTTGTGATCTTTTGTAACTTTGAATATATTTAAAATATACCTTGTTTTTATACTCTCCAACCCACTGTGCAGGAGGATATACACTGCGTTGCAAAACTATAGTTACACATTAATTTCACTAAATTTCGTAAGTTAAGAAAAAAGTAGAAGAATGAAAAATTAATAATATTTAACAAAAAAAAAAAACATTTAATTTATTTTTTTCATTTTACGATTTAAAAAAGAAATAACAAAATCAATTAGTGTTTCATAACTAAAGGGTCTTTTTATAGAGGTATAGAACTTTGAAATAGAATAAAACAAAGATGAATTTTTTAAATTGACATGAAATTGACTTTATTCGAAAGAAAGTCTTCTGGCATTATAATTTAAATATGACTTCTGGCATATGAGCCGTGGCTGGCTCGTACGTAGTCTAATCTGGAGGTCCAATTTTCGTTGACTTTTTCCAACATTTGTGGCCGTAACGCTCCGAATGTTGTCCTCCAAGTTGTCAATGGTTTCGGGCTTATCGGCGTAGACTAGCGACTTCACATATCCCTACAGAAAATAGTCCAGCGGCGTTAAATCGCACGATCTTGGAGGCCAATTCACTGGTTCGAAACGTGAAACTATGCGGTTACCAAACTTTTCCTTCAATAAATCAATTGTGGCACTAGCTGTGTGACATGTTGCGCCGTCTTGTTCAAACCACATCTCCTGCACATCATGGTTGTTCAATTGATGAACGAAAAAGTCAGTAATCATGGCTCTATAGGGGTCACCATTGACTGTAACGTTCTGACCAGCATCGTTTTTAAAGAAGTACGGGCTATTGATTCCACCAGCCCATAAAGCGCACCAAACAGTCAGTTTTTTCTGGATGTAACGGTGTCTCAACATACACTTGAGGATTATCATCACTCCAAATACGGCATTACATGCGGGCCATTCCAATACTCTTACAATTTTTAATGATAGTCATTCCATCGTCTGACGACTTACATGTACTGAGGCATTGTCTAGTAAGAAAATAAATTCTGCTTCGTTGCTATTTTCACTAAATGGCACCAATTTCTCTTCCAATACTGTAATGTACTCCGAAGTATTCCTTCTGTTGCTTGGAAATGCCAAATGAACCATACCGCCGAAGCAAAAAGCGACCCAAACCATTGAGGATCCGTCTCCGAAATTTCTTTTGAAAAAATATCGTGGTTCCTCGAGAGACCTACGCTCTCCAATAACTGTTAAAAATATCTGACCAATCAAGATGGAACTTTTTCTCATCAGAAAAAATCACCTTTAATTTGTGTTTAAACAGTCCTACCAATAACAGCAGTTATTGACTTATATTTCTCCAGTTGGTTTGTAAATTCCGTTTAGCGAATTCAAGTCGAGCAGACATCAGCTTTTGGAGAGTAATTCTCTGGGAGTTCTTTAAGAACCTACTGAGTTTTGATTTGGACACTATTATCTGATTGAGACTCTTCATTGAGTTGCTGGCACAGTTGATTATTTTGTGATAATTTTACGCCGGTACCGTTCAGAAAGCTTTTTTTCTTGACACCTGTTTAATTTTTACCACAAGCACTCGGATTATTTGCAAAATTTGTGATAACCGCAAGTTAACGGTTTAATTTTCCAGTAATTTCCAGAAAACTTAAGCCAATTTTTAAATAGGCTGAAATTTGCCCTTTTCAAAATCACTTAGTTATGAAACACGCGGCATTTTATTGCAAATTGATTAAAATTGCATGAAAAATAACTCTTTAATTTTTCTTTATTTGTTATTATTCTTTGTTTACCGTTATATGTAATTATGGCTATGAAACACTAAGAAAATATTATTACACAATTTTTCTCTTAAATTTTTTTTACACAAATTTTCTCTCAATTATGTAATCTCTCAAATTTTGCACAAGAGATCAGTTATCACACTCTTAAAAATAGTTATAAGTTTTATAACAATTTTTGTAATATTAGAAAAAATACAAAAATCATTTGTAATTATATTTACGCAACTTGTGTGTATATATGTTTGTCAATCCGTTTGTAACTCTTCTAGGACCTCACAAACTAAACTATATATTTTTAATCAGCAAGAATAGCGAAGTCTATATTGTACTAGATCCGTTTGTAACTCTTCTGGGACATCACAAACTAAACTATATATTCTTGATCAGCAAGAATAACGAAGTCTATATTGTACTAGACTTCGTTGTAATGTAAAAGAATAACGATGTCTATTGAAATCTAAAATAATCTGCCGATAAAGAAGCGAGGTTGCTAGTTTTTGGTGAAATTAGTTGTTAATATTATAAGCAGTTTGGTATTGAATATGGGCAAAATCGGTTCACAGGTTTAAAAGTTATGAATGAAAATGTACAGTCACCTCAAAAGTGGTAATATATAACACTTTCGAGGTGATAAAAGAATTAGTAGTGGTTATCGAATATTTGTCTTTTTTTTCTGTTCTCGATACTTAAAAGTAACTACTCAATATTTTTAGAATTGTATTTTGTACAGAAAACTGTGCCCCATAGGCCTGTATTGCTCTGCAAACCGCTTGAAAAATGTTCCACTTTGCACGAAGCGCACGAAACACTTGGCTTGTTAAGGTAGCTGTGCCATGTTGAGTTTATGCTATTTTAAACAAACTGTTTCTGCATTCTACATGCTTCGTGAAAGACATTCGTGGAGTAAGTACACCAAGATAGCAAAATTCGGATGTGATTTGTATTTCATCTTGTTTGTACCACCACTGTGATTTTTTTCGGAATGTCTGTATTGGCTAATTATAAAAAATCCAACTATATTTTGGTTTGTTTAAAATTTATAAAATATCAAAGTAATTTTCCATTTGCAAGATATTTGTTATAACAGTAGTAAATTAAGTTGGTGAAACCAGGGATGTTAAATGGGGTCTGCAATTTTGTACCAACCTCCAAAAAAAAAATTGTACTTTTTGGACCTTCACGGTACCATTTTTTTAAATTTATTAAAACAGCAAAAAAAGTACATAAAAATTCACTTGTACAGAAAAAAAAAACAAAACTTACCAGTAACATACATTATATGTATGAATAAAATAAGGTACAAAAAAGTCTTATGAATATATGAGATCAAAATCATTTAATTATTTGTTTAGTTAATAAATTATTTGGAATTTCTACATCATAGCACCATTAGCAAATCCTTTGTCTGTATGAGACTTGATAATGTTGGCTAATGTAGTCTGTTTCTTTACTTAGTTTTTATTATATTTTGAAAGGAAATCACTCTTTCCACATGGAATGGATAAAATTCCAGCAACGACTCTAGAAATGTCGGGAAATATATTGACATTCAGTTTATTTTGAAAATTAGCTACTACCGACCAAAAACTACAATTGTTTTAATTTTTTAACGAATTCAGTTGCTCAACAACAGCTAAAGCTCTAAATTGATTATTTATTGAATCAAAATTTTGCAATTTCATTCGGGAACATTTTTACTAGAGAAGGTACAATACTACTTGTTTTACCTGAAATAACATTTTCAGAAGTAAATTTATGGAACCACATTAAGTTGACTTTGGTTGTCAAAACTTCGCAAAATTTTATATAAGATTGTTTGGCATTTTCTTTCATTTCTTTAACAATAATTTAATTTTCACTTTTTCAGAATTTTAATAAATTCAAAATAAAAGTGACATTGGCTGCAACAAGTGTCAATATATGTAAGAGCTCTATACACCACAGTACCCTTCGCATACAGAGCAGATAAATTTTGTGAAAAATCGTAAAATTTCCGATATTAAAAAAATTGCCAATTTTATTCTACAAAATCCTCAAAATGATGATAAATTGTCAAATCCGGCGGTTATGGTCGCATATATTTTAAGCGCTCATTACATAAAACGAATAAATGCAATGAAAAAGCACACAATAACAATTTGTTTGCTGTACTAAAAATTCAAAAAGGGGAAAACTTAAAAATTTTTAAATTGTACCAAATGAGTCGCGGTAGTACCGCGGTAGTACCACGGTACTTTAGAAGGTCAAAATGTACCAAAAAAAGTACAATTGTACCAACTTTAACATCCGTGGGTGAAACACTTTAGACCAAAGCTTTGCGAGCAGTATTTATACAGTACATATACAGTCGTTTTGTGAAATATGTACTGGCAAAGCGCTTTTAGCAGGTGTTGGTAAAGCACTATAACCCAATATTTTGTCAGTAGTATTATTTCATATACAGTCGTAAATTTTGTAAAAGAAATACTGGTAAAGCACTTTCTATAAACTCTGGCAGAGCACATTCAAACGATGTATTGCCAGCAGTATTTTTTCATATACCTTCGTAAATTTTGTAAAAAAAAGTACTGTTAAAGATCTTTTTCAAAACGTTAGAAAATTTCTTTTAGCCTATGTTTTGCCAGTGGTGGGTTTTCCAACAGCTGTAAATTTTTTTCTTCCAAATGTTGGCAAAACACTTTTAACTGATGTTTTGCCAGTGGTTATTTTTAATAAGCAGTTGTTAATTGTAAAGCAGGGTTAGGCAAAGCACTTTTTTTTTTTTTTTTTTTTTTTAAAAGAGAGGCAACACTCAGGAAATACTTCCTATATATTTAGTGTGTTGCTTTCTTTGGAAAGGGATAGTATAGAGATGAAAGGTAGGGAAAGATGAAGGGCTTCAGACATGGCAACACTGTAATTGCGCGAGTAGATAAGTCTTAGAACAGTTGTTGCTCGCCACCTGATGGAGAGTTGGCGAACTTATTGAAGCTTTTTGGTTCATAGCCCTGATTCATTATTTTACTTCGGTGGGGTTAATTGCTATGGGAACACCGAAGGTGGACATTGCGATACGTATGAGGGATAGAAAAAACTCATACATATTATTTTTGATGTTGCCGGCACCGGGGATCGAACCCGGGACCTTCTGTGTAAAAGTCCAACGCGCTAACCATTACACCACAACGCAAAGCACTTTTGCAAATGTTGGCCAAGCATTCCAAATAATTGCTTTCCCAATGCTTTTACCTTGGTGTTAACCAACGCTCTGCCAGTGCTTTATTTTTTGTACAATCGGCAATTTCTACCTGGGTGCATTTACATTTACCATCGAAATCTAGTTTAAACTAGATTAGATCTAATTTTTTGACCAGGAAAAGTTTAAACAAGATATAATTTTTTCTGATCATAAAAAGTGGCCCCACTATTGTCCCCACAAAAAGAATTTGTATCTCATTCATTGTTATATGTGTTACTGAAAAATGTACACAACATTAACACTGACTTCCTCGACTCCCCGCTTTTTTTATTTATGTATTTCGTACACTTTTCACACTGCAAAAAAAAAGGGTGTGGCTGTTCCATTCAACAAAGCGAAGTTTTTATGGCAAATGAAGTTTTGTTTCATGTTTTTACAAAACTTTAACTCCTCAGTTGCTGTTTCTGTTACTGTTTGTGAAATGTATCAAGTAGGGTAGAAGGGGGAGCTTTCGCCTTTATTGTTTCTGGTTCAAATAAAAGTGTGCGAATATCCTTAATGTTAATATTCTGCTCACTTTAATAAAAAAAAATTACGATCGGGTTTTTGAGAAAAATTTTGTTATGGTTTTGTGGGAGTAGTTGCAATTGGGGTACATTCCCAATCCTGCAGCAATAGCAGTACCTTTGGAAATATTTCCAATGGAGTTAATTCACAAATGGTAGACGTTCCCCAAAAACAATAAATACAGTGAAACCTACCAATAACGGACTCTCCTACACCTGTCCTTAATGAACAATTTTGGTGCAAGGGAATCTTTAAATCAATCTTGGATTAAAATGCCCTCTCTTTTCCGCTATCTTTTCTAAACTAATGTATACCAATAATTATAACGTAATTATGTCTAACAGGCGCTTAAATATTACACTTGTCATGTAAATCCAATTGTGGACTGTGCCCCATGAGGTGGAGCAGTTTAGCCGTTTTAGGTTGCTTTGAAAAACATTAAAAATACAATATAAGGCATAGGAATAATGGGAATTTTAAGCATTCAAACGAAAGCCTGGATGTTTAAATCTTAAGACAATGCTTTCAACAAAAAAAGTGGCGAATGTTCCCCAGTCTACCCTACAAATTACACAAGCAAACGTTAAATAATGTAACAATTAATTGAAAATTTTATGGTTTCGCTTTGGGGCTCTTTATGGTGGGGAGGCTGAGAATGAGGGAAAATCCCCCAGTTGTTCGAATTTATATGTAAACAGATATTTAACTTATTATATTTTCATAGCAACAGTTATTCTCGTTTAATCTTTGGAAAAGGGTTCCTTTATTGTTAGCAATTCTCGAAGGGTGTGTATTGTATGGAATTACAAAAAAATTCCCATAGTAATTGGCTTAAAAAAAAAACAACAAATGGAGTTAAACGTTTTAAGAGATGGGGTAAGAAAACTGGAAAGAATGTTAAGAAATTAAAAAAGAAGAATTTTTTAAGTGTGGAAAGGAATTTTAAATATGTTTTAACAATTTTTTATATCGCATAATATTCATTGATCAAAAAATTAAAGCGTCTTGAATTCAGATTACTGGTGAGCCCCAATGGGCGCAAAATCGGATCGCATATTTCGTATATTTGAGGCAACGAATTTTTAACGATGGGTTTTGAAATTAAGATTTTTTTTAAGTTTAAAGCTTATTCCTACCCAGCAAAAACACACCTTACCAAATAATGAGTTTAGTAATCGAAACTCGAAGGTTTGGATATATTACTCTTTATATTATAATTCTAACTTTTTTATATCAAATGTAGCAAAAGTAATGAGTTATGCATTACTGACAGCCTTACGTAGATACTAATTGTAATGGGTTACCTATATGCGTTCAAGGGTATGAATAATAAGCCATGACCAGAAGGAAAAAATAATGGGTCTAAAAATACATTTTGAAAAAACTTAAGATTTTAAAAAAATATGTTATTAATTTTTTTTTTGAAACATGATCGTGCCGGGAATCGATCCCGGGGAGTCTGATTAACACGCAATTGCTCTATACCCTGAACCATCGACGCATATAATTATATCACAGTTTAAAAAATAAATGAATTTTTGTTCTATGTAAATTTGCTCAAAAATACGAATTATAGTGGGTCTAAAAATAGATTTTCGAAATTTGTTGTATCAGTATATTTTGCCTGGAAGTAATAAGATGAATAACCTATTATTGCTCACCAACTATTTTTTGTATGAGGGTAACGCATTATAAATTTCTAATCGATAACCCATTATTTTATTATTAAAAGTAATGCAGAAGGTAAGAAGTACTCATTGCAAAGTAGTGTATAAAATAATAAGTAGTCATTACCATGTTTTTGCTGGGTCAATTTACATTAGTTCTAAAGTAGACAAAAATCAGAGTTCGACAAAAATTTATATTTTTACTATTTGCTAATATATTTTTTCTTTCTTTCATTTTAGGTAAGTGAACACACAAATTTTTTAACAATTAATACAAGTAAGTTGATGCACATATATTTATATAAAAAATATTAACCCTGTTATACACACGGATGTCAAAAAAGCGGTATTTAATCGACGGGGTTCGAAAGAATTGTTTATAAACACAGAAAAATTAACTTGCATTTGATTTCAAGCTCACTTTTAATTGAAAGTTAAATAATATTTATTAAATACGTTTGATATAATTTTTATTAAAAATAAAAATTATGTTTTTTCGACCTTTAATTGTGCAATGAAAATTATTCAAGTTCGAGGCCATACTCTATATTTCTTTATTAGGATATTGTCCTAACAAATAATCTATAGAGTTTTTGTTTTTAAATTTATTAACTGACCACTTTCAGAAATGTGTTGATAGATCTATTTCGGGAATTTTCTAGGTTCGCATCATCAGAAGACGTTTTGAAAGAAGTGACAGTCCCATGCAAAACATCAAACATTCATATAACCTAGTTTTCCCACTAAACGAGAACTAATATATGAGCTTGAAGTTAAAGAGTATCACTATAATCAAAAATAAATTAAAATCATTATAATCAAAAATAAATTGAGAACTTGTTCGTTTATGTGCAAGCTCTACCTTTGGTAGATATACAATACACGCTTTTTGTTTTTATTTTCCTTTTTATTTTTACACTTGTTTGGTTTTGTTTAAAAATGTTAGCATAATATAATATAATAGATTTGCGATTGTTGCGATTTTTTATTGAATATTTAGATATTTAAAAATTTCGCTTAATTTCTTTAAATCGGACCTTTTTTTTGGTGTAAATTTTTTTTTATAGTTTCTTTCCTTCATTTGAGTATAACTAACTGAGAACTAATATATGAGCTCGAAGTTAAAGATTATCACCATTGATCAAAAATAAATTGAGAACTTGTAACTTTATGTGCAAATTAAATATTTAATTAAAAATGAATTTGGTGCACACATAATTTTGAATTTAAATAACACATAATGACAACAAATTGAAAAAATAACCGAAGTTTAAAAAGTCACCGAAATTGAAAAAAAAAATTTAAAAACTGCCAAAATATAAATAAATCCGCTAAATTAATAAAACAAAAATGCTAAAATTAAAAAAAAAATCGCCAAGACTTTAAAAAAATCATTAATTTTTTTTTTTTGGAGATAGGATTTTTCTAATTTTAGCAATTTAGCGATTTTTTTTCAAAAATAAGCTATTTTTGAACAATTTTTTTTTCATTATTTTCTAAATTTGGCAACTTTTTCACTTTCGACAATTTTTTCAAGTTTGAAGATTTTTTTTTCCATTTAACGTTTTTTATCCAATTTTTAATAATATTAAAAAAATATTCATTGTTCGCCTGCCAAAGTAAGAAAGGTTCAGTGATGTTAAACTCAGTTTTTCGGCAAACTATTTGATTTTTTTTTTTTTAATTTTTTCTCACTGCCATATTTTAAAACTTCATTCTCATTATTTAAAATAAAATTTTTGTGTGCAGCGTTTCTGATAGTGTCCGACCGAACAGTTCGGCCAAAAAACTATATTTTGTCGATTTTTTGCTATCTAGAGGCAATGATGACAAATTTTGGTATTGGAAACATGTTTGTTGAGCCGACTTAATTCGATTTTGTGTATAAAATTTAAGAGAAAAGCCGAAGTTTAGCTATAAACTTAAAAGTTCGGCCGCCGAACTATTTCCAATTTGGCCGAACTTTCTGAGGCCGAACAGTGAATTCATCGCTTAACTACAGACTTTTCTTCAAATTTGACACTCAAAATAGCATCTAATCAGCCCAATAAACATTTTTCCATCCGCCAAATTTGTCCATAATGCTTTAAAATACCGAATACAGACCAAATGCATTTTCTGGCCGAACTGTTCGGTCGAACACTAGTTTCTGATACAAAAAAACAACTTAATTTTGGAAAATTCAGCGCTAAAAGTATTTTTATGAATTTATCACTATAAGTAATAAATATTTGCTTTAAAAAGATGAAGAAATAATGAAACAAAATTTGTGCTCTGGTGTGACATTTTCCATACCTTAAGACGCTACCTTTTGGACGAAAATCGATCATAATGGGAATTTCGAATTTTTTCTATTGAAAAACCATAGTACGTAGAGTTTTAGTTTGACCCAAGTGAAAAAGAGATTACTTTTTGTAATAAATAGTATAATTTTTTTTTAATTGGTCAGAATTTTTAAGCTTGTGGACTTAAAAATAAAGCTTCTTGGAGGAAGCTAATTGCATCCTTAGAAAGAAATTCATCTCAACCAAGTAAAATTTGGTACAGACATACTTATGATCGGTTTTCGTCTCAGAGTAAAGTTGGGTCAAAGCACATTGTTTCTTGCATAATTTAAACATAAATTAAAATGGTTCAATGCTACTCAAATGGTTTTACTCTTAAAAACACTTTTAGTATAGAATTTTTAAAAATTTTCTTGTTTTTTGTATTAAAAAACATCGATTTACAACATTTTTGGATAAAGTGTATATTTTTTTTTATAGAAAAGCACGATGCGCATAAAAATCGAACTTCAAATAAATAAAAAAAAATGAAGTTAAAATTATAAAATCTTTTGCCGAAAAACTTGTTTTAACTTCTCTGAACTTGTATTTATTTCGCTGTAAAAAAACCCAGATTTGTTAAAAATGTAGCAAAAACTGCTTCAAAAACTGCATCAAAAGTATCGAAAGGGGGTTGGTGTCTACTGACATTATTGTTATTCTTATGTAGTAACACAAACTTTAAAATATTGCAAATATTATTGAAAAAAATCACAATTACATGGGTTTACGAAATAATTATAGGTTTAATTATTTCGTCCGCTGTATAAGTACATAATTGGTAATTTCAAGTACTGACAATTGTTATTGAAACTATCATTACTTTCATTATAGGGATGTCGCACATCGTTACAAAACACGTTACGAAAACTCAAAAAAATATGTGGTTACCTATATGTTTACTACTAGTATGAACAAAAATAATGAGTGTAAAAATATATTAAAAAAAAATATTTCTTTTATTCATCATTTTTTCTTAATAAAATATGCCCACACTGGACTCAAACCTGATACTCCAGATTGTCAGTCAATCGGTCTATAGTTGAGCTATCTCAACATGTTATACTTGATGAATAAAAACATAAATGACTTGATATCATAAAATGTCATTACTTTACAGCTTACATAAATTCAAAAATAAGTAGTTATGTATGTTCTTACTAGAGTTGAAAAAGTAATGACTAAAAATAGATTTTCCAAAAATTTTTAGATCATTACTTTATATAAAAATAATTACTTATGGGTAACTCATTATTTTTTGTATTGGAAATATGGGCAAATGAACTAATTATTAGTAAGACATTATTATTTGTACACACAGAGAAATAAAGTGCCAACCGAATTGAAAAGTGTATTTTAATGGTAACAACTCATAAATTCAGTTAGTACAACGATATTTACATTAGATTTCTGAATATGTTTGGTGTTGCTACTAAAATTTAGTTGTATTTACCGCATGTTGTTGTGAAAACTAATGTTAAGTTGTGCCAACCGGATGAAAATCATAATAATCGAATTTGAGTCGTAGTAATTACATTTCAGTTGGCAAATAGCTAAATTGTTCTCTGTGTGTATTAATGTGAAAGCAGAGAGTAAGATATAATCATTACTGGTAGTGCAGAAATAAGGATATATAATTACTAGGGCGGGTCGATTTAAAAATCGCTCAACGATCAAGGAAAATCGTATTCTAGGGATCAAAATAAGAAACTTTGCCGAAGGAACCATACCTCTAAAACGAATTCTGATGTCCTGACTTCTGAATTTTGAAAAAGCCCACTTTGATATTTCAGAAAGTAGGAGGAATCTCTCCAAGATTATGGGAGCTACTTCTACTCCGGGAGATGCGCTAGCAGATTAATGTATAAATCATTATTCTAGGTGACCGTAAGGGGTTAAAATTTAAGTTGATAGAGGGCCTTTTTAGCCATGTTTTTATAGCAAAATGTACAAATCTCGGGATAGAGATATTTCAGAAAGTAGGAGGAGTCTTTCCAAGATTAGTGTCTCTGTTTCGTCTCCAGAAGACGCTCTATTAGATGAATGTATAAATTATATTCTATTGTGTTGGATTCGATTGTGGCACTCTAAATGGGTCAAAGTGGGATTTTTCAAAAGTTGACCCTACGGGTCAAAAGTCGGGACATCAGAATTCGTTTTAGAGGCATTGTTCCTTCAGCAAAGTTTCTTATTTTGATCCCTAGAATACGATTTTCCTTGAACGTTGAGCGAGTTTTTTGCCTCCATACAAATAATTACCGTAACTAATAATTACCGTTTCTGCACTGGCTATTTGAGATTTTGATTAATTTTACCGTTTTTTTTTTTTTAATTAAAACGATTTTTTTCTCCTAATTTCGGCAATTTTCTTTCTCCAATTTTTTTGTTATTTTTTTTATTTCGGCAATTTTTTTTTTAGTTTTGACGATGGTTTTAAGTTTTAGCAAATAATAGGTATTTTAAAGAGCTTTCTCGTGACATGCAAGCTCGACTTTTTCCGAAGATCTATTTTCACCTATTTTTTAAATATTTTAAATGTGTGGCAGCTCTGGATCCAAATCATATTCAATAAGTATCAAATCATAGTCAATGGGTACACAGAAAAAACTAAAATCGATTTTCAATTAAAATATTTGTTGATTCAATTAAAAGTTTAATTGAATTCAGACCTATTAAGGAAAATGTAGCATCAATTAAATGACGTAATATTTAACGATATTAAATTTTACAAAACTGGATCACATTAAATAAGATTATATAATATTATTTTTACTCGGGAATACCAAAATTAAAAAAAAAATCACCAATTTTTTATTTTAAAATCAGTAACTTTCTTCAATGTTGAAAGTTTTTAAAATTTAAGTGATTTTTCTTTACATTATAGTTAATAAAAACTGTAAATTTTGTGTGTACCAAATGCATTTTCAATTAAATATTTAATTAATATTATGAAACTTTTAATTAAACATGAGTTTAAAGTCAAACAAAGGTTTAATTCAAATTTGATTGGCAATCACAACATTAAATGTTATGTCTTCAAATGATTTAATCATAGCTACTTCTTTGTGATATTTATATGAATTGTAATTACATATTTTTTTTTAATAAATCATTATTCATTCATTAATTTTTTTTGATTAAAAAAAGAGAATAAATAAAAACTGAACTTAAGTCCTAGAATATAGTGTTTTAATTGTTACTCTACAGGGTGATTCAGTCACGACCCGCCCAAACATTTTTTTTTGTTTTTTGAAGCGAAATAACAGCACTGTTGTTATTTCACTTCGAAAAACAAAAAAAAATGTTTTATTTTCAGTCAAATAGTCATAACTTTATTGATTCTGATAAGTCTCCCAAAGACTTTTCCAACAAGCCCAAAAAACAAAAAAATCCGACCACTGGTGCAGAAGTTAGCAATTTTACCCTACTACCCTCCTACCACCAATCCGAAAATTTTCAAACCGCTGCCATTTGGCACACTTGAATTTTCGGGGATGGACGTAGTGGACATATTTTAATGAAATGAGACAAGGAATACGCTGGTGAAATTCGTCATGTCGTGACTAAATCACCCTGTATATTAACTTTGAAAGGGGCATAATATTGATGATTTCGCATTTTTTCAGAGTAACATTTTAAACGTGAATACTCTTATTATAAAATGTTACTTTTACATATTTTGTCACAAAATTTTTAGAAAGTCTTGTTTGTTTTATGTAAAGATCAACTAAAAGTTGTTAAATCTCAAATAACCATATTTTGTATTGGCTATATTTCAAATATTTACAAAAAAAAAAAATACTTCCAACAAAGTGAAAGGTTTTCCCAGAGGACAGTTTAGTAAAATACAAAGTTAAAACAAGTAAAAGCTTAAACCTTTTAAACCTCGTGTCAAATTTTATAATAAAATACAAATAATTTCAAATTTAATTTTTCAATTATAAACGTTATGTAGAAAATGCAAATTAATATAATTCATTATTCTATTGTTAACTACAAATTTATTTTATATAAATAATAATTGAAAAATCATTTAAATATAAATTAAAATCTTTTAAATAACAATAATTATACCTTGCGCTTATTGAATATTAATTGTATTTGACAAATTTATCAGTCAATTTATATAGAGATTTTTTATTGTATGAACAAACATTTATAGAATGTGACATTCATTAAAATCTATACAATTGGTTCTAATAATCATATTTTGAGGTTTTGCATAAATTTATTTATTTGTTTGTAGGATTCCAATACAACATATTTGATAAAGCTATTTGCCAGAAGAAGTTTAGTTTACAATATTTTGTAAACTAGAAAAAGCATATAAATCGGAATATTTACCATCCCGGTGTAACCCAATTGGCAAACTGCCAATCAACGCAATTAACTGTCAGAAAAACCAACTCACAGTCTTTCTATTCATAAGATACAATATTAGAATGGCGCCCAATGTGCGGCCTTAACTTATAAAACTGAAATTTTATTTACATACAGTGAAACTCGCTTAAGACGAACTCGGTTAAGACGAACCCTCGGTTAACTAACTAACGAATTAACGAACTAATTTAAAAGTCCCGACGTTTTGGCAACAATTTTCATATAAAATACATCTTTTAATACGAACTCGGTTATTACGAACTGTTTTAAGCAGTCCCAAAAACTCGTTTTCATACAAATTACCATGTTTAGTACACTCTTTATCCGTTTAATGGGATAGACCTAATATTAATTTCATATCCGTGGCTGACTTTCTAGATATAGATGCTAATGTTTTGACGTCACATACTTTATCACGTGAAGAAATATTGGAAATTGTTAATTCTGCCGATGTTGAAAATTTGTCAAGTGATATATTCGAACAAAATCGTGTGCCGAAGAAGCTGACAATCATATTTTGGTAATAGAAAAACTTATAACGAATTAAATCGTTAATTCAGTCATTCAGAAAAAAATAACAGATTTTTTTTTTTTTTAATGAAGAATGCTAGTTTTATTTTTTATTTATGTAAAAATCTTGTTTTTGTTTTAATAAATACATATTTTTTATCTTAAAAAAAACCCGCTTAATACGAACCTTTTACTATACAGAAAGAATCCTGAGAGTTTTATAAATATATAATAAAATGGCGCTCTAATCCTCAACCTAGAGCTTACCCTTTAAGAAGCGAAACAATATCACATCAGTTATGTACCCCCAAATAGCGCCAATCGTGTCATCTAAATTAGATCTTAGATCTCGATATAATTGCTCTATACTATTGATTGTTTATTAAAATTAAAAAACTGAAATATAAGAAGTCGATATTCCTCAAGAGAGAAAATTTGTCGCAAAATCGTCAAGTTAGTTTAACACACAAAATAATGGCGCCCAAGATAGGGTCTTAACCCAAAACACAAGGATTTTAACGGCCTGGGCAACATTTTTCCAAACAAAACTTGTGTGATTTAAATATCACTCTCATTTACTACAAGAACGTCACAACTCAAAAAACATGATTTTTGAGTTAATGACGCAGAATTATTCGTTATATTACGTACCATATTGTGTAAAAAAGTCGTATTGATGTCGTTATTTTTGTTTTCAAAGTGGGAGTAAATTGAAAACTTTAAACTCGTTTTCTACAAAATCTAAATTTTTGAGTTATAACGGTATTGCAATAAATGAGCGATATACTCAAATGGCGCCCAACGTGAGACCTAAAACCATGATTCGTTTGCTATTTGGGTTATCTTTTTAAATATCTTATACAAATTTTGTATGCCTAAATGAAAAGTGCGAATATTGACACATATTAACTAACAAAATTTCGCATTGTCAACATGTACGTGTTCAGAAAGTAACAACAATTTTACCAAACGTCTCGTGTTTTCTATGGTATGTTATTTTTTTTTTTTTTTTAACAATAATATTTGTTATTCAGTGTGTTTTTTGTTATATGTAGAGATTTTGCAATAGTAAAACTCTGCGAGTACATTTGAACGTAGTTTTGCATGTACTTTGTAAACACAATTGACATGTTGGAATTTCAATGATTCCCATAAAAATAAACGAGATATGAATACAGGTAACACTCAATATATGGGGTTGAATTAACACAAAAAAAAACTCGGGAATTTAAGTTTAGATAATATTTTGGTAATTGAAAAATGGAAAAAAAGCAAATGGAAGCTTTTACATTAGATTAGACTATAGTGGCACTATGCACCGCGACCAGAAGTTGGTATTTTGTGCTGCCAGCGAATACACCCTATAGGTTCAGGCTCCCTAAGAAGCCAACTATCCTACCAGGTAAACAGTTCCAAACGTCTGATGGCGTCACTATTCGACCACCAAAATAACGCACCATCCTGTCGGAGATCCTCGGACATTTGCAGAGAACATGCTCTGAGGTCTCAGGTTCCAATTCAAAAAACGTGCACGTATCCGTAGAGGATCGTCCCATCTTGTACAATTGATACCTAAGGCCACAGTGTCCCGTGAGGTAACCCGTCACGGTCCTTAGTTCGCCCCTCGTCATAGACAAGAGTTTCCGCGACCACTCCCCAGAGGGAAAGTTTCCCTGTCGGAAACTTTAAAGTTTGCCGTGTAGAATTTGTATTTCCTAAATCCATTGAGATGAAGAACATGTTTTTTGAATCAAATTTAAAGGAAAAAATTCCCAAAATGTTGAGGAAAAAATTCGCAATCATTACTAATACAATGACGTCATAATTAAAATAACTGTAAATTTAAAACATGTGTATGAAAAATTCAAGGTTTCTTTATATTTTCACTTATAACTTTTGAAACCGTCAACCGATTTTGCTCATTTTTAATGCAAAACTGCTTGTAATATCAACAAAAAGTTTGACCAAAAAACTAGCAATCCCACTTCTTTATTATCGGAATATTCCGCGTTTCAACAGACAGACGAACATCGCTATTAGTCAAACCTGGTTGAAAAGGCCGGTTTTCGAGTTATTCAAAAAACCGGTATTTTCGTCTCAAATAATTCGGCAATCTCGCAATGGCGCCTCATATAAAAAATTCGCAATTTGTTAAAAAAATTTTATGGCATCATAACATAAGATAATCCCATAATCCAGTTATTAGTATACTGTGGAAATAAATACCTGCCATATAAAATATTTGATAAATCGCGAAATTTTGAATAAAATTTTAACCATAAATATTACTGCCGATTTTAACCTCGGTAATTTTAATTCAAAAACGTATGTATGAAAAATTATGAAATTAAAAAAAAAATGCAAAAAATTTTTTTATAGTTTAATATATTTTTTCATGTACAGGATGTAATCCGCGGAGAATTAAAGGGTCTGCCATCTAACGTTTTTTTTTCAACTAGTGCTTATTTCGTGAATGGTAACACTTAGCTCATGTCTGATTTGACAGATAATTAGTTTTATCCTTCCGCTGAACGAATATGGTCCGTATGTTCGTTATCTTGTGAAAAAAGTGAAAGAAACTGGCATCCTCATCGATAAACCAAAGCGTGAAAAGCCAAAAACAGTGCGTACACCCGAGAATATTGCTGCTGTGGCAGAAAGTCTGCGTGAAGCGCCATCAACATCAATTCACCGTCGTTCTCAACAATTGAACATTTCGGAGACATCATTGAGACGAATTTTGCATAAAGACTTTGGTATGACGCCATACAAAGTCCAATTGATACTTTGGTTTGCACCACAACTTAGCGGTTTTGTTTATACCACAAATCATGCAAGTTTATTAACACCGGGAAATTTCATTCAATTTTATTTGTAGAAATATTTTAAATTTGTTGGGCTTAATACTAAATTTGAAAAAAAATTAGTACTTTTTTGTACTTTTTTTAACTATTATTTTCAACTTTGTTATTTAACAATAATTTTTTTGTTCTTTTTTTTATTAAAGTTTTTATAGTTGAAAACAAAAATACTTGTTTTGTTTATTGTACATTTTAAAACAGCATTTTAAATTTCGAATACATTTATTTTTGTTAAAAACCGAAAATAAAACGTTATCCGGTATTTGCTATAAATAGATTTAATTTCGCTTTTTTGTCTTATCTGCTATCATAATAATAATATATTTTAGAATTGGGCATTATAGTGTACTTTGGGCAATATAGTTCGCAGCGGGGTTTTTTAAGTAAAAATTCAAAATTTCATCATATTTAACAAAGCTTTTCATAAATATGATAAATCTTTTTTTTTCATAAATAGTAAACTTGGCAGCACGTTTTTTTCGCAGGTGTTGTGAATTTCTCTTGGAAATTAATTACATTATTTTAATGAATTTAATTTATAAATTGTTCTACATTATTTATCTCCTAAAACCATTTCCTAGTAAATTGAGGTAAACTTGGCAGCACTTTTTTCGCAGGTGTTGTGAATTTCTCTTGGAAATAAATTACTTTATTATAATGAATTTAATTTATAAATTGCTATGCATTATTTGTATCTCCTGAAACCGTTTCCTAGTAAATTGAGGTTTACCTGTATAAATATTATTTGATTTTATTTAATTTTTAAATGTTATTTTGCACGTTATTATGCAAAAAAAAAAAATGAATATATAATATACATTTTTCAAATAATATTTGTGTTGACAAAAAAACCCCACTTATCTCGTACGTATTTCATGTTTATGGTTTAATTAAATTTAATTTTTTCAAATAAAATTATCAATAATTCGGGTTCAACGAACACGTGAAAATTATAAGTGTCACTTGACAAAATATCTTAAATACTTTGTATCATTTTTGACATGGTCTTAAATTTCCTTTGAAATGTTATATTCAAATTTATGAGTACATACTTGTGTTATTGATAAATAAAAAAATTGAAATTTAATAAAAACAAATTAAAAATCAGCAAATAATTGTAAAAATTTGTTATAGTATTTGTTAAACATGTATTTTCAAATGATTTCATACACTGGTCTAAAATTATTCCCTCCATAATTAAAATACTATAGCGAGGTAGATTTGGCTTTCCTAATTTTCCGGCAGGCATAATTTTTAAGATATTTGCGATTGCATTTTTAATACTACATTATGTTTAATTCGAATTGTAATTATTATTTCCAAACAATGATCATATCAATAATAACAAATTTTAACTAAACGAGAATTTTTAAAAACTCGCCATGATCTTCTATTTTTTAATAACTAACAAAAATTAACTGTTTACTGCGGACTTACTGTTTTGGTAGTTGTTTATTAAAATGCATAAATTACTGATTCAAACAAATATTAAAAAATACAGTAATTTTCTTCAGTTGTTTTTTAAAACAACTGTCAAAATAGTTGGAGTAAAAAACTACTGCTACTGATTACTATACAAACAACTGTCATAACTGCACAAATTTTTTGAGTGTATGCCGTCTTTGCACCAGTCACGGTACCAGTACTTTCAATACAGTTGACAATTTCAGCGATAAGTTCTGCTTTAACAAGTTACGGGATAGGTCCCTAAGTAAGGCATTAACAAAATTAATTGACTATATTCGTGTGTTTTGAAATCCCATTCCGCAAAAAATAACACTAATTCAAATGTCTCGATGATCTTAAATTCACTTTAACTATTTTTTACGTTTAATTTTGTTCAAAGTCAAGCAAAAATTATTTAATCATGGGCAAATCTCAACAAAAAACTAATTAGCTAAAAAGCTAATTAGAAACCAAAATCTAAAATAAGAAATAATGACGTTTCTTGAACAAAAAAAATGATAATTCTTTAACCTTTTTTGTTTTTATGAAAATGAAAATTATTCAAGTTCGAGGCCATACTCTATATTTCTTTATTAGGATATTGTCCTAACAAATAATCTATAGAGTTTTTTGTTTTCAAATTTATTATTTGACCCTTTCAGGAATGTGTTGATAGATATATTTCGGGAATTTTCTAGGTTCCCATCATCAGAACACGTTTTGAAAGCGGTAACAATCCCATGTTAAACATCAAACATTCATATAAACTAGTTTACTCACTACATGAGAACTAATTAATATATGATTAAAAATAAAAAAAAAATTGAAAACTTGTTTGTTATGTGCAAGGTCCACCTCTTGCTTGTTATGTGCAAGGTCCAAACTCTATAGATTATTTGTTAGGACAATATCCTAATAAAGAAATATAGAGTATGGCCTCGAACTTGAATAATTTTCATTTTCATTGCACAATTAAGGTCGAAAAAACATAATTTTTATTTTTAATAAAAATTATATCAAACTTTTTTGTTTTTACTAAAAATATATAACGATTTTAATACAAATTCTTGTGTATGTATTCGAAATTAAAAAATTTAAATTGAAAATGAAAATGTACTCAATTTTTTTATAATATTCGGTAATTGGCCAAGTTCGGTTAAAATTTGGCCGAACATCACTTGTTGGCCAAACTCCGAAGCCGAATATTCCTTCGGACACTATTATTTTGCTTAAATTCTTATCTTAACCCTCTCCATGTACCAAACTTCGTTAGGGAAGCTATATGTTATTTTTTATTTAAATATTTAGGACAAAAACCATTTCACTTATGTTCACGTAGAAAGTGAAGTATAGGCCTCTGAAATCTTTTTGTAAAGCTTCGTTTTGCAAAATTAATCGTTAGAAATGTTGTATACATACAACAAATGCATGTAAGGGTTAAACAAATATTTCTACCAAATCACAAATTTTCTTAAAAATTTACTGCGACTTAAATTTTGTATGTTCAAAAAGTTTTTCGGTTTTGACAGCTAAAATAGTTTTTTTTAACATAAACTTTGCAAACACAAAAACTTATGAATTCAATAACACCGATTTTTCAATTCGCGTTTTCAATTCCCCACTAATTCCAGAACTTTCACGATTAAGTTAGTCAACAAAATTTTTAATTCATGTAATTTAGAAAAAAAAAAATTTGTGCTATTTGTACGGAGAGATTTTTTGGTGTGGACCTTTAATTTGTCTGTCATTTGTAGGTAGATTTATTGGTTTAATGGTTGGCAACACTTTTATTTTTATTTGGTTGTTGATTTTTTGCTACGCACAATTACATACCATATAATATCAAAGGGAGAAAAATACAATCGCCACAGTGTTGGCAATGCGTTGGCAGAACGTGGCATTTGCATTGCCCTGTTACCCGATTGATAACAGTGGGCAACCGTTGGTTTAAACGAACTTGTCACCGCTGGCATAACGTTGGTAATTCTAAAAATTTGGTACTTTTCAATTATATTAAATTAAATAAATTTTGAGAAATATGTGTAATAAAACACATTTAAAAAGCAGCAATAAAGTTCGGTCTTAGTCTTATAAAGGGTGATTTGTTAGCAACTTTCTTTTTGGCACCACCGCTTTTGCCAGTTCAGCTGTTTTCGTATAACATGTTACGACTTACAAACGAACAACGCCTGCAGATTATTGAATTTTATTATCAAAATTCATGCTCGGTTAAGAAAGTATAAATTGTGCAAATTGTGTTCAGCGACGAAGCTCATTTCTGGTTGAATGGATACGTGAACAAGCAAAATTTCCGTATTTGGTGTGAAGAGCAGCCAGAAGCATTGCAAGAACTGCCAATGCATCCCGAAAAATGCATTGTTTGGTGTGGATTATGCGCCGGTGGCATCATTGGACCGTACTTTTTCAAAGACGACGAAGGCAGGAACGTAACTGTGAATGACGAGCGCTACCGTGCGATGATTACAATTTTTTTTAATTTTTTGCTCAAAATTTACGAGCTGGACTTGGGTGATATGTGTTTTCAACAAGACGGTGCCAAATGCCACACAGCACTCGAAACAATGGCCCAAATAAGAGACGAGTTCGGTGAACTGCTTATTTCACGTTTGGGGCCGGTCAATTGGCCGCCTAGATCGTGCGATTTAACGCCTTTAGACTATTTTTTGTGGGGCTTTGTTAAGGCTCATACCTATAGGGGCAAGCCCGCAACGGTTGACGCACTGGCAGTCAATAATGAAGAATTTATTCGTGAGATATCGGTCGATATATTGGAGAGAGTATACCAAAATTGGACCCAGCTTATTAACCATTTGAGTTGTAGCCGCGGTCAACATTTAAATCTTCAAACATTGACTCAAATGAAGATTTCATATATTTCTCTAAATTTTATGTGTTCTTTTTTTTTAATCAAATCCAAAAAATCACCCTTTACATCATATTTAAATGTGTGAAATAAAATAAAAATGTTTCTAGTTGGTTGTAATATTTTTAAAAACAAAATTGACAAACAATTTTGAGGGTAGGTACTGGATTTGCAAATAAAATAGTGTTTTCCTAGTACAATATTAGTTGTACTTTTGATTTTACAAAAATATCATTGGTTTGCCAGTACTATTTTTTTGGTACGGTTGGCAATTGCTACCTGGGATGATATCACCAAAATTTTTCAATTCTTATTTCAATATTAATTTATATTTCCATGCATGTTAGCAGAAAAAAACAACTTTCACTATATTATTAATCAATTAATAAAAAGAAGTAATAATTAAACATCTATTAAACTTTTAAACATAATTAAAATTTTTTTATAAAAACAAAAAAATCAAAATACTCGTATTAAATAATAATAAAAAAATACAACCTGTTATCAGCAAACAAGTCTTTAAAATAACAAAGTGTTCCGCATTTTAACCAGGGTGGGTAAAACGCAGGAAAGAAATATTAAGTGTTTTCATTTTTTTATTTTTTTTTTTGCTTATAAACAATTATTGACAAATTATGGTCTACAAATCAACAAAAAATATTTGAAAATGAAAAAAAAAGATAAGAAAAAAAAAATGATGTAAACAGAAAGTGGGAACTAACATAATTGCTTTTCAAAGCAAGTTCCAGGTAGAGATCGAATTTGTATACACACTTCTGCGCTGCCTGCCCTACTATGAAGGGTGTTTTTTATACAGGTATAGAACTTTAAGTTGGCAACACTTTTTTAACTGACGGCCGTTTTATCAGCTGTCAAGTGATTTATGTTTAGTTTGATTTGGCATTTCAACATGAATAGGCTGACGCCTGAACAACGCTTCCAAATTGTGCAAATTTATTTTGAAAATCATGGTGCTGTTCGAAATACGTATCGCGCACGAACTTTGCGAATTTTGTTTAGCGATGAAGCTCACTTTTGGTTAAATAGATACGTCAATAAACAAAACTGCCGTATTAGGAGTGATGATAATCCTCAAGTGTATGTTGAGACACCGTTACATCCAGAAAAACTGACTGTTTTTTGTGCTTTATGGGCTGGTGGAATCATTGGTCCGTACTTCTTAAAAAACGGTGACGACTATAGAGCCATGATTACTGAATTTTTCGTTCATCAATTGAACAACCATGATGTGCAGGAGCTGTGGATTCAACAAGGCGGAGCAACATGTCACACAGCTCGTGCCACAATGGATTTATTGAAGAAAACGTTTGTTAACAGCATAGTTTCACGTTTCGGACCAGTGAATCGGCTTCCAAGATCGTGCGGTTTAACGCCGCTGGACTATTTTCTGTGGGGATATGTGAAGTCGCTAGTCTATGCCGATAAGCCCGAAACGATTGAACACTTGGAGGTCAACATTCGCCGCGTTATTGCCAATATACGGCCAAAAATGTTGGAAAAAGTCATCGAAAATTGAACCTAGACTACACTCAAAAAAAAAAAGTTTGTAAAGTCAGCTGAGTCAGCAAAATTTTAGTCAGGACGGTGCTTGAAAAAAAATTGCTAATGTCAGCAAAATCTTTTGCTGAAAATCAGCCAGCTGATTTTTTAGCTGTGCGGTGCTTGAAAAAAAATTGCTAATGTCAGCAAAATCTTTTGCTGAAAATCAGCCAGCTGATTTTTAGCAGCAAAATTAGTAGAATCAGCAAAAGTTTTGCTAACACTTAGTGGATTAGAAATAAAAAAGCCTTGCTAAAAATTAATAAATTTTTTGCTGAATTTTAGTACACTAAAAAAAACGCAAAAAAATTGTAGAAAAATTGTAATTTAGTTAATTTATTTGCTGAAAATCATAAAACATATTTTTGTTATTCTATTAAAAATAATTTACAATAATTACGAAATATAAAAATTTTCATTTTCCCACATTGACAACAGGAATTAATTTAATATCTGAAAATATATAGAAATAAATATATATAACATAACAAAAATTTTCTTTCAACTACTTACATCAATGGTTGTCTAAATGATGCTATATTTTATAGGACGCAACTGCCAAATATAATTATAGAAACGAAACGAAAAAATAAACAAAAACAAACAAAACGAAAAAAAACCCTTTTTTGCAATAAGAAAAAGGAACCACATAAATCTACCTAAGATGTGTGTCTTTGTCTTTCGCTTTACTCTGTCTACATGTCTGTATATGTTTGTTTCCAATTTGACCACACTAGATTATAAATCTATAAACATTTAGTTTAGAAATACATACTGAATTTAAATATTTTATTTTGTCTTTTATTTAATTAAAAGACAATTATTTTCACAAGCCGGTGACAACGCAAAATTTAAGTTGTTTTAATGCTCAATTTTTTTTATGTATGAAAAACAGATACAAAAATCTTCCATGGTTGATTTTTTTATATGTCTTATTAGAGTTGTACTTTTTAGTATCATTTTCCTCTTCTCTACTACATCTTGACATGCCACGACATCTGCTTCATTCTGCGTATATCTTTCAATCTGGTTGTCGTCCACACTATTAATGTGCTTATCAGCACAATTTTTTTTTTAGCAAAATTAATTAGTAAAACATTAGTATAATATTAGTAAAGCATTAGTATAAAACAGTTAAGTGCTGAATAAGTATAACAACAATTTTAGCTGAAAACACTATTTTAGCAAAAAATTTGCTAAAAAATAGTATACCTGATTTACAAGACGTTTTACTAACTTTTCTACTAACTTATTGTTTTGAGTGTACGTCCGAGCCAGATTTGGCGATCATATGCCAGAAGTCATATTTAAATTTTAATGCCAGAAGATTATCTTTTAAATAAAGTAAATTTAATGACAATTTAAAAAAAATCATCTTTGTTTTATTCCATTTCAAAGTTGTATACCTCTATAAAAAAAAAACACCCTTTATTAAGACCTGCTATTTTATTTCAAATTTACCAAAGTTTAAGCACAGACTGTGTTTTGGCTTAACCATAGTTATGAATGTCATATTTATATGGAAATATCTTTGGTTAAAGTTAAACTTGGATTATTCATAGAAAAGTTAATCGCCTTAAATATCGGAAATTTATCATTGCCAGTGCGATTTCCTGTTTTCACTGAAGAATGTAAGCTGGTCAAAAAGAAAAATCTAATTTGAGTAAAAGGCTTATGGGCATTCTTAATTAAGGAGAATGTGATTTAAATAACGGTTCGAAGGACCAAATTATTGTATATTTTATGTTTAATTGTTACAAATAAAATACTGAAGTAAGTATGCCATTCGTAATGGTAGGGGCTTAAATACGCAAACAAACAACAAATTAATATTGAGGAAATTCATTAATTTATTGAGAAATTTGTTATTTTTAATGTGAAAAAGAAATTTGTTTATAACAAAAAGAAGCCACAACAAAAAAAAAAAAAAAAAAAACATTTAATAATAATTCATGCTTATTAAGAAACACACAAAAATGTAATTTTCGAGTTGTTTTCAACCGTTACAAATTAAATGAAGCTTTGAAAATTTCATTTCAAATAATAATTATTTCATTAAAATCCTCTTGTTTATTTTGTAAATTTTTTTCAAATTTAAAATTAGTTTTTGTTGAACAATTCATTAACAAATCATTGATGGTCATAAGATGATAACTTACAACTGGCATTTTAGACAAATCAAGACAATCACACAGAAATCTTTTGAAACTTTACAACTTTTTGGAATGTTGTACAAATTTTTTAGTTTAGAGCAGCGGTTCCCAACAATTTTTGCTTTACGGACCCCTTGACACACTGCTACTGGTTAACGGACCCCCGAAAGAAATAGTTTTTTTCATACATTAGCCCTCTAACCGGCAAGCCCGCCTCCAGGCGGGGTATTTTAAATGGGGCATAAGTGCGCCAAATATTTTGTGAAGTAATTTTTTGTGTGCATGAAATGGTTTGGAATCAAGAAATCGTTAAAGTAAAAATTTCGTAAAGGGTCCGCCATCTAACGTTTTTTTTTTTCAACTAGTGCTTATTTCGTGAATGGTAACACTTAGCTCATGTCTGATTTGACATATAATTAGTTTTATCCTTCCGCTGAACGAATATGGTTGTGTATACGCTTGAACAACGCTGTTAAATATTGCGACATTACTTTGAAAATCATGGTAATGTTGCAGAATGTGTGCGAAAATTGTGTACGGATTTTGGAAGAAGAGAAGCACCGTCAGCTCCGTATGTTCGTTATCTTGGCTATTGTGATATTAGCAACATTTAGTTTCAACAGGACGGCGCTACGTGCCACACAGCCGAAGCTACACTCGATGTTTTGCGCCATGTTGTTGAAGATCGCATTATCAGCCGCAGAGCTTATGTCGTTTGGCCACCTCGAAGCTGCGATTTGACACCGTTGGACTATTATTTGTGGTGTGCCGTCAAAGATAAGTGTTACGCCAAGAAGCCAGAGACAATTGACGCTTTAAAGGACAATATTCGTGAAGCCATTGGTGAAATACAGCTGCACACAATCGATAAAGTGCTTAAAAATTGGACCGATCGTGTAGGCTACTGCATGGCCAGCCGAGGCAGCCATTTGAATGAAATTATTTGCCATTATTAACCGGAAGGATTGTACTTTCAAATAAAAAAAGAAATTTGAGAAAATATTCAGTAGTTTTTTTTTTATAGCATTTTCAACACAAAAAAAAGTTATTTGGCGGGCCTTTTATTAAAGAAATTTTTTTGTTTTGTTTTTTTTTTTTAATGGACTTGTTATTGCCAAAAACGGTAGGGAAATATAAAATTTAAAAAAAAAAATGAAACCATAAAGACAGCGAAAAAATAAGTTTGTATATTATATGTTTTGATTGGATTTAGTGCTTTAAAATTAAAAAATAAGCTTTTTTAAAAATAGTGGAATTTTTCATTTTGACTTTTTTGATCGAAATTCGGTATTGAAGTGGGCAATGGTAATAAAACTTTTACTGAGGCCTTCCTCGGGAAACGTAGAATATATGTGAGTTATTTCAAAGAAATCCATTAAAACTTTCTGAGAAGTTTGTATTCGAAAAAAAAACGAAAAAAGTTGAAAAAGGTGAAATAAATGTTAATTTTACAGTTTTTGTCAAAAGTAGGCGTAGTCGATGAAAACTATACTGCGTTCTAAGTTGAGGAACGAGGATTAGTCATGCCAAATTTGAGGAAAATCCGTTGAGAATTGCAAATTTGTGTAGAGAACAAACAAACTGAAAATGAGTTTTATATATATAGATTATTAGCAAAACCCTTAAGTATAATCAATATATGTTAAAGTTAAGGTGCGTTTTCGCCCAATTTCGCGTTTTTCGAAAAACGAAAATCGCCATATCTTCTTTACTAAAAGCACCAAAAGTGTAATTTTTGGACTGTAGTTATATCTTAGTAAGAGAAATAATTTATGCCTAAAGTTATTTATTTTTATGGATCAGTTTTTTTAGATTTGCTCTTAACCTATTTTGGCACATATCGCCTAAAATACACAACGAAAATAATTTTGGGAGAAGAATATTGTTTATTTGTCATGCCGAACAAGTGGTATAAATGTCATTGCAAAAAACCTTAGGCTGGTTTAAGATATATTGATTAATTTAAGGCTTTGCTACTTGGAAATTCCATGTCAAACAGCACAGAAAACTGTCATTTTCGGATTTGTCATCTCCGATTTTAATGAAATTCGCCACAAATATTGTAAATGGGTAGTGTTTATCAAATCATTAACCTTTCGACCCCAAACCCCTTTCGATTTTCGAAATATGACATAAATTTAACACCATGCAACTTACAATTTTCCCATTTTATAGGTGAGAACATTACCTTTTTGTATAAAAAGGTCAAAGGTCATTTTTTTTTTAGTTTAATGTTCAAAGACCCATATCTCAAAATCCAATTTCTTTAAAATTCTGAAAAAAATTATGTTAAAAACTAAGGCCTCTCTACATTTGAAGCAAAATTTTAAGGTGGATACTCATTTGGTTCCGGAGTTATGGAGGAAAGCAAATTTTCGTCGATGAGTTCATAAGCAAAATCTTTTACATGCTATAAGTGTGTATAACTAAAGGGTGATTTTTTAGCAACTTTCTTTTTGGCAACACTGTTTTTGGCAGCTTTGACCTTTTAATACAAAAAAAAAATTAAGGGCACAGTTTTAAAGGCAATGTTTTCACCTTTAAAATGGTAACAATAGGAAGTAGATTGTATAGTTTAGAAGTTATTTGCGACTTTGTATGGAAATTTTTTTGAAATTTTTACGTTTTTTGACGTCATATTTCGAGAACCGAAAGGGTTTTGTATCGAAAGGTTAATGATTTGATAAACACTACCGATTTTTAATATTTGTGGCGAATTTCATTAAAATCGGAGATGACAAATCCGAATGCTGTGCGGTTTGACCTGCAATTGCCCACTTAATATATTCTTTTTGTCAAATTTCAAGTTAAGACTATGTTCTTTATAGGTACACTTTTGGAATCCTGAATGTTCTTGGACCAAAATTATAGCTTTTTTTAAAGTTGAGGCTTAAATCTTAATTTGCGTTCAGTAGTAACGGTTTCTAGAAAACATAAATATGTTTTAAAAATTGTTTTAAATTGTGTTCATTTCAAAATATTAATTTTTTGAAATTTCAAAAAATTTAAATTTTAACGCTTTCTCGCTTCCAAACCGTGGCATGTACACAAAACACTACTTCACAAAATATTAGTTTTCTATCGAAATAACATAAATTATTGTTATGATATCCTCATTTGGCGAACTTATGGAGGCGGGCTTGCCTGTTAGAAGTTTAACCGAGTCCGTCTTAAACGAGTTTTACTGCATTCGACTTCTAGAAAGAATCAAATTTGTATATTATTGGAACAATTAAAATAAGTTTTCTATTTAAGACATAGATTTTTTTTAGTGTTTTTACTGCAAAAAAAATTGTGAACTTTTTTAAAATTTGTTTTAAAAAATCACTTTGTCGAAACTCTTCTCGGACCCCCTATAATACTCCTACGGAGTATTCCCCATTTGGGAACCGTTGGTTTAGAGTAATTCATTTTTGACCATCGCTATTATGTTATTTATGTGTTATATGTTGTAAGTTTTAAACATAAAATACAGCAACATTTGTTATATATTGTAATTGTTGAACGACCACATAAGCACTTGCTTTACAACTAAATTTTATATTTTAGTTTGCATAATTTTAATTGTACTGAAAAAAATTTGCATACCAATGCTATAATTTTTAAGGTTAATGACTTTGGGTTTTAATTTACAAAATATTGCAAAGATTTAAAAAAAAAAATTTTTGTTCACAAAAAGATAATAACACAAGGCAACAATTTTGAAAAAATTTTAGGGGCTTTTAAAACCACTATACAATTTTGATGTATTGTGGTCCCAGTAGTACAAATATGGTTCAATTTTGAAATTCTATGGAGAGGTTTTTTTTTAAAAAATTTTTAATTAAAATTATAAATTTTTTTAGACGTGTCTCCACATAATTAATGATAACTAAAAAAAAATTAGTCCGATATTATTCAAATAAATTTAGAAAAACTGAAATTTACATAGCCTTTAATCCGTTAATATATTGCGTTTCAATCGGCTCAGTAGTTTTGGAGTTATAATAAAAAATTGAGGGAAAAAATATTTTTTTTACGTGAAAATAGCAAATTTTTTTGGTTAAAAAAAATCATAAAAAATCGAAAACGGCAAAAATCGTTCAGATTTATTGCTTTATCGCAAAGCCACATGTAATAGGAACAAAATGAGATATCGATCATAAAAATCGATTGATTTTTTTCGAATTTATTCACAATTAAGTGAATTCGCTCATTTTCACCAAATTTTAGTTTTTTGTCTGATATACATAAAATTGAGTAGTTAATGTTCTTCTTTCGATTGATTGAATTTTGAAAACATTTTCCCCATGCTATGTACAAATTTTCACATCAAAAATGCATTACATAGTAACATTCGTGTATTTTTTGGCAAAACCCTACCTAGAATATACTGATTCTATTCTTCGGAAAGACATTTGTGTTGGATGAGCTTAAATGTAAATAAATAAATAAATTAAATAGTAGAAAATTTATATTTTATTATTCACATTTATTATAATAAATAAAACAAGAAAATAAATAAATAAATATGTATTATAAACTACAAACTCTGAAATTTTCTTTTAGTCGATTTTCTACTATTGTTGAATAACGAAGTGTTACTCTGAATACTCCAGCAAAAATCAGCCATCATGTGTGCATCCCAGCGACCCTGGTATCGTTCCTCCATTGTCCGGATATCTTGGTGGAATCGTTCGCCCTGTTCTTCACTCAAGTCTCCTAGATTTTCAGGAAAACGATCTAAGTGACTGTGCAGGTAGTGTAATTTGATGCTCATGTTGCATCCAAGATTCTGGAAGTGAGTTAACATCTCTTCAACGTGCGCAACGTAATCATCACCCTTGTTATTTCCTAAGAAATTTTGAATAACCCATACAAACGAATCCCATGCATTCTTCTCAATTTCTGACATTGAACTGCCAAATTCAGTATCGTTCACCAATTTGCGAATTTGTGGGCCATCAAATATGCTTTTTGTACTTAAACAAAAATAACACTCGGATGCGTGGTTCGCTGTTTCTCTCCATAGCATAGGCTTCAAAATTTCCAAGTGTCGTCTGTAAAATGAAAAAAAAAAATGAAATCAGGAATATGAAGAATTCAAATTTTAATTAAGAAATATTGTAATTATAAAATATTCCAAATCTATTAATTTATACTTACTTTACGTTAGAAGACTTCATAGATAAATTCAATCGACATGGAATGCATATAGTACTCGGTGTCCAATGCTGGTTCAAATTGTGCGGATAGATATTATAGCAATCTTGATATGACTTTTGCAATGAAGTTAAGAACCACTTCCGTTTTTTCCCGGTGATATATTGGCCGCACACATAACAAAATAAATCTGGATCGTTTTTACATGAAAATGTTCTGGCTTTCTGGCTCATTTTTATTAATATTTGAAAATTGTTTTTAACTTCTAAGCTGTATGACTCTAATTTTTGTGTAGGTATTAAATGATGTTTGCGTTATCGCAAACACTTCTTGAATGAAATAAAAAGGGTCAAGGAGATCTTATAAATACTGATACTATAATTTGGGATAACCCTTTGTGTGGATACAGTTTGTGTGTGCTGCAAATTTTTTATTATTCCCAAGAATCCTAAAAAACATTAAGGACTTTTATGAAAAAAAAAAAATTATCCGTTACAGGTAGCTAACGGAAAATAAGAGCACTTCAGCGTACACGCACATTTATGAGCGTTTTATTACTATCCTACCGCAATCGTAAAAATTAAACAATCTTTTGTTTATTACTTATTTTTTTTTAATTATTAGAATCATAAAAATGTCATAGAGGTTTTTCCCAAAGGGGTTTTGCCAAAATGCGTGTCGTAAAATGCACCTGAGTTTTTATGTTCTGCATTTTCATTATATAGTAGGTACAATTTTCTACAGTGCTTGTAAATATGCGATACCTTCAATTAATTGTAAATAAAAATGTAAAGCATGCATCGATTTTTATGATCCATATCTAGTTTAATTCGCATGATATGTAGCTTTACTACAAAAAAATAAAAAGTAATATTTTTTGCAGTTTTCGATTTTTTCCAGATTTTTGCTTTTCAAATTTTTTTTTTTTTTTAGCATTTTTTTTTTTTTTTGCTAACAATTTGTTTCATAACTTTGAAACTATTGATCGCATTAAAAAAATTTATTTAAAGTTATTTAAAGATATTGTAAACCTTAATTTTTGTAAATTTAATTTGACAAAATCGGACTAGTTGTTTTTGAGTTATGACAACATAAGTGGAGAAATGGCTCAAAATATTGTCAATTTTAAAAAAAAAATTTTTAAAAAAAAAATTATCCATAGAATTGAAAAATTTTACCATTTTTGTACTTAGGCAGCCATGATGCATCAAATCTATATAGTGGTTAGTCAAGCCTTTTTTTGCTGTTGACCTGTGTAATTATAGTCAGGGATCGGAAGTTAAGGCAAATGCGTGTTATTTTTATTAAGTATGAGAGAAGGGAAAACAAAATATATTTGCGAATCAAAGAGTTTGCTTTAAAATGGTATCGATTTGTTAGTGCATATTTTTGAATATTTCGATTTAAATGCTGATATTTTCATTGCATATTTTTACTTATTTACAATGTTCCATTCTAACTATGAATATCTTAATTTTATTAAACTACTTTGATTTTACAAAATTGATAACAAAAAGTTTTTAAAATTAAATTTTGATGTATTAAATTCTACCATATGGTCCAAATTCAACAAATTGCTATCCCTAATTGTTCTGATTAGAGGACTATGTGCAAGATAAAATTAAAACGATGGACATCATTCCAAAAAACAAATCATTGTGACGAATATATACACAGGGTACATTAAAAGGAAGTGTTTCCAACAGAGAAGAGCAATCAATATTTCCATTTATTTAATAAAATAAAATAGCATTGATTGAATCTTACGACGAATTTCTAACGTTTCCAATCCTAGATGCATACAACGGACTTCATATGTAGGAACTGGAAAAACGTAATTCAAATGCAGTAATGCACACTGAGTACAATATAGTGCTAACTGTATGGAGAAAGTGTTTTTAAGTGGTAACAACTTATAAATTCAGTTAGTACCACGATATTTACATTCGATTTCTGAATATTTTGGGTGTTGCAACTAAAATTCAATTGAATTAGCGCGTAAAACATTGTTTTTATGTGCATGAAGTTCCTGTCACTGGTCATAGGGTACAAAGATTGACTTTACTCGCAATTAATGCAAAATATTAAATAAATTAACAGTCGTTTTGTTGAAATCTTAATTGATTTTTAGAGAGTAAATATTCACTACGAAACTACACAGAAAAACATAAAATTGAGTTTCAATTAAAATATTTGTAAATACTATTAAAAGTTTAGTTAAAATAATGAGTCTAAAAATAAATTTAACCTCTACTTGACAAATGATGTTTTGCAACGAACTTCATACCATGTGCTCCACTCGAAATACAAATAATCACAGCGTGATTATTTGTATTTCGAGTGGAGCACATTTCCCTTTAAAAAGGGAAATGTTTGTTCCCATGTAATTTTCATTCCCCCTCAAGTGAAAATTGTTATCGTGAATATCCCCTGAAATTGTATTATGCTATTCACGAGTAAAAGATTAGACAAAGGGAACAAATTTCGAGGGAACTTTACTTCACGATTGGAATTGAGTGAAAAGGGAACACAATTCGAGGGAAAAAATATTCACGATAGGGGTGAATAAGCTCTTCAACAAAATTGTTTATCGTTGCCTAATTTAGGCGATATGAGCCAAAATATTTTATGGTGCATTTTGAAAAATAAAGCATATAAAAGAAAAGTTTTGAACAAAAAATATTTCTCTTACCAATTTATGACCACGCTCGAAAAACAATTTTTTTTTCTGCTCCTATTTAAGAAGATATAGGGATTTTCGCTTTTTGGAAATAGCGAATTTAGGCGAAAAAGTATCTAAACTTCAATTTATGTTGTTCAAACTTCAACGCATTACTACTAATACTTAATGTCTTCTTTCTGCAAAAATTTCATAAAAATCCGTCTATTAGTTTATAAGCTAAGACGATGTCCTTTAGAGGAATCCTGATAACATCCTGTGAATCATTGGACTAAAGTAAGGACTTATTATTTTTTTTTTTTTTTTATTCTTTTTATTTGTAATCTATCTTACAATATTAAGCAAATGTGATAATGTTTAGAACATAACATACTTATAGGTCTTCATTAAGACCAATAATATTAAAAATTTATTAAAAGCACAATTGTAAGGTATATTTCTTAGGTAATAGCTATGTATGAATATTACATATTTACATATTTACAAAGTTTAGATTTTTATATTTTTTTTTTTTTTACAGATTTTACAGAATTTAGATTTAGTTTCTGTATGGGAGGTCAAGTATATGAAGTCTTTTTAGCCTTTTTACTTCATTTGAATCATCTAAAAATGATATGGCTAAAGGATTTTTATGGTCACTTAATCTCTGCAAATATCGATTGCTAAAATTACATATTTCCTTCTTGACTGTTGGTATATTTAAATCATTGTGCAAAGTTTCATTTCTAACAAACCATGGTGCGTTGATTATCATTCTAAGCGTTTTTGATTGAAATCTTTGGAGAATTTCGACGTTTGAGTTACTTGTTGTACCTCAAAGTTGAATCCCGTAAGTCCATACAGGTTTTAATATTGTTTTATAAAGTATGATTTTATTTTCGATATTTAATTCCGATTTCGGACCCAATAACCAATACATCCTTTTTAATTTGTTGTCCACTTGTTTCCTCTTATTTTTAACATGGTCTTTCCAGGTAAGTCTCCTGTCCAAACACATTCCTAGGTATTTAGCATTGTTCTTTTTTGGAATATTCACGTTATTGAGTTTAACTTCCGGGCAATCCCCACGCCTTAGAGTAAATGTGACATGTGTGGATTTTTGTTCATTAACTTTAATGTTCCAAGTGTTAAGCCATACTTGTAAAACGTTTAATTGCTGTTGAATAAGATTTGAAGCCTCAGATGGTGAAGTATTAGATGAGATAAATGCAGTATCATCTGCATAAGTTGCAACAGTTACTCCATTAATACTAGGCAAATCTGAAGTAAAAATGGTGTATAAGACAGGTCCTAAGACGCTCCCCTGAGGTATACCTGCTTTAATTTTGCGCATTGAAGAACTTTCATTATTAACTTTAACATAAAACCATCGTTCACGTAAATATGACATTAAGACAAGGTAGAATGGAGCTGGAATGACATTTTTTAATTTAAATAGCAATCCAGCATGCCATACTGTATCAAATGCCTGCTGTATATCAATAAATACAGCTGAACAGTATTTTTTTGTTTCAATTGCATCAACAATAACATTAACAATTCGATGGCATTGTTCTGGGGTGCCATGCTTGTTTCGGAACCCGAATTGATGCTCAGGGATTATATTTTTATTCTCAAGTATCGGAAGTAGTCTTCGAAGAAAGAGTCTTTCAAAAAGTTTTGATAGCGTGGATAGTAAACTTATTGGCCTGTATGAAGAAACATGATTCTCAGGTTTATTTGGTTTTGGGACCATGATAATTTCTGCACATTTCCACTGGGAAGGAAAATGGTGCAATCTCAAAATTGAATTAAAGATCAAGGTCAGGAAAATAATACCTTTCATTGTTAAGGACTTTGTAACTAAAGCATCAATTTTACCATACCCTGGTGATTTTTTATTGTTAAGTATCTTTATTTCAGATTTAACTTCCTGTGGCGTAAAATGATTAATTGGAAAATCCATTTGACATGGAGAATCTAAGAAATTTAAAATGTGGGTATCATTAGAATTAAAGGAAAATGGTGTAAAGAGTCTTCTAAGTGGTCAGCAAAGTCATCAGCTTTTTCTTTACTAGTTCTACACCATAAGTTTTGTGAATTTTTAATAGGTATATTTCGCTTGACCGGTCTTTTTAGATATTTAGTTGCCTTCCACAGACTGTACTCACTATTTCGTTGACTTATTATTAAAGAGCAAAAATTAGCAAATTTAGTTTTCTATCGGAATATATTAATTTCTAAGTATAAAACGCTACTTTGACGCATTTATGGTAAATTTTATGAAGGCTACCCTGGAGCAGCCGTAAAAAAAATTTATAAAAAAAATATTTTTTTTATAAATTTTTGAACCCAGTACTCCAGGTTTTCAGTCAACCGCTCTTTCATCTAAGCTTTCTCGACATGTTATACTTGATAGATAAAAACACAAATGACCCGGTGTAGAAAAGCATTACCATATAAGTTGTTATATAAGTACATATTTAATAATGGCAAGTATTTACAATTTTCATTACAAATCTCATTACTTTTATATGGGGACGTCGCGCAAAATAATGACATATTATTGCTTAACACCTTACAAAAATAGGAAAATATGTGGTTACCTTTATGCTTACAAGTATGGACAAAAATAAATTTAATAAAAAAATATTTTTTTTATTGAAATTTTTTTTAATAAAATGTACCCACAAGGGATTCGAACCCGGCCTCCAGGTTGTCAGACAATCGCTCTACCTTCTGAGCTATCTCGGCATGTTATACTACATAGATAAAAACATAAATGACTTGGTTGCACAAAATGTCATTACTTTCCAGCTTAAAAAAATCAAAAATAAGTTGTTCTTTTAAGCTCTTCGTACCGTGCGGGAATCTTCCCCTCATGCTGGAAGGTGGCCAATGTCCAGCCTATCCCTAAAAAGGGTGCGGCTAACAACCCTGAAAATTACCGCCCAATCGCAATTTGCTCTGCGCTCTCCAAAGTGATGGAGACCATGGTTAACCACCATCTTGTGAAATATTTAGAGACCAATTCACTTTTAAATGATCGACAGTATGGCTTCCGTAGTGGTCGATCTACGGGAGACCTGTTGGCGTTTCTATCGGAACGTTGGAGCCGGTCAATCCACCGCTTTGGTGAGAGTAAAGTGGTTGCTCTAGATATTTCTAAGGCGTTCGATCGTGTGTGGCACGGGGCACTCGTGATTAAGCTAGTTGCTTTTGGTGTCGGTAATGTCTTCTCTCGATTTATAACGAGTTTTCTCAGAGACCGCACTATACGTGTTGTTTTAGATGGGGTCTCATCAAACGAGTTTCAGCTAAATTCAGGGGTACCGCAAGGTTCTGTTCTTTCTCCTACCCTTTTTCTTATTTTTATTAATGACCTTCTTGGTCAGACCATCAACCCTATCTACTCTTTTGCAGATGACAGCAACATTTGTCATTCATTTTCATTCGATCATAGGCCAAACTCTTTGGAGATAGAGGGCATGCGGCAGAACATGAATGACATACTCAATCAAGACCTTTCTACAATCTCCGAGTGGGGTCGCGCGAATAAGGTCGATTTTAATGCACGCAAGACCCAATGTTGTATGTTAACCCACAGACGGGCTGTGGAATTGACATTGTCATCTGTAACTATGGATGGTATAGGTATTGAGGAATCGGATACTCTTGATGTTCTGGGCATGAGAATACAGTGTGATGTCCGTTGGAATAAGCACGTATTTCAAGTGTCGAAAGAGGCATTCAAGTGTCTCGGTTTTCTAAAACGGTGCAAGACTTACTTCACTCCATCCGATCTCCTTACTATTTATACCAGCTATATCCGGCCAAAAATGGAATACAACTCTCATATATGGGCAGGGGCTCCACTGTCTATTCTGAAGCTTCTGGACCGTGTTCAGGGGAGGGCGGTGAAGCTTATCAATGACAGTAGTGTATCCAACTCTATTGATTCATTGGAGCATCGACGGAATGTGGGTTGTGTGTCACTTTTCTATCGATATTACAATGGGAGATGCTCATCTGAGATAAGTGAACTTATTCCACCAGCCCGAGTTTTTATTCGTAATACTCGCTTATCTAGTAGAGCACATCCGTTTGTAGTTGATTGTCCTGTGTTTCGCACAACGCATTACAGAGAAAATTCGTTTTTTAGTCGAACGATTCGTATGTGGAACAAACTTCCCGCAGAAGTCTTCCCTGTTACTTACAATTTAGAAAAATTTAAATCAAATATCCACAAACACTACTCCCTCTTTCCTCCTTCTCATACCTTATTTTCCTGATCAATACAATGCACTGCATGAGTAGGGGGCATCCCCTGAGTATTGGTTAAATTATAAAAAAAAAAAAAAAAAAAAAATTTGAAATGAAACAAAAGTTTAATTGAAACAGTAAATTTTTCTGTGTGAACCTTTAATTTTTTTCTTGTTGTTTTATGAATATGTCAAAACTGTCAACTCTCTTCAAGTTCAATTTTTTAAAAAAGTTTCGACGTGAATGAATACGTTTTTGTTTTTTTTTTTGCTTTATAGTGTCGTTGCAACATAAAGCATAATTTTTCATTTACATAAAAAGTGAATATCAAGCCAAAATTTTTCAATTCGGATTTTAGCAAACGATAAGAATTTTATTCATAATTTTAATAAAACTAATTGATTCCATAAAAAACTAATGTAATGTGCAATTTATATGTATACAATATACATTGTTGGCGTCCTTTTACTTTATTATATATGAAAAACAGATACAAAAATCATCCATAGTTGATTTTTTATATGTCTTACAAGAGTTGTACTTTTTAGTATTATTTTCCTCGTCTCTACTACATCTTGATATGCCGCGACATCTACTTCATTCTACGTATATCTTTCAATCTGTTTGCCGTCCACACTTTTAATGTGCTTATAAGCACAATTTTTTTAGCAAAATAAATTAGTAAAACATTAGTAAAATATTGGTAAAACATTAGTTCAAAAGAGGTAAGTGCTAAATAAACACAACTAAAATTTTAGCTGAAAACTGAATTTCAGCAAAAAATTTTCTGAATGATAGTATACCTGAATTACAAGACGTTTCTATTAACTTTTCAACTAACTTACTTTTTTGAGTGTAGATATTATTAAACTTTTGATTGAAAGTAAGTATGAAATCAAACAGAAGTTTAATTGACATTTTTTTTTTTAAATATATTTTTCTGTGTATGACCTTAATATTTGCATCATAATCCTCTAAAAATGAAATGCAGCATATTTCACTTTTTTTATTTCTTTAATTAACAATAGCAACCACTTCTAAGGACCATAGTATCTCAATTTGTTAAAATTCACAATATTTGAAATATTTTTTATATAATTCACTTTCATTCCAAGTAGATTTCTAAATCTTTTGTGAAATTTAATAACATTTATTTTGCAATAGTAAAACCAAAATATCAAATTTGCTTGCCAACACTACTTGCAAAACTTAAGAAACCTTCAAATCACAAAAACAAATAAATATACATATAATATAGGGAAAACCCCTAGAAAATAAACAGTGCCAAATTGACATTAGTATATACTACAACGGAAAATGCAACAATACTATCCCATAAACTACTATCATATAAATATATCTTGTACGAGACTACGAGTACTACTAGTAGGTACTACTATACTACGATACAATAGTAGTAATAGTCGTAGTACTACAAAATGTTTACTACAAACATTTGTAATTTGTAAAAAAAAAAATGGAAAAAAATAAAAGAAAACTTTGAATGAAATTGTAGTACAGATGTAGTAAATGAAACCCCTTTAAGATGTTGGCAAAAATAAAAAAAAGTTTAAAGTTAGGATATACAAAAGGAACACATTAGCACGTTCAACGAACTTGTGCCTATACATTTTTTAAGAGAATAAGGAAGTTGTAAAATATAGTATAAAAATAAAAACCCGTGTACAAATTAGTTATATCTAGTCATATATAATATGATTAAGTCATATATGACTTTGAATGAAGTCACATTACGGCTAATATCGTTATATATAAATATATCTGATCATTTGAGAGATTTTTTATGTTTTACTTGATATTATTATATGTCTCTAAATCTTACTTCATATATAACTATATAAGCCATATAATAATTAAACTTTATGTGACGCAATATTGAAAATATTTCCTTATAGTTTTATATAGCATTATATATAATCCCATACGTATTTTCGTAAAGTTCTATATCAAATTAAGTTATCTGCAAGTTAAGACTTTATTGCATCTGGTTTAACATATAACCATATTAATTTTATAACGAAATTATTTGCAAGTGATTTATTTTATATAATTTCAAATAAAATAAAAATCACACTCAGGGAATTTCTGCTTTAAAAATTTGTAGTTGTTTGGGTTGTAATACAGTTTCTTTATTTTTAATGTAAATATCAGTCATTTGTAGAATAAATTTAATTTTTTACTAACCTTATAGTTCATTAAAAAAAAAACAAACCACATCAAATGACTGTTTTATGATTTTAAATTCATTTTTTATAGTCGTTTTTTGTTATATAAAAAAATCAAAAAAATAAATGTTTGTTTATTTTTTACTAACATATGCACACAGAGAAATAAAATGCCAACCGAATTAAAAAGTGTATATTAATGGTAACAACTTATAAATTCAGTTAGTACAACGATATTGACATTAGATTTCTGAATATTTTGAGTGTTGCAAATAAAATTCAGTTGAATTAACCGAACTTTGTTGTGAAACCTAATGTTAAGTGGTGCCAACCATCTGAAACTCCTAATAAGGGAATTTGAGTCGTAGTAACCGAATTTCAGTCCGCAAATAGCTAAATTTTTCTCTGTGTGTGTGATTAATTTTTACTACAATTGTAAGTAATTTTTTGAACAGTAAAAACAAATGACGAATGTTAGGTGAATTTAATGAAATGTTAGTCGTCCTTTCCTCAAGTCAAATTTCATTTGTTTTTGACTACAATTGCTGTCGTCTTTACTTTTACGTATCTATAGCTACGTGTAGATGACCCATTTTTCGGATCAATTTGTATGTGCTTATATATGAGAACTTATCAAACGAGATATAATTTTATCAGACTCCATATTGAAATTTTTACCCGGGAAATGAAAACTAAAAAAAAAGAAAATAAATTGCTTTCGAGGTAGGCAACATTTAATAGAAGATAAATTAAAATATGTCAAATATACTAGGCCTAAGGTACCCTAGTTACGATATCGGGGTTAAAACCGCAATTTACTGCCTTTAAAAGCTTTGATTCTGGTGGTCTGTTGTCTAAGAAACGGCGCATTGATTTTTATTCAAAATTTTGTCGACAATAATTTGACCCCAGAGTTCATTGTCCTGTTCTCAATAAGAATGATGACCACTATTAGAGTCCAACCGATTAATCGGCTTTGGCTGAAAATAGACAATCGGCAACAGCTGAAAACACACTGTTTGCACTTCATTTTTGCTTGAAATTTAAAGCGGTGACATGAAACCGTTCCATATTCATAAATTGGTGTTTGGGCTGTTTTGGGTATAATCGGATTCGGCATCGGCTTAGTGCGATTACTAGGAATTTGGCCGATATTCGGCCTCGGATTCGGCTTCGGTTTGAAAGAGTGCCTTCGGTTGGAGTTGGACATTTTAAATATTATTTTTTTTTTTTACTTTCAACTCTCGTTGTTAGTCAAATTATTTTGCTAAAAATTTTACGAATCATAAATAATAAAAATAAAATCTCTGAAAATATATGGTTTAAACCAGTTCTTTTTGGAAATAATCTGTTCCCGGTTTAAAAAAAATGTATATGGAGCTTTATGTAGTCTTATCAATTTCTATGTGACGCTATATATAATCTTATTAAATTTCATGCGAAATATGAGCCCACATAATTGTGTCTATTTTTATGGGTTTAGATCTAATCTGATGCATTTACATAATTGTCCTGTAGAATTTTATCCGCTTTATGGTGCGATAGTTATGTATTATATTGTATCAGTTTTGTATCTAATTGTATCAGTTTTTATCTAAAACCCAGATTTTATTGTATCCGGACTTTGACCTAGTATAGTTGTATATGATTTTATGTAAACTGTTACATCTAAATATATTTTGATCCGAGTTTTAGTTTGGTAAAATTGCACTAAATGTTACACAAAAGAAAATTATTGTCAATAAAATTTTAATTAAACTTTTGTTTGCTTCCAAACTCACTTTCAATTAAAAGTTGAATAATATCTCTTAAATGTTTAATTGAAAATGAGTTTGGTGCACTCATTATAACACATAATGACAACAAAGTGAAAAAATATCAAAATTTAAAAAAATCACAATAATTTTAAAATAAATCGATAAAATTTTAAAAAATAGCCAAAATAATAAAAACAAAACTAGATAAAAATCGGCAAAATAAAAAAAAAAATCGCCAAAAATCAAATAAAATAGACAAAAACAAAATCATAATATGGCAATTTTTAAAATTTTGTTGATTTTTAATTTTAGCGATTTTTTTTTAGTTCTGGCGATTTTTTTCCAGTTTTGGAAATTTTTTTATTTTTGCGCTTTTAAGTGTTTTTTTTAATTTTGTTTTTCAATTTAAGCGATTTTGACAATTTTTTTTCAATTTTAAGCGGATTTGTTTCAATTTTAAATATTTCTTTTTTTTTAATTTTGGTTGCCCTGTAAATTATTGTAGTAGGCTTGAGTGATTGTGAAGCATTGCATCGAACTACATTTTTCCATAATATTGTTTGGTTTTTTGATTAAAACTATCAGTTTTATTATCTGTGGAAGTTTTTTGCTTCTCCTGTACAAACGTAAATATGCTAGTAACGTCTTTCTGCATTTTAAGTGTCGATTTGTAACCCTGAACAAAGCATCAAATTTAAATTGAATTTCATTGTTAAACTAACAAGCTCGGGTAATAAATTGATTAGTGTCCGACCGAACAGTTCTAGAGGCAATGAGGACAAATTTTGGTCTTGGGAACATGTTTGCTGAGCCGATTTAATTCGATTTTGTGTATAAAATTTAAGGAAAAAGCCGAAGTTTAGCTATAAAGTTAAAAGTTCGGCCGCCGAACTATTTTCGATTTGGCCGAACTTTTGGAAGCCGAACAGTGAATTCATTGCTTGAACACGGACTTTTATTTAAATTTGACACTCAAAATCGCATCTAATCAGTCCAATAAACATTTTTCCATTCTCCAAATTTGCGCTATAATCCTTAAAAATACCGAATACTGACCAAATGCATTTTCTGACCGAACTGTTCGGTCGAATTCTAAAATTGATTATTCAAAATCTCAAAATTATGCGTGTATATTTTTTTTTATTTTAAGTGCATATTTTTGAATTTTTAGTGCATATTTCGATTAAAATGCATATTTTAAGGGTATATTTTGGATTCTTTACTGCATATTATAAGCGTTTTTTTAAGTGGCATAAAATTCCGTACCACCATCCGATGAGATCTACTTTATAAGCGTGTGTTACGAACAAAAACTTGGGAGCCTAGGGATAAGTTCACTTATCTCAGCGGAACACTTCCCATGGTTGTATCGTTAGAACAATGACACTCAACCGACATTCCGACGATGCTCCAACGAATCAATAGTGTTGGATACCCTATGGTCATTAATGAGCGCCAACGCCCTTCTTTGCGCTCGGCCCAGAAGCTCCAAAATATACTTTGGAGGCCCTGCCCATACATGGGAGTTGTGTTCCATATTCGGCCGGATATACATAGGTGATATAAATCATAAGAAGATTAGAGGTAGTGAAGTAATTCTTGCACCGGTTAAGAAAGCCGGTTAAACTCTTCCACTTTTTTTACCTTATGAAATTAAGTGAAATTAATGTGTAATTATACTTTTGCAACGCACTGTATGTTTTCATATATAGTTGATCTTTATCTGTAAGGCTCAGGACAAAAAACGCAGTGATGTTTCCATCTCTAGAACTATTCCTTAAAATTACCATACTACGGGTAACCCTAGCCCCTAACATACAGGAGGGGTGAAATTGTTAAGGCCAATTCTAGAAAACATGGTTATATTATAATTGTTACTGGTTATATTATAATTGTTACTGGCCATTTTGGCGTCCAGCGTTGACAATTACAAAACAATTTATCAATATTTCTTGAAAATGAAATTGAGATTTTAAAATCTTACAAAGGAAGAAATTATTTTGGGGCACTGTACCACAGTCCATACCACTGTATGAATATGGCTAAAGAATAAAAAAAAAATCAATACAATAACATGCTGATTTATATGCCTACAGAGAAAAGAAACAGATTGAATGACTAACAGACTACTTTGATGACTTATACGTAGGGTTTTTGTCCCGGGACTTTTCGGGACGGGATTCTCGCTCTTTTTCAATTCCACAATGCCGGGAATTTTGTGCAGGATTTCCTGGGATTGTTTTTATTAATTCACAGATTTTGTATCAAATATTAATGTTTGATGTTTTATTTTAAATTAAACACCATTATTTGATTTTTTTTTCTTAATTTTGGCAAATAAAAAATATTTAAAATGAAGAGATATTTTTCCAAATCAGTTAAAATTTTTGTTAAAAGAAATTATTTGGAACTCAAAAACTATCAATATTTTCATAATTTTAATTGATATCTTTTAAATTTTTTTAATTTCAATTTAATTAATTTAACAATTTAAATAAAAAAACTGATTAAAATAACCACTCAATTTAATAAAATTTTAAGTACATGTTTTTTTTTTTAAAGAAGCCACGAAATCGTCTAAAAGTTTTTCAAAAACACTCACTTTTGAAGTATTTTTTATTGAAAATTTTACATTTTTAAAGAGTCCGCATTTAACGTTTTTTTTTCAACTAGTGCTTATTTCGTGAAAGGTAACACTTAGCTCATGTCTGATTTGACAGATAATTAGTTTTATCCTTCCGCTGAACGAATATGGTTGTGTATACGCTTGAACAACGCTGGGAAATATTGCGACATTACTTTGAAAATCATGGTAATGTTGCAGAATGTTTGGTGCGGATTTTGGTCCAGAGGCATAATTGGGCCATTTTTCTTCGAAAATGAGCAAGGGGTGGCCGTTACAGTCAATGGCGATCGTTATCGGGCCATGTTGAACGAATTTTTGTTCACAAAAATTGAAGAGGAGGATATTGGCAACGAAGCTACACTCGATGTTTTGCGCGCTGTTTTTGAAGATCGCATTATCAGCCGCAGAGCTGATGTCGTTTGGCCACCTCAAAGCTGCGATTTGACACCGTTGGACTATTATTTGTGGGGTGCCGTCAACGATAAGTGTTACGCCAACAAGCCAGAGAAAATTGACGCTTTAAAGGACAATATTCGTGAAGCCATTGGTGAAATACATCTGCACACAATCGATAATGTGCTTAAAAATTGAACCGATCGTGTAGGCTACTGCATGGCCAGCCGAGGCAGCCATTTGAATGAAATTATTTTCCATTATTAACCGGAAGGAATGTACTTTCAAATAAAAAAAGAAATTTGAGAAAATATTCAGTAGTTTTTTTTTATAGCATTTTCAAAAAAAAAAAAGTTATTTGGCGGACCCTTTACATCTTCACATTTTCAATCCATATTTTGAAATGAAATTATTAATTTCCATCAATCTTTTTGCTATATTAAATACTTAAAATCGTGTTAAACTTGTACGAAAAGTCAAAACGAAAAAATGTAGGAAAAGGTCTTGAAATTTTAATTAAAATACTCGATAGTGTGATTTTTCAAATAATTTTTTTAACTCATTAATGGCACGTCATAAATTCTCTGAACATTTTTGAACCAAACTTTCCAGATATATAAAACCATGCTTCATCAACAAATGTTTGTAATTTTTTTTTCTTCTTTCACTCAAGTGGAAATATTGGCGACCAAAGTTGAAATTTTGAAAGCGTATAAAACCTGACAGTTGAAGATATTTAAAATAATTAAATTTTATATAATTTTGTGAACAAATTTTTATTCAAAATTATATTTTGAGTTAAACGATTTTTAAAATTTTTTGGAAATTTTTTTAAATTTTGACCATTTTTGAAAATCGTCATACGGCATCCCTGACAATATAATTTGTATAACGTTTGTATGATTTTAATAAAAAACAATTCATTATTTATGTTTTGGGTGAAAACGGATTAAATTTTAGAATATTTTAGACTTTGTGTATTTGAAAGGTTTTTAAAAATTATATACAATCGATGAACTAATTTCTAGCGGAGAAATAAATTTTCATATTTTTTCATCAACATAACAATCAAAAGATTAAAAGATAAGACTTTTTTATATTTTTAAATAATTTTTGAAAAAAGTTTCATCAAAAATTTTTTTTTAATTATTTGGCAACTCTGGATAGCATTTTATCACAATTTTTGTATTCACGATTGTAATCAAGATGTTGAATTATTTTAATGTTTTTAAATCGCTTAATTACCTTATGCCATTAAAAAAATATAGCCGTTTAAATGTACTGCGTCGAAAAAGGAACACTGTGTCAAAAATGTGTTAACTTTTAAAAGAGGAATTCTTTTAGATGATACAAAAAAACAACGGCGATTTAAGACTGTGCAAAAATGTGAATTATTATATATTGTCGTAATTTAAAAAAGAATTCCAAAAAAACATACCACATCAAATTACTGTATTATGATTTTACATTTATTTATTACAGTAGTTTTTTTTTATTTAAAAAAATACAACAAATAAATGTTTGTTTATTGTTTACTACACTTTTTAATTTGTACTGCAATTGTGGTTAATTTTTTTAATCGTAAAAAACAAATGACAATGTTAGTTGAATTTACTGAAATGTAAGTAGACCTTTCTTCAAGTTAAATTTCATTTGTTTTTAACTGCATTTGCAGTGGTCTTTACCTACATAGTTTTCTAAGTGTACTCCTAATATAAGCTTTTTAGATTATTTTGTTGTCGTATGTCGTTTTGGGTTAATACATTTATTTTTGTAATAAAAGTAGATTTTTTAAGCAAAAATTATGTCAAATTTAACTAATTTGTATTGAGCAGGAAATCGCTGGATTCCGGGAAATTAGAAAAAAAAATCCCGCTGTCCCGGGAAAACAAAAACCCTACTTATACGCAAGATACACTATTTGTCTCAATCCCCCTCTACTCCTCTCTTATACTCTTATACACGCAGAAAAAAGTTTAAATCAGGCAGAAACAACATTAAATTAAATAGAAACAGACTTGAAATCAAATTTTGTTTTGTTTTTATAAATATGTTTCTATTTATTTTTAAAATGCTAAAACAAAATCTTAAATGTTGATATATTATTTTTAATACTAAAATATTTGTTTCAGCTAGAATTATCATTACACAGAAAAAACTAAAATCGAATTTCAATAGAAATATTTGTTAATCCAATTAAAAGTTTAATTAAGTTCAGTGTTTTTACGGAAACTGGTATATCAATTAAAATAACTTGTAACTATTTAATTAATTTGAGTTTTAATTACGATTTTAATAATATATATTAAAAATTTAATTGAATATTGTTTTTAATTTCAACAAATTTTTTTAGTATATAAAGGGTCCACCATCTAACGTATTTTTTTCAACTAGTGCTTATTTCGTGAATGGTAACACTTAGCTCATGTCTGATTTGACAGATAATTAGTTTTATCCTTCCGCTGAACGAATATGGTCCGTATGTTCGTTATCTTGTGAAAAAAGTGAAACAAACTGGCATCCTCATCGATAAACCAAAGCGTGAAAAGCCAAAAACAGTGCGTACACCCATGAATATTGCTGCTGTGGCAGAAAGTGTGCGTGAAGCGCCATCAACATCAATTCACCGTCGTTCTCAACAATTGAACATTTCGGAGACATCATTGAGACGAATTTTGCATAAAGACCTTGGTATGACGCCATACAAAGTCCAATTGGTTCAGGAGTTCAAAAAAAAAAAAAGTTATTTGGCGGAGCCATTATTAAGAATTAGTAGAATTAAAACGCCAACTGAAAAAATCGTCACAATTGAAAAAAATCGTCAAATGGACAATCGAATTTTTTTACAATTTTAGTAATTTTTTTTAATTTTTTTCAATTTCAGCGATTTAATTCTTTTTTGGCGTTTTATTTTTCAATAATTTTGGAGTTTCCATTTTAGCGATTATTTTTTTTTAATTTTTACGATTTTTTGCAAGTTTAGCAAATTTTTTCAATTTTAGATTTTTTTAAAATTTTTGCTATTTTTTTTTTTTTTTTAATTTTGATGATTTTGTAATATTTTGTAATTTTTTTTTTAATTTCCTGTCTTTATAGGTTAAAAACACTGTAAATTTGTTGTGCAGCAAATTCATTTTAAATTACACATTTAATAGATATTTTTAAACTTTTTATTGAAAGTTAGTTTGAAATCAAACAAAATTTTCATTGAAATTTTATTGGCAATACATTTTTTCTGTGTATTTTAATAAGATTCGTAGTTGATTTTTTTAATTTGTAAAGAAATAAGATGTTAATTCAAATATGATACAATAATTGATTTAACTATGATTTTTTTTTTCTGTGTATCTAGTAAATCATTAGCCGTTTTTTCATACAATTTACATCTTGGCATCATCATCAACACAACTTTTTTATGCTCTTAATCTTTTATGAGTTAAGGCAGGACTTTGATGATGGGAATTAGTAGCAGGATGATAGAAGTAAAGGATATAAATTTTATATCCTTCATACATGCCTGCTCTTTAGTTACACATTTTTGTTTTTTACTCGTCTTTGTCAACATTATTAAGTATTTTTCTGCATGTTTATACATTTTATATTAGTTTTTCCAAAGTGTGGTGATGTTTGTTTAGTTGGTCGGCTTGGCTGGTGGGAGTAGTGGAAAACAGGAAAAGTTTCATTAGAGTTTCAACATCATCTTACTCTACTCTAATCATATTAAATATGTTATACAGCAAACATGGATTACTTGGGCAAGGAATTTAATGCAAATGCAATTGCATGTTTTTTTTCGATAAATGATTTTTAAATGAAATATTTGTCTTATAAACGATTTATAACTTTTAAAATTTATAATGCACATTATCAAATTGAGAACAAAATAATGTCGTTTTGCATAATTTATGCATAATTTGTGCTTTTTAATGCATATTTTGTCGTTTTAGTGCATATTTTGCTCTACCTTATGATCTTATATGAAGTGATTCAAGGTCATACATGTCCATATACCACCATATCGAATTCATATATGTTCATAAGAGTTCATATGTGATGATAATATAAATATTTCCTTACGATATGAGCAAGATCATTCAAGTTCGTATTTCCTCACTTTTGTTAATGTATACATATGATCGTGTATGGAAATGTATAGACATGTAAGATTATATATGTAAATATTACCACAATTGTCGTTAATGCACACAGATGAACATTTATGATTCCTTATATGAACCTATAAGAATGATTTTTGTGCACATATGGGTAATTTCTGGGCGACGGACGCGACATTCGCACACTTTTAGTTGAGCCAAAAACAATAAAGGAATATAAAGATGCGGTATATAATCCTCAGTGTATTGAAGCAAGGAATAGTACTAAATTTGAGGATAAACATTGGGCAGAATCAATAATGTAGTAAAAAGATATAAGCAAATATCAGCGAGAAACGGACGCGACAAAAACTTCTATATTTGAATGAATCACGTATGGATTCATGTGGACATGTATGAAGCATGTGTGTTAAATTTTCTGTACATGTGGTGCAGCAAATTTAAAAATATTTTTCTTTAATTTAGTCGAAATGCACTAAAACCGACAACTTCAATCCCTGGTAGGAAACTGAAGATCCACTTCAAAAATGTTTTACTTATTTTCCCCATAAGCATCGATTGAGTGTGGTATTCCTTCAACCAATTCGAAAAAGTGTCATATTCGGGACACCCTAATACATACTATATGCATCAAGCAGCAGCAATAGTATTTGTAGTTTGTAAATAAACGTCATTTGGTACAAGTAACTGAAAAATAAAAAAATAAAAATTTCAACTTGCAACTTACAACGTGACTATCGAATTTAAGTCAAGTGTATGAGAGATGTTTAAGTTACGCAAGTAACTCAATGAAATAAACAAAAAACTTCTGTATTATGATTTTGTTGCAAGTAGTATGTGATGTTTATAATATTAAGTTTATGATGACAAAATAAATTAAAAGTTTTTGTCTCAACACACACTACACTTTCTTTATACTAGTTAGTAAAAACAAAAACTTTTGTGGCAAAGTTATTAAATAACACAGTTTTAAGGACATTAAATATGATGATCAAATGCTTTTAATTAAAATATAAAACTAAACTTAATATGATATCTTAATTATAGTCATTTAAGGGGAATTTACTCAAACTGCCACTGGATCGATTTTATTTGATGTATTCATGGGAGAGGGGAAATTTACTCTTGCGTGTCATGTCCTGGTGAATTCTTGGAAATCGCAGTTTAGTGACATGTCCTAGAACATATCACAGCTCTGACACCGGTCGACAAATAACATTTTTTTCTTGGGTTTCTGTTTTAATGCAGAAATTCTGATTATAGACATCGAAAAACACCAAAATATCCATTCATAGCTTTTAAAGTATTCTTTTACTCTTATTTATATTAAAGTTTTAGAGACTTAACGATCAGCAGTAGGTATCAGTTACAAAGAGAGTTCGTTCATGGGCACCCGGCGATTGTGATGAAATTTGGATATTATTATTGGATCAAAAATTAAGAGATCCATATTTTTTTTAGGTTGTTAGTTGTTAAAAAGTAGGGTCACAAATTACCCCAGTTTCTGTTTTTTTTCGTTTTTTTTTCATATTTCTTCCAAAGAAACTATACCCGATCAAAAATACGTTGCATCTCAAATACAAAACCAGATCTCATTTGATGTAGATCGGTATTTATTTTTATCCAAGTTTATTTCAAAATTGGGATATTCTGTAATATCCGATTAGATCCCCCAAATAGTTTACCGGATTAAGTTAGATCTTAATTTTTCTCAAAATTGGGATCCAAAAATTTTAAAATTTAAGATCCTGATGGATCCCAAAATATCCCGTGGGATGAATTTAGATCTACTTGGATTTAATAAGATCCAAAATAATATTTTGAGATTAAATTGGATTTACTTGTTTCCCATGACATATATTATTTTTAATAAAAATATGAAAACAATTTAAAGAAAATTGTTGTGCATTGTGGTGTAATGGTTAGCGCGTTGGACTGTTACACAGATGGTCCCGGGTTCGATTCCCGGTGACGACAACATTAATTTAGAAAAATAATATGTATGAGTTTTCTATCACTTATATGTATCGCTGCGTCCACCTTCGGTGTTCCCATAGCACTTAACCCCACCGAAGTAAAATAATGAATCAGGGCTATGAAACAACAAGCTTCAATAAATTCGCCAACTCTACATCAGGTGGCGAGCAACAACTGTTCTAAGACTTATCTACTCACGCAATTACAGTGTTGCCATGTTTGAAGCCCTTCATCTTTCAGCACCTTTCATCTCTCCACTATCCCCTTTCCAAAGAAAGCAACACATTAATTAATAGGAAGAATTTCCTGAGTTTTGCTTCTCTTTTTGAAAAAAAAAAAATATTGTGTTTTATATGAGAATGTATTATTATATAGAACATATATTATTATGAATAGCATATTTGATTAATATCTTATTTTTTCGTTATTCGTTAGCGTTTGGATTTTGGACGAAGTCTCCCGAAGAACTATATTTTGCCACAGTATGGCAACTGTATGGCCAAAACATATGCAATATGGGTATCAAACTTAATGGTTTTGAAAATACTTTACTGCTATGTAAAAATAATTTCGAATTTCTTAGTTTTGAGACATGCTCACATACAAAATTTTGTTAAAATAGTGAGTTTTTACAGATTTTTTGGTTTTTTTATATGTAACTACATATATATTATTAATTCGATCTTATTTCAAAAAGCTTTCCAACGATATGTAATACTATACACATTTAACAAACTTAAACGTGATAAAATCTAAAAACATATTTTGCAAGCACTTTGTATCAAAAAATTATTAAATATACAAAAATGTTTAAATTTTTGTATTAAAAATACAAAAATTGTTTTTTCGGAATTTCTATTTTTTCATACATATATTAAGTTAGAACATTGTTCTACCTCAAATTCATAAATCTAATATGATATTGTCATATTAGATTTTATTTGTTGCTTTTCAAAAAGTTTGATAATTTTCATGATAGACAATACAATTTATTGTTTCATTGGCATCACCCAAATCTTTAGTTGTCTGCAATAGAAAAACATAATTGGGTAATTTTTGATGTTTTAACTCCTAAATGTGAGATTGGGCAACTAAAAAAATATGGGTATCATAAGTTTTGATTCTTTATAACTTATCCAAATTTCATCGCAATCCGCAGGAACCCATAAACGGACTCTACTTGTTAGGTTAAAAGCAAACTTTGGTAAAAAAAAATATATTTTTCCCTTTATTAGTAACATAAAAGAAGCCAAAATATGACAGTTAGAAGTCAGGCCGAAAAATCGTGCCGACCGGTGTTATTAAGTACATGTTATTTATAAGTATAAATATTTTTGGCGCAGCAATTTTTTTTTTTTAATTATTAAAAAACTGACAAAAATTTCAGATTTTTATTTTTTAATATTTGTGTTTAATATAAAAAATTTATTTATTTTAAATGTTGTTTAACTTTTCTCAAAATGTTTGTTTTTAAGGGTTTATGTTAAAATATTTTTTATTTTATCAATTAAAAAATAAAATAATCTAATAAATATTTTTTTTCTTCTGTTTTCAGGTGAGTTTAAATTGTAAAATTACAAAATTTCTTCTGGTAGTGAGTATAAAAAAATATTTTTTTATAATTTGAAATTTTTTTTCCAAAGTTTAATAAATAAAAATTAAAAAATGGTGAGCATATCGAAAATAAATTTCGAAAAAAAAATTGTATAATAAAAGCCTAAGATCGATTTGAACATTTTGGACGATTTCATAGATGTTTTCCAGCTATTTAAGTTTTTTACCCGCCTTCATGTAAGTACGCAATTTAAATTATTTGGAGAAAACATGTACGGTCATATTCTGCATTTCGAAGAGATTTAAAATCGGAGTTAGTAAATTTGAAGTTTTTATCACTATTTTAGAGTATAAAGATATGGTTTATGAAACGTAAATTTTAAAAACAATGACATTAACCTGTCAATTTTTATTCAGCGTCTGTCATATTATGTATGGTTTGCGAAATAGCCCGTCCGGAACCAGTCACTACACTTATCCAAAACAGTGTGTCATACTACCTGTTCAAAAAACCTTCAAAAATTCACAACAAAAATCAATTTTAAATGAGTTACATAATATATCTGGTACCAACCAGCGCTTTCTTGACCTGGATCAGTATATATTATTTTTTTTTAATGAGAAGTCGTCAATCCCAAAACCCCAAATTTTAATAAAAAATAGCGAAAATATTCAAAACTTCCGTTAGCTCCTTTACAAACGCTTTCGATTTTGAAGTACGAAACTTCCGATACACATTACGAGGCATACGAATGGACGTAATAATATCGACCTATTTTTAAATTCTTGAAATTTCATGACGAAATAATGATTCTTATATATAAAGCATTCAAAAATTTAGAAGGAATCAAAATCGCGAAAAATCGCTCTTTTATTTTGAAGCTTAAATGATTCAAATCATTCAAAAATTAACTTTTTATAACATTTTATTTTTATAAAAATTGGTTAATGATTCGATATTTTTTGAAATTTTTAAAAATCGTAATTTATTTACAATTAAATTTTTAAAATCGCCATGTTATAATCTAGTGACCTTAGAAAGGTCCTATCTGAATTGGACATACAAACCCATTGAGATCTGATAGTTAATTGAGTTTTGAACGCAATGAGCCCTCATGAATCAAGCCATCCTATTTTATAAAAATTGGACTACTTTTGGACCTAGGCATTCTACAAACCATCTAACAGATGTTTGATTAAATGAGCATTTTCCGCAATTTTATTCAGTTTTTTTCAATATTTTCTGCCTTGTCAATTTTTTCGTCCGTTTAATCAGGATAAGGTTTGTTATAATTTCGAAATTTATCCATGGATTTTCATGTAATATATCTCTTTTTCTTCGTAAATATGTAAGTTTTGTTATCTCGATTGTGGGATGCCGATTTGGCTGCATCGTCATAAAGTAACAACCTTTATCACCTATTTTTCTGTGTCAGTCCCCCGATATTTGAGATTACCTAAGTACGTAGTATGCTGTATGTATGTTACGTTTTATATTTAAAAATTTGTATGCTCTAATTTTTATGTAAACGAAAAAATAAACTTTGTATTCAGAAACTGAAAATAATATAAATATGTACGTTAGGGTGTCCCGACAAAGGTTGTTTTTGCTAATTCGCTTGAGTAATAGCACTCAAATGATAAGTATTTTGAGAGCTGAATACGAAAAATATAACGATTTTTTTTTACAGATTCTTTTAGGTTCCAACACGCTTATTAATATATTAAAAATTGCATGTTTTCTTCAAAAAAAAGTTGTATTACTTTTTATCGAAATAGGGCTCAAAAGTTTCTTTATGAAGACCATATTATGAGAAAAATATTTACAAAATTTTTTTAGAGCAGTTTTGGTCTACCGTAGCATTTTTAAGTTTTTATTTAGTACACTCAGGGAAAAAAGTTTCAGCATATTGATGATATTGTTTCATTAATCGGCTTTCATCAATTTTTTATCATATTTATGAAGTTTTCATAAATATGATGAAAAGTTTCATAAAACCTTATGACAAATATTTCATAGACCTTCATCATTTCATAAAAAAGTTTCATAAACTTTGTGAAGAAAAAGTTTCATCATATTTATGAAGTTTTCATAAATATGATGAAAAAGTTCATAAAACCTTATGACAAATATTTCATACACCTTCATCATTTTATAAAAAAGTTTCATAAAATTTATTAATTTTATTTGAAATTCTGAAACGTCAATTAAATATTCTTTGATGTATTCTTAATTATATTTATGTAGAATTTTGAAAATAAATTATGAAATGTTTCATTATATTTATGAAACATTTAATTAAATTTTATAAAACTTTTATAAAAATTTATGAAACTGTTTGATTCCATTTTTGAAATATTTAATAACATTTATCAGGCATTTCATAAAAAGTTATGAAACTTTTTCATCATATTTATAAAAAAATTAATAAATATAAAGAAGCCTGTCATCAATTCGCCCTTTTATGAAACAGTTTCGTCATATTTATGAAGTATTACATTGGCCAAAAATCAGTGAAGTTTTACATGATGAACATTTTTCTCTGAGTACACATAATAACTAAATATTTCCTTTCATTTGATATCAAAACACTCAAATAACACTTCACTACTTTTTTTTTAAAAGGTTGACCTTAGTTAAGTGCCGTTTATGAAAAAATGTCAAAATAAAAACAACTATCATATACATTATGCTGAAAACTTTAAAACGCCGCGGTGGTCCAAAACTGTTCTAAAAAAAAATTACTAATATTTCACTCATAATAAAGAAACTTTTGAGCCGTATTTCGATAAATAGTAAGACTACAATGTTTTTTTTTTGGGCAAAACATACGAGGGCGGATCAAAAAGTCCGTGACTTTTTGAATGAAACACAGGTTTTTTTTTGCAAAAAAAAAATTGTTTTTCAACATAATCTTCTTTTAGCTCAATACACTTAGTCAAACGTTTCTCCAATTTTTGTATCCCTTTTCAAAAAATAGGATTTTTCGGGGTCCATAAAATAGGCATTTGTTTAATCAATAATTTTATTGTTGGAGCAAAAATTTCTTTCCACTGAGCCATTTCTTTACATTTGGAAATAGGAAATAGTCACTGGGGCTAAATTCGGAGAATATGGCGGATGAGGTACCAATTCGTAGCCCAATTCATGGAATTTTGAAATTGAGCCTTCTTCGGAGCCGGTTCACCCGGAGACTACTGCTTGGTCTCCGGAGTGTTGTAATAGATCCATGTTTCATCCACAGTTACAAAACGCCACAAAAACTCATTCGAGTTGCGGTTAAACAACAAACAATCTTTTGAAGTTGTCACACGATTACGTTTATTTGATCAATTGAGAGCAAACGCAGAACCCACCTTGCAGACAGCTTTCGTAAACCCAATTGATCATTTAAAATCGAAACCACACTGCCATATGTACACTTCGATCGGCCAACACCATATCGTGGATTTTTTCGACATTTTCGGGTGTATTGACCTCAATTGGCCGTCCAAAACGTTCAGCGTCATTTGTACTTGTGCGACCACAACGAAAGTCAGTACACCACTTTTTTACCATTGCAATCGATGGTGCAGAGTCCCAATAGTATTTATCAAGATTTTCCTTAGTTTGATTGACGGTTTTTTTTTCTCAAAAAATAATGTTTAATGAGCACTCGAAATTCACTTTTTTCCATTTTTAAAAAAATCCACGAGGTTTTATGTTTTGAACAGCTGTTAACCGCAAAGTAAATGATAGAACTTGCTCAAAATTTGACAGTAGTCTATTACTTGAAGGAAGCAGTGTTGCATTTCATATAACTACGAGGGAAGAGCGTAAAGTCACGGACTTATTGATCAGCCTTCGTACCATTTTTGACATATTAAATCGAGTGTCGAAACTTAAAAGTACCCTCAAAAAATTAGTTATATGTTCCGTATTCAGCTCTTCAATATGCATAATTTGTGTGCCATTACTCAAAAAAGAAAAATTAACGGGGCACCCTAATGTACGTGCAAACCAGTTAAGTTTTTTTTGTAAAGAGAGAAAAAAAAAATATTACAAACTAGATTTTTCCAAAGCAGATTTTTGTATATGCATCTAACATAGATACTTGCAATAACTACATACATACATGTATACTAGGGGACCCAAAAATTTTATTTTTGAGTTATTGCCCCTTGTAAATATTTATTTAGGTATAAAATACGTCTCCCAAAAAATTTGGATAAGCGGATATCGGAAAGACGTGACGCATCGGCCCTGAAGTTTGAAAAACGGATTACAAGGGTAAAATATGATTTTATGTTAATTTTCTCAAAAATGTTGATATCTTAAAATTAAAAACATTGAAGAATAGTGATTCGGATTCCGTAATTCAAACTTCAGGGCCATTTGGGTACGTCTTCCCGATATCCAATTATTAAGAAATGTTATACCCAAATGGACATTTCCAGGAGGTAGCCCGGTCAAACACTCACATTTTCTGCACCAGACCAGCTTGGGAGCACCCTAATTTATACATACAGTTTTTTTTTATGCATTTTTCGATTAAATGCTCGTAGAATACAAGACATACAAAGAGTGAGACACAAAAAAATACAGTAGAGCTAGATTAAAACGAGTTTAAAAATTTTTGCCTATTATGGAGGCTCTAACTTTAGCCAGATCGAAATACTAGTATCAACCTAGCTAATATGTTTGATTTGCTTTATTTTTGTAAATATACGGAGGTTGAAAGCTCGTTATAAATTGAAAATTAAATGTTTCTATTTAATGAATTTTATTAAAAAATTTCATTAAACTTATGAAACTTTTCATAAAACGTCATAGAAATGTTCATTAATTAATGAAAAGTTTCATTGTTATTAAATATTGTTAGTTATATGAAAAAATTCAAAGGTTTCCGCATAGAAACATCATGCTTCTAAACCACCTATTAACACACCACGGCTGTCGTCATCTTCCCCAATATCTTTGGATATAAATTTTTGCATAGTTTTGTTCAGAGAAATGTCCCTGAAATTAAATTTATGCTGGTTTTACATTTATACCGGTTAAACTCTTCTACTTTTTTTAACTTGCGAAATTTAGTGAAATTAATGTGTAATTATAGTTTTGCAACGCAGTGTATATCTGGAAAGTTTGTTTGAAAAATGTCCAGCGAATCTATGATGTGCCATTAATGAGTTAAGGAAATAAGTATCTGCATTTTTAAATTCTCAATAAAATTTATGTTTTTTAATGCCAAAAACTATAATTTTCTAATAAGTCGAGACATTCGAACAACAAAATACGTATAAGTAAATGATTTTGATGTATTATGATTTTCTAATTTCAGTATATCATTGCCCCACTGTATGCATACTTACATACAAACATGTATGTAGTTATGAATGAATTGTAAAGTAAAACATGCATAAACTCAATAAAGCTTAATTTTATCTTAAATGCATAGCATTTTTCTCTACTACGAATATAAAATGTACTAGGGTATTCATTCAAATTACTCGGGTTTCGTTTTGTTCGAGTAAACGAGTAACTCGATTTGGAAGATTTTTAACTTACACGAATAATCAAGTAAGATTTTAAAATTACTCGAGTAACTCGAATAGTTAATTAATTTTTCTTTCAAAATTCAAAATAAAACACAAACTAAATGCAAAATCAGAATTTCCGAAATGTATTTTTATCAAAATTTTGAAAAAAAAGTTCGATAATTAATTTAAAATTAAAAAATATTTTAAGGGGGGACATTACATTCACGGCAGAGAAAACAGACCTTGTTTTAAAAATTCATAACTCAGTCAAAAACAAACATTTTTCCAAAATTGAACAAATTACAAGAAAAAAAATTCAAAAAAATATATTTTTCGCTCCAACATGGTTTTATAGAGCTCCAAACTGGCGGCAGAGGAAAAATCGGGGCCTCGTGGTTGCAGCGCTGGGAGTCGCAAAAATTGTCCGATCTGAAAAAAAATGACTTTTTTAAATCTTAACAAAATTGGTTATCGTATGACACGAGCTTTTTTTTAAATTTTTAGTGATGTTCCAAATTTAAAAGTGTGTTTTTTTCGAAAAAAATATTGACTTTAAAAATTCATAAAAAATCAAAAAAAAATTAAAAAAAAAGCTCGTGTCATACTATAACCTATTTTATTAAGATTTAAATAAGTCATTTTTTTCCAGATCGTACAATTTTTGCGACTGTAACTTTTGAACCCGTAGGAATTTTTAAAAGAAAAATTTTTTTTTCTTAGAATCTTAAGAATATTAACTAAAATACAAAATTATAAAAAAAAAGTCGATTTCAAATAACGGCCAAAGTCATGTTCCCCCTTAAAATAATTTTACGAATTAATTGCAAAAATCAAAAATAATATGGCATAGCAGTCTATGCCTCGGAAAGATATAGAGTAAAAATCATAAAAATTACATAAACTTTTAGTTCATTTAATTAAACTGAATATACACACAGAAAAATAAAGTGCCAACCGAAATTTAAACCATGTGCTCCACTCGAAAAACAAATAATAAGTTCTTAAACAAAATTGTGAAATAGAGACGGAGGAGATTAGAAAAATAAATAAAAATCTAAAAATAGAATATTTGTGTTGTTAGTGTTGTCACTTCTGATACAATAACAAAAAAAGCTAATAGGAAAAAAACTGCAATTTAGCTGCATTAGATTCGAGGCCATACTTGGGTGTGATCGCCTGATAGTCATGACTTGGTATTGTTACGTTTGCAATGTATGAAGAAGCGCAGGTTACAGCCGCAGGTTATTGAAAAATTTATCATATAGAGACAATCTGACAATTATAAGAAACAAATAATAATACAATTTAAATGGAAAATCACTGATGAGCCTGTCCATAAAAAGGCAGAACCTAGTCTTATCTGATTTAAAAAATAATAGTGTTTATAATTTTTAGAGAAAAACGTTTATTCTTCTTCTTAACCTCAACATTTCTAAATTAAATTTGTCAAATGCATATTAATTAAAAATTAATTGCGGCTGTCTACATGACGTTAACATAACATTGCACTAAAATACATTATAAAAATTTATTCTTTTTCTTAACCTCAACATTTCAAAATTGTTTATCGTTGCCTAATTAAGGCGATATGAGCCAAAATATTTTAGGGTGCATTGTGGAAACTTAAGCATATAGAAGAGAAGTTTTTTCTGCTCCTATTTAAGACGATATCGGGATTTTCACTTTTTGGAAAAAGCGAAATTAGGCGAAAAAGTATCTAAATTTCAATTTATATTGTTCACACTTCAACGCTTTGCTATTAATACTTAATGTCTTCTTTCTGCAAAATTTCAGAAAAATCCGTCTTCATAAAAATCCGTTAGAGGAATCCTGATAAAATCATGTGAGTCCTTGAACTAAAGTAAGGACTCATTATTAAAGATAAAGCTTTAATCTAACTTATATATTATTATGAACAGTTTTTAGTCAACTTAAATTGGTTGTTCAGATTTTTGAAAACTATTTTTTTTTTTTTAATAATTAGTTTTTTAAATTTTTTTGATTTTGAAGCTTTCTCGCTTCCAAACCGTGGACGGCACATGAAAAATTTCGAAATATATTAATTTCTAAGTATAAAACGCTCACTTGACGCATTTGTGGTAAATTTTATGAAGACTGCCCTGAGGCGGCCTTACCCGTTAGAGGGTGAATGGCTCAAACCGAGCCGTTAACACCAAAATCAGAAAAAAATATTTCCCTACCTTTTTCAATTAAATCGGTTTGTGGACAATTTTAAAAGCTGTCAATTAAAAATTAATTGAATTAATTAAATATTTGCTCAAATTCCGACATTTGCTTGAGATTTTTTTATATTATCACTCAAAAGCAAACATCAACACATTGTTGTTGTTTTTTTTTTTTTGTAAAATTTATGTTGTTGTTTTTTATAAATGTTTATGTTTAGTGGTATTAGTAATAAATTTTTTAAATTCATTTCAATTGGATTAGATATTAATTCTTATTAGGTTTATTACTTTATTAAGTTAAATAATTTAGTTTCAGTTGTTGAAATCAGAATATTTATTAATTCTAAAACATTATCATAAAATTGATCATGTAAATAATGTAATTTATAAAGTTTAATTTTGTTTAATAAAAATTTAATAATTTTTTTCAACAGAAAGAAAATGCAAAAATAATAAATTAAAAATTATTTCAAACAAAAAAAAAATTTCTCTGATTTCAACAAAAGAGCTAATTTTTGCAATTAATCCCATAGTCCCTAAGCTTCAATAGGAAGAAGAAGAAACTAATTTCTGTGTATATTTGCTCACACAAGTATAAATAAATAAATCTACCAACTAAATGAGAATTACATGCCGGTTTAAATTCAATGTTATAAAATTCAAGCTATTAGAAACATTTGATATGGTAACAACAATTGTTTTTTAGCTTTTTGTGAAGGCATACAAATTGGCCACTTTTTAATCAAATGAGCTATTATTTAATTAAAAAATATTTCAATTGAATTGCAAATAATTAAATTTTCGTTGTTGGTGGAATTTTAGCAATCAATCAATTATTGAATCAATGGTTTTCTTGAGCTAAGTAAAATTCGAATCTTGCAAAAATATTTAAAATAATTTAATGGTTAATGCCATTTTTATTTTTTGTTTAATAGTTAGAAACTTAATAATTTCGCTTAAATTTTGGAATCGGAACTTTTGGTCTTAAATTTTTTTTATAGTATCGAACATTTATTTGAATATAATAATATCTGTAATTGTTCAAGTATATTTAAAAAATATCTTTAGAAATTTTTAAAAGTTATTTTAGGCATTGTTCTCGGTGCCGAACGTATTTACCCCAAAATTACCAAAGAATATTATTTTTTATCAGTACAGTTATAGCCCTACTACAAATACATAATATGAAAATTAACACCGTAACTGACACATTGCTCTATATTTTATACTACGTTCATATTGAACCCCAAAATACGTTTTCAATTTAAAATTTTTATGGAATTTTAAAGTCGAAAACTTAAAATAAAACAAAAATATGTATTTTGGGGTTCAGTGTGAATGTACCCAGGAAGAAATTGGCAACCGTACAAAAAAAAAAATAGTACTGGCAAACCACTGGTATTTTTTTAAAACCCACCGTATTAAAAATTACCAAAGGTACAACTAATATTATACTAGAAAAACACTTTTTTAATTAAAGGTCGAAAAAAATATAATTTTTATTTTTAATAATAATTATATCGCACTTAATCAACAAGAGGGTATTAACTCAAAATTTTTAAAATATCACTTTTTTCAAGAAATCAACTAACAACATCAATATCTATCTATTGTAAAAATTTCAACGTATTACGATTACTCTTTCATCTCGAAAACCACTTTTGAGACCATTTTCATGATAATGTAGTGATTACCTTTATTTCAACAAAAAGGTATTATTTCGAGTTAATACAAAAGTTCAAATAGAAATGAATCGTTTATTTTCATAAAAATGGTATTATTTTGATTTGAGCCTTTATTTATGTTAAAAATAATCAAACTGTTTTATTTATATTTGGTTGTATTTTGAGTTGATACTGTTTTGTTGATAAAATTTGTTTTATTCTATAAATTTAAATCGATAAAATTTCAAAAAAATGGTATTAACTCAAAAAATTGATTTTTTTTGCAGTGAGTGGTAAAATTTAAAACAAAAACAATGTATATATATTTTCAAATGGAATTAGCTTATTATGATATGTTAGAATTTTTAAATTCTGTTAAAATGTGGCCATAAACAGTTTTTTGACTCTACTGAAAATTTTAAAATTTTGTGTTAATACCCTCTTGTTGATCAAGTGCGATATCAAACTTGCATAAAAGACAAAGTATGGTCTTGTTTACTACTTCCCCTGTACATTTTGTTTTTAAAAACAAATGTACAAAGAAAAAGGTAAATAAACAAAAACGTGTATTGAATATTTAAATATTTAATTTTATGCATAAAAGAGTATTTTATGACTCTTTTTTTAAAACGCATTTTGAGCTCTTTTATTATTTTTAATATTACATGCTGGATTTTCTTTTCTTAATTTGTTTGAATGAAGTTCACTTATTATTAATTTGCTTTCTTTTAAGCTTGCTCTTTTCATTATTTTAATAATGTATTATTTTTGTATTTATTATAAAATAACTCTTAATTTTGTCTTTACGCTTCCAAAAATATTCACTAATGAATCAATTTGTGTAACTTCTTTCTTCTGCTTAGCTGGAATTTACCGTTATCTGTCAGCGTGCAGAAATTACTCATAAAAAGCACATAAAATCTATCGTTTATGAGCTCAGAAATATGCGCACAGAAACCACGCATAAAAAACTCATAAAATTTACCGTTTATGAGCTCAGAAATTTACACGCAAGAAACACTCATAGAAAGTCATAAAATCGATCGTTTATGAGCCCAGAAATATGCACGCAGGAAACACTCACAGAAGCTCATAAAATCGCTCATATATGAGCTCATATATAAGAGCGCTCCGATAATGGTATGCTGGGTTACCATAGGTAGACCACACACACAAAAAAACAAGTTTTCAATTTATTTTTTTGATTAATGGTGATAATCTTTAACTTCGAGCTCATATATTAGTTCTCATGTATTGAGTAAACTAGTTTATAGGAATGTTTGATGTTTTGCATGGGATTGTTACCTCTTTCAAAACGTGTTCTGATGATGGAAACCTAGAAAATTCCCGAAATAGATCTATCAACACATTCCTGAAAGGGTCAAACAATAAATTTGAAAACAAAAAACTCTATAGATTATTTGTTAGCACAATATCCTAATAAAGAAATATAGAGTTTGTCCTCGAACTTGAATAATTTTCATTTTCATTGTACAATTAAAGGTCGAAAAAAACATAATCTTTATTTTTAATAAAAATTATATCAAACTTGCAAAACACTTTTTGCTTGCAAAGCATATGTTTTGCCAATACCACCCGCAAAACTCTTTGCCTATATTATTTTTCTTTTTTAATAATATTACTACCAATTAGAAGCATTATTTATTTTTATATTTAATTATAAATCACACATTAATATATGATGTATTAAACTAATACCGAACTGTAGTGCTGCTTTTAAATAGGCGTATTCATAATACGCTTCGTATTTGGTGTATAAGTACACAAAGCGTATTTACAGGTACGGAAATGATCAATTATTCCTTTGTTCCTGCTCAAATTCGAGCAGGAACAAATATAGACATATTTTTCTTTCGAAAAATATGTCTATATTTGTAAAATAGAATATTTTATTAAAAACACCAAATTTTTGTAATTACCAGCGTTATGCCAACGTTGCCAATTTCACTCAAACCAACGGTTGGCCACTGTTATCAATCGGGAACAGGACAATTATGTCACAATTGTTAATCCACGTTCTGCCAACGCATAACTGACCGTCGACGACGCTTTGCCAACACTGTGCCGATTGTATTTCTGTAAAAATATCAGTGTATTTTGTTGTTGTCTTTCTTCATGTTTCGTTTCAATTGGTATAAAGTTGCAAATGTTTTTTTTTTTGATTTTTGAAAAATGAAAAATTTTGAGTTGAGTCACTTTTGTACTAGGTGTGCGATATATTGATTTACTCGATTAATCGACCTAAATTGTTCAAATAATTCGTTACTCGAAATTAGCCATTTTAATTTACTCGAACAGTTGTTTAATTAAAATTCATCGATTAATCGAGTAACGGTTAACCGATTGAATACCCTAGTATATAAGTATGTACTATGTTTGTAAGTGTGCAAGTATGCCATCATAAAAATATTTTAAATGCTGCTTTTGTAAAGTTCTCATTGGCTACAAAACTGGGTTCTACTTATAACCATATGACCTTCAACTCTTTGTAAAATCTATAAGATTACAAATTTTAATAGATTTATTTTGTTGAGAAAATGTAGAAAATTTTGACGATTAACAAAATATTTGAACAATGTATAAATATGACTTTTGAAAAGGGAAATTTGTCAACTTTTTGAAATATTTGTATTGTATTGAAGTCCCATTGTTTTTAATGTTCTTGGGCATTTAAAGGGTTAACATCAAATTAATTGATTTCTATAAAAGAATTTTCTTACATTAAATTGTTCTACTTTGTGTTTGTACCTAATAGTTGGAATTTATATTGCATTCTTCGGCTTGAAATATTGTTAATTGAATATGTGAACAAATATTTTTTTACTACGCCATAATTAACGTGTCCAACTGTTTTTGCGTGATTTTAATTTAAAAAGTGGTATATTTAAAATGCTTTGTCTTAAAATACGGATTTGATCAAGTTTGCAATTTTTTTTGTTGAAATCACTTAAAAAGGGTTTGAAGACAATTTGATTAACAAATTAATAGCAATTTCTATTATATAAAAATGCCTTTTCGAGCAAATATTGTTTTGAAAATTGTATGGAGTTATGGTCATTTTAAAATTTTTTCATCTTAATAAAATTCTTCTTAAGGTACGTTCACATTAATCAAATATTTGAACAAAATATTTGTTTACATATTTGCTTCCAATTGTGTCAAATAAAAAATTATTTCATTTTATATTCAAACTATGATCAAATATTTGATGGTTTTTGTTTGCTCAAACAGCTCTCAAATAGTGTCAAATAAAATAAACGAAAAAATATTTGTCGAGCGTTCAGATTGAAACAAATATTTGTATTAAATATTTATTTAATCAAAGTGTAAAAAAACATAGATTTATTTAATCGAAAAACTAACTGTTTTTTAAAAAATTGATCACTCGCTCTCGAACCTAGCCTATGTATGTTATAAGGGTATATTAATACTCCTTTGGACCAAAAATTTTGTCCGTTTTGTCTATATCGCTTAGTTTTGGAGATTCTGGACATTTTAAAATATCGCCATTTTGTAAAATGGCTTGTATCTCAAAAACTAAGCATGATATCGCAAAATGGACAACATTTTTGCAAACCTTAACAAGAAACACCATACCCACAACACAAATGTGTACAGTGTTCCGATTCCAATTATTCCCCGTTTCATTCCATATCGTTCCATTTTGGACCAATGTTCCATTCTGCTATCGGAATGATTAAATTTTTATTTTCACGTACGACAACACAATTGTGTACAGTGCTCCGATTCCAATCGTTCCCCGTTTCATTCCATATCGTTCCATTTAGGACCAATGCTCCAATCCATTATCTGAGTGATTAAATTTTTTTAATATCTATTTACATTTCAGTTTTTTATGATGCCTTTTATTAATAAATTTATTAAAAAAATTTATAATTGACGATTTTACCACCTGTTATTTGCCATTGTTTGTTCTGACATTTTTTTTTGTAAGATCAAATAAATATTTGCTCAAATCAGAAGAAAATATTTGATAGCTAGTGTTCACACTATGGTTAAGTATGTCAAATATTTATTTGAATGCAAATAATTTTGTTTGACCAAAATCAGCTGATTTGCTGTTTGACACACAAAAATATTTTGTGTTCAGATTACGGCAAAGAAATATTTCATGTTTTTTGTCAAATATTTGACTAATCTGAACGTACCTTTAGAAATTTTATTTCTTCACAATTTGTGTTTTAAAAACACATTTCAGATTTAAATTTGAGTACTTTGTAAAAAAATTGTCAACGGTGCAAAAAAAAAATAGTACTGGCAAACCACTGTTATTTTTGTAAAACCCACCGTGTTAGAAATGTCCAAAGGTACAACTAATATTGTACTGTAAAACTAAGAAAACTTTTGAAATCCTAAGTAAATTTCCTTGAATTAGAGTACTCACACTTATATGTTACAACACGTACCGGTTTTTGGCCCAGGGGGCCTCAGGGGCCCCGACCCCCTTGACCAAAGATAGAACAAAAAAATGTATTTTTAATTCTGGAAAGAACCGCCTACTTCTTTTTTTTAGGAACGCCGCATACAGTGCAGTTTAACCGAAATTTTTGCTAAAAAAAATTGTAAATTGCTGATTTCTCAAGGGCAGATTTTTATTCGCATTAAAACAAACTTGAAAAATTTCACATTTTTTACGTTTTTTTGTTGTGTCTACTAATATTTAGCAATTTTTTCGGATTTAGCAGATTTGTTAATTTCCATTTACTTAATTTTAGCTAAATAAAATATAACTAAAAATTTGTAGATTCAACATATTTACTTTTGCTATTCTTACCTTACTAATATTTAGCAAAAAATCTGCTGTTTTTCTGCAACATAATTTCTAACTAATTTTTCGGTTTTTAGATATCCTTTTTCTTTAAAAAAAATCAAGATAAAATTGATATTTGCTTTGCATGGTTAAAAAATCGGTTTTGGCATAACGAATGCCCTTGGAAAGGCACATTTTGGGCTTCGATTCGTTCACTGTTAACTTTATTGCCATTAAAAAACTTCAAAATTTCCAAAATATTTAAAATTTTTCAAACATTTTATTATTGTTTGTGAAAAATCTATCAGAAAGTGTGATTTTGGTTTAAAAAGCGGGAAAAAAATACAAGGCAAGGATAATCCCGCCAAAAGCGGGATGGTTGGTCAGGTTAGCCATAAGAAATATTTTAATTTAAATAAATATGTATGTCATTATTGGAAGAATATAGTAGAATAGTTTTTTAAAATAACGAATAAGAATTTGTTCTATACACACAGAGAAAAATTTAGCTATTTGCCAACTGAAATTCCGTTACTACGACTCAAAATCGGTGATTACGAATTTCAGACGGTTGGCACAAATTTACATTGGTTTTTATAACAAAGTTCGGTTAACTCAGCAACATTTTAGTAGAAACACCTAAAATTTTCATAAATGTAATGTAAATATTGTAGTATTAACTGAATTTATAAGTTGTTACCATTAATATACACTTTTTAAATCGGTTGGCACTTTATTTCTCTGTGTGTACCAAAAAGTGGAAGAAAGGAAATATTTGTTACTAGGGCAAGGAGTTTCATGCAAATGCATTTTTTTTTTCATAATCTAAAACTGATATATAGACTAAATAATAACCCGAATCAAACAATTTAAAACAAAATGGCATGGATTTGTAATTGCATATTTTGCCAAAAGAGCATATTTTTGTCAAATTTTTATTTTTTATGCATATTTTGTATATATACTTCTGCATATTTTTCATTTATTATAAGTATTTTTTTTTTTTTTATTTGATAAAAAAGTAAAATTTTGATACATATTTATATTTTAAAATCTTGCTGACCTGGTCCAAATCAAAATTAGATTTTTGTTTTTACTGTAAATTTTAAATTTTTAGCTGCATTTTGTAAGATCCTATTTTTCTTTTTTAGTTGCATGAATTCCTTGTCCTATTTATAGCACTCAAAATAACAAGATTTCACTAGTACACTGATAGAAAAAAATTACTAAAAATGTTTGATAAAAAATACGTTTCAGAAAAAACTGGTAAAATTAGCAGAATTTTTTTTACTAAATATTAGTAAGATAAGAATAGCAAAAATTAATCTGTTGAATCTACGATTTTTTAGTAATATTTGAGCTAAATTTTAGTTAATTGATAGTAACAAATTAATCTGCTAAAAATTGGTTAAATATTAGTACAAAAAAAAAATCATAAAAATATGATATTTTTAACGCGAATAAAAATCTGCCTATCTGAAGTCAGCAATCTACAATTATTTAGCAACCATTTCTGTTGTTTGCATTCTACAAAATTTAAGGTAAATAAAGCAAATCTTTTGTTGCTGTTACATTTTTTGTTTGCTATTTTTAGTCTACAAATATTTAGTAAAAGTTTTTTGCTAATTTTAGCAGGTAAATTGCTATTTCCAATTAATTAAAATTCATTTCAAATATAATTAAAATTTTGTAAAGTTAACAGATTTATGTTTCAGTTTTTATTTTATCAATATTTAGCAAAAAAAAAAAAAAATCTGGTAGTGTTTACAGTTATTTCTGCAACATAATTTTTAACTAATTTTCAGTAGCTTTTTCTGCTATTTTTACAGGTTTATTTCTATGGGTGTGTCCTTAACATAATTCTGATTAATGTAACTAATGATTTATTCATTATTTTTTATATGCACATTTTTATAACTGGGTGTATCTATTCAAAATACAATTTTTTTTCTCAAAAGTGTCCTTCGCAGTAAAAAATTATATGAAAGAAATAAGTATTACATGTTCCCATTTTATTTATGATTAATTGTCATTGATATGGATTTGTAAAATTTATAACAATTTTCTTTTAAATTTATATCTTCATCTTAAATACTATTTTGTCTAGTGTTTCCTTCAACAAATGTATATACAAAAAAAAAAACATTAAAATTTTGTAACTTTGCCAAATGTACAATACATTAAATGTCGTTTTCTTTCAAATGTCCTTTTTTGTGCTGACATAACAAAAAGGACATTTAAAACGAAAAACACAATGTACTTAAAATTAAATTTTTGTATTTTTACAATTGAAAGACAAATTCGTTGGTTTTATAAAAAAAATTTCTTAAACGTTTTTACACTTAATGCTTGTTATACCCTCCTCATACTACTGTGATGAGGATATATATGTTTGTCATTATATTTGTAACGCATTGAAATATAGGTATAAGAACATATAAAGCATATATATTCTTATTCCTAATTCTATTTTAAGCCAATTTAGCATTGTCCGCCTGTCTGTTGAAATGTTGATCACGGCGCGAAAACGCAATAGGGACTGCTAATTTTTACCCAGATTGAAAAAAGGTCTAGCGGACCAAAAGTTATGTGAAGGTATCTCAAAATGTTCTATACAAATTGGTGTATATAAGTTCAATTTCATAGTAGCGTCTGATGTATAGTCATAGTAGCGTCTGAGGTATAACGTCATATTTTTACACCAGACACTAAGAGGTGAATACTATTTTAAATTCACCTCAAACTTTTATTTCACTTCAAATTTTTTTTTAACCAAAAAAATTTAGTTTTTCACCCAAAAATTGTTTTTTACCTCAAAAATGTTTTTTTACCACACAATTTAATTTTTTATATCCAAAAATGTTTTTCACCTCAAAATTTAGTTTTCACCTCTAATATATATTTTTTATATTTTTGTGGTTGTTTCATTTGTAAAGGGTTCATTGTTTTTAAGATCATTTATGCTCAACGCATTTTAAATTCATTTAAAACCTCCAGAATAACAATCTTTGCTATACTCTGTTATATAAAAATGAAAATCGAGTTTCAATTTTTGTACATACTATTAAAAGTTTAATTTAATTCGGTCCTATTAAGAAAATTGTAATATCAATTAAAATAATTTGTAACTATTTAGTTTAAATTAAAATTTTAGTCATATCTATTACAAATTTAATTAAATATTGTTTTCAATTAAATTTTTAGCAGATACTATTAAAACATTTACAAATCGTCAAATTTAAAAAAAAAAAAACGGTAAAATCGGAAAAAATCGTCATAATATAAAAATTACAAAATTTAAAAAATCTCCAAAATTTAAAAAATCGCTAAAATTGAAAAAAAAAACTCGTCATAATTTAAAAAATTGTCCAAATTTTAGAAATTAGCATGATGGGAAACACTATTTTCGTTTATTTCGGTAACGGTATTTTAGGGGTAACGATATTTTACTTATTTCGGTAAGGTTTTTTTTGCATTAAAGGTATTTTACTTATTTCGGTATCGGTATTTTGGCGGTAACGGAATTTTCATATATTTCATTAACGTTATTTTAGGGATAACGAGTGTATAGTTATTTCGGTAACGGGTTTTTAAGGATAACGTTATTAAAGTTATTCAGGCAATGCCAATGTACATTGATAATTTTAGACCCATTATGTCCGAATTCTAATAACTAGTTAGTTTATGATCAAGCTTTGAGAAAATATATATCTATTTACAGCGATTATTTTTTCTAAATTTTTTAAGATTATTTCGGTAACGTTATTTATTTCGGTAACGGTATTTTAGGGAGAACGATAGTCAGTTATAGGTGTTCTGAATCGATAACGGTATTTTAGCGGTATTGCCTGCCATTCCTAATAATTAGCCACAATTTAAAAAAATTGTGAAAAATTAAAAATCGCCAGAATTGAAAAAAAAATCAAAATTGAAAAGGATTGTCAGATTGCAAAAATCGCATAAAATTTAATGAAAACACAATAACATTTAAAAAAATCGCCAAAACTGAAAAAAAAAAAATAAATAAAGTATCAAAAATGAAAAAAAGGTTAAAAAATCGCCGTAATTGAAGATGAAAAAATCCAAAATTGTAAAAATAAAATTACAAATTAAGAAAAAAAAACGCTAAAATTTAAAAAAACCTCTAAAAGTTAAAAAAAAAAAAATACTAAAATATTAAGAAAAAAACGCCAAAATCGAAAATATCGCCAAAACTCAAAAAAATTAAATTAAAAAATAAATAAAAATTAAATTAATAATAAATAATAAAAATTGAAAAAAACATCGTTGAAATGAAAACGAACATCCTAATGAAAAATAGTCGTTAAAATTTAAAAAATCGCTAAAAAAAAAAATGGAAAAAAATGCAAAGCGGAAAAATTAAAAAAAAAAACAATTTGCAAAATTTAAAAAAAAAAATCCTATAAATTCTGAAATTCTTATTCATTGAACCTAAAAAATTTTGCGGCAACAAAAATTTTCCGGTAACTAGTTTTACAAAATCCAAGGATTTAAAGAAACAATCCTTCGCAATACCGTAATCTTCCTTTTGAAAATCGATCCAAATTCAGATTCGTTTTCAGCTCCGATTTGCAAGTTTCAAGTGAATTCGATTGTTTTTCCTAATCTAATCTAAATTTCCTAAATCTTAAATAATTTTACTATCGCTGTCTTGTTAAAATATTTCCTTTAATATTCTTTCCTTTTAGCCGTATTGTTTATATTTTTTTATCTTTATAGTTATTCAAAAATTTCTTTAAAACGTCATTAGCTTAAATTTTGCTTATTCATTTTAGATATTTTTTCATACGTTCAAACGTTCTTAAATAATTTAATTTGTAACTTTTTTTATCTACATTACTTATTGTATCACATTTTGTACAAGTATTTACAATCGTCTACATGTTTTAAGTACACTGAGATAATTTATCTTTCTTGATGTTAATGAAACAATTTCATAGAATTTTTTTTCATAGATTCAATGAAGAATTTTCCCTTACATTATGCATGCATCTTTAGAAGTATTTGAGGTATATGCATAACTTGTTTTGGTGTCAAAGCGAATTTTGGTAAATTTTTGCTTTTCTAATACTTTTTTCTTTAATATTTCCAAATGCCCAAAATGGTTCCAGCATTCTGAGCCACTGCTATAACTAACACTAATTTTGGCGTTATCTTTCACACTTTTTGTGTTTTAATATTATCTTCTGATAATAATTTTGGTCCTTTGAAACACCGAAAACTTCTTCAAAATCCGATTCTGAAGATTCAAGATTGTCCATACTTTTATTTAAGTAAAAATCTAGTTTTTGTTGCATTTTTCCTTTATTTTTAATTTTTTATTCTTTCTGTGAATTTTTGTTATTTTTTACAAACACGACTGATTAAAATAGTAACAAAATTGGCGCCGCAAATAAAAATTCGGCTGCTGCCGCTTTAGCCGGCTCACATTTTCAGCCGATGCGAGCCGATAAAACGGCGGCGGCTGAAAATTGAAAAAAATCGCCGATTTTGCGCCGATCGGTTTGTTTCTCTGTTGGCCATCGTTAGCCACTACTTTTCCCCATCTTTCTGGTAGCATATGGATTTTGCCCCAAAAGAACTTCTCCGGTTTTGAGGTCAAGAATGAATCAAGCCAATTTCTGATACCCTGTTCTGAAGTGAAGCGTATTCCAGTAAGGGCGTTCTGCATTGATCGAAACAAATGGTAGTCAGAAGGGGCAGGGTCTGGTATATAAGGCGGGTGAGCCATAACTTACCATCCACTGTTTTCCAAATAGTTTTCGACCCGTCTACCAACATGTGTCCAAACGTTGTCATGATGGAAGATTATGGCCTCGTGTCTGGTCGAATATTCTGGTCGTTTTTCGTTGATTGCTCTCTGCAGACGAATCAATTGTGTTCGGAACAGGTCCCCTGTGATCGTCTGACCCAATTTCAACAGCTCATAATACAAAACACCCTTCTGATCTCACCGAATACAGAGCATTACCTTGGCGCCATGGATATTCGGCTTCAGCGTTGATTTGGCTGGTTGGCCGGGCTTTACATATGACTTTTTGCGCTTGGGGTTATCGTAATGTATCCAATTTTTCATCACCAGTAACAATACGATGCAAAAATTACTTCTTTTTGTAGCGTTCAAGCAGCATTTCCAACATGCACAATCGCCTTTCAACGTCTCTCGGCTTTAATTCATAAGGGACCCAATTACCTTGCTTTTTAATGAGTCTTAATGCTTTTAAACGTATGGAAATGGCTTGTTGTGTGACTCTTCTGGCGTTTGACAACAATATTCGTGGAGTAATGCTTTCAATTCCTCATCTTCAAACTTTTTCGGCTGACCAGGCCTCTCCTTGTCTTCTGTGTAGAAATCACCTCTTTTGAATCGCGCAAACCATCGTTCACAAGTTTTTTGAATTATCAGACTTCTCCGCAAAACATCTTTTTTAGGCACAAAATTCGACATTATTATAGCGATTGAAAAAAATGTGTGTTTACACTTTGGCGTCTATCGAATACTGAATTATAATGACAGATGTTTACCTTCCAAAATACCATATTTGTTATTATTGACACAAACCATATGTGATAGTTATGCCATATGTTGTCCAAATCGACATTATTAACTTGTAATATTTTTATTTTTTCATGAAGTTTCATAATTTATATTGATTTTCAACTTTATAAAGTGATTTATTATTACAATGTGCCTTTTATTTATTTTGAGCTTCTATGGATATAAAGCGGTTCATTATCTTAGTTCCAATGTAAGACATTGATGGAGATTTTTATTAATTCAAAGAACTTCTTAATATTAAAAAATTGTATGAAACTGTTTCATAAATTATATAAACGCTTGATTGTCGTAATGATTCATTAATTTTATGTAGATTTATATTATTTCCACAAACATTTCATAAACATTAATTTTAATGAAACCAATTTCATAGATTCTATGAAAAGTTTCAATGGACGAGTTCCAGTGACAATTTTCATTAAAGCTATGAAAAAATTTATTACTGAGGTGATGATAGTTCTCGCAGTGTAGAATTGGACAAAAGAAAAACAATTTCATAATGTATTTTATGCTTTTACAAATTTAATTTATTAAAACAAAAAAAAAATATTTTATTTGTTGACTTTAATATACGTAATGTCAAATTGCATTTGTTAATATAAATGTCATAATTAGGGCAAGGAATTTTATGCACTTAAAAGAACACTTTTTGCAAAAATAAAAGCTTAAATTAAAAGCATAAGATATGGAAAAATTTTTTTTTTTTTTTTTTTCATTTTTTATTTTATTGAATCTTCACTAAAATTATGTGAACTAACAATAAGTATTCAAATCTTAAAATTACAAAATAAAAATAATATTAAGTCCGGCCAGTGCCAGACAAAATTTTGTATGCTCGTAAATTATACAATGTGTTCAAAAGCATTCATCCTACACTTCAGTATGCCAAGTCAGCAGTGGTCCTCCTTCTAAGGCGTTAGTGACCACGATTATTGAGTAGATTACGCGCTAAATTGTTTGGATGTGTTTCCAATTTTAGTAAATAGTTTTTTGTATGTCTCGCAATTTCCTCTTTAACAAAGGAAACATTCAGATCTCTGTGAAGATTTAAATTTCTAACATACCAGGGGGCACCAGTAATTAATCGCAAAATGTTGTTCTGTTTCCTCTGTATTTTTTCAATATTAGACGCAGAGGCAGTGCCCCATAACTGAATACCATAGCACCATATGGGTTTTATAGTCGAGTTGTAGAGCAATAGCTTACAGTCTAGCTTAAGTTTCGAGTTTCTTCCAATTAGAAAATTAACTTCAATGGTTTTTAATTTTATCTGCGTTAATTTTGCATCTATATGGGTTTTCCACGTGAGACGACGATCAAGATGAATTCCGAGGTACTTAACAGTTGAATGTTGGGGTACAATGTGATTATTAATTCGAATTTGGGGACAAGTTTCTCGTCTTAACGTAAAAGTTATGTGGATGCATTTCTGCTCATTCACTTTAATCTTCCACTTATTTAACCAGTCTTCTAATAGAAGAATATGACTTTGCAAAATACGTGTTGCCTCATGTGGATTGTTATGAGAGCTTAAAATCATCTGCAAATGTGGAAATATGCGTATTTTCATTTGTAGGCATATCAGAGGTGTACAAAATATACAAAAGTGGCCCCAAAATGCTAACTTGTGGAACACCGGCTTGTATAATTTGTGGGGTGCTGACAAATTCGTTCTCTTTTATTGTAAACTTCCGATCTGTTATGTAATTTTCGAGTAATTTATGTGTATTTGGTGGTAACATATTTTTTATTTTATGGAGTAAACCCTCGTGCCAAACCTTATCGAACGCTTGTGAGACATCAATAAAAAGTGCAGAACAATACTTTTTTTCCTCGTAAACTCTTCTAATTTCACCTACCAGTCTATGAATTTTGCTCAATTGCGCTGTGTTTTTTTCTGAATCCAAATTGGTGATCGGGGATAGAGTTGTTCAGGGTTACATGAGTAGTTAATCTGTTCACTAACAGCTTTTCAAAAAGTTTTGATAAATTTGATAACAGACTGATAGGCCTATACGATTCAACTCTCCCTGGCTTAGGTATCATTTTAACAAGCGAAATTTTCCATTCTGAGGGATAATGTTCAAGGCGTAAAATAGCATTAAAAATAAAAAGTACTATTCTTAATGCTATCCGGGGTAATTCCAAAAGCATTTTATTACTGATTTTATCAGCACCAAAAGCCTTCTTAAGGTTTAAATCAAAGGCTACTTTTTCGACCTCTTGCAACTCAAACCGGATGGGTACTTCTCTTCGCTGGGGTAAAATTGGTGGCATCTCTGATATAACACTTGATTCATTTGGCGTGAATAATTTTTTCAACTGCTCAACAAAGAGATTCCCTTTTTCAGTATCATTTCTTTAATTTAGCATCAATCTTTTCAATGGGCACAGAATCTTACGCTTTTCTTCGATTTAGCAAGATTTTAAAACATAAAAATTATTTAGCTTAAACCAAGATATTAAAATGTATCCAATTTTTTTTTACTGAAAAATAAAAATACTTGGAATAAATGAAATGAAATGCACATGAAAAATCACAAAATATGCATAAAAGTCAATTTATGCTTAAATATGCACTTTTGCGAAAATATGCAACTACAAATCAATGCCATATTGTTCTACATTTGATGATTCGGATAATTATTTAGTCTATATATATAGTATAGTGTAGTTTTAGACTATCGAAAATAAACATTCATTTGCATGCAACACCTTGCCCTAGTCTTAACCCTCTAACGGGTAAGGCTGCCTCAGGGCAGTCTTCATAAAATTTACCACAAATGCGTCAAATGAGCGTTTTATACTTAGAAATTAATATATTCCGATAGAAAACTAAATTTGCTAAATATTTTGCGAATAAATTTTTCGGTTGCCGTCCACTGTTTGGAAGCGAGAAAGCTTCAAAATCAAAATTTCGTAAAATTTTAAAAACTAATTATTTAAAAAAAATAATAGTTTTCAAAAATCTAAAAAACCAATTTAAGTTGACTAAAAACTCTTTATAATAAAATATAAGTAAGATTAAAGCTTTATCTTTAATAATAAGTTCAAGGACTCTCAGGATTTTATCAGTATTCCTCTAAAGTACATCGTCTTAACTTATAAACTAATAGACGGATTTTTATGAAATTTTGCAGAAAGAAGACATTAAGTATTAATAGCAAAGCGTTGAAGTTTGAACAATATAAATTGAAGTTTAGATACTTTTTCGCCTAATTTCGCTTTTTTCAAAATGCGAAAATCCCGATGTCTTTATAAATAGGAGCAGAAAAAAATAGTTTTTCAAGTGTGGTTATATCTTGGTAAGAGAAATAATTTTTGTTCCAAATTTCTCTTTTATATGCTTTAGTTTCCAAAATGGACCCTAAAATATTTTGGCTCATATCGCCTAAATTAGACAACGATAAACAATTTTTTTGAAGAACTTATTATTTGTTTTTCGAGTGGAGCACATGGTATGAATTTCGTTGCAAAACATCGTTTGCCAGTTAGAGGGTTAATACTTATTCAATACATGCATGCATTCATTGGGCATGTGAATGAGTTATGCATGTTTTCAAAATGTAGATTAATATTAAGCGGCCGGTTAAAAAAAAAAGAAAAATTTATAAAAGTTATTATGATGTATGACATTAATGACTTAATCAAAATAATATTTTAATTATTTTGTAATGGATGAAAGCGGAAAAATAATATTTATTAAAAAACAGTTAAGTTTTTCGCTATTGTGTAATAAAAAAAAATTATGAAACTTAAAAACTTACAAAAATTCTTTAAAATTTGGGTCAAAATTAAAGTAAAGTGTGTGTCCAAATAAACGTTAACGCAGAAAACGTTACACATAATATAGACTGAGCAAAGCGATAGTTTAAAGTACAAAATTTTATTGATTAAAATTTTGTACAGATTTATATTATGTACCATCTTATATAAAAGTTAAGCGTTAAAAATAATTTTTTTTGTATTTTTTCTGGTATGCCTCCCATAAGCAATTTCTGTTGTGATTTTTCTGTCAACTTATATCGAAAGTTGGAAATACATTTGAGACCTTTTTTTGGAAATTTCGATTGTCTACTATCCTCTACATGAAACTTCCGTCCGGGAAGCTGTTAAAAATCCGCAAATATATAACTTTTGTCGTCTATAATATAACTTTAGAATGTTTGAAAAAAACATTTTTTCCGTAGTTTAGCTCGTTTTTCGGCTTCAGTATTCTTCTTAGCATTCCTATTAAGAACTTTTTGCACTTTAAACATACATTTGAAAAAAATAAGTTAGTAAAACGTCTTGTAAATCAAGTATACTATTTTTCAGGAAATTTTTTGCTGAAATTATGTTTTCAGCTAAAAGTTTAGTTATATTTATTCAACACTTAACTGTTTTGAACTAATGTTTTACTAATATTTTACTAAAGTTTTACTAATTTATTTTGCTAAAAAAAAAATTGTGCTGATAAACACATTAAAAGTGTGGACGACAACCAGATTGAAAGATATACGCAGAATGAAGTAGATGTCGCGGCATGTCAAGATGTAGTAGAGACGAGGAAAATTATTTTAAAAAGTATAACTCTTGTAAGACATGTAAAAAAAATTAACCATGGAAGATTGTTGTTTCTGTTTTTCATACATAATAAAACAAAAGGACGCCAACAATGTGTATCGTATATAGATTAAATTGCGGATTAAAAAATGAGTAAATAGTCTTTTATTTAAAAAAAATCCATGGCCTTAGAAGCCCAGTTTATAATTTTCTAAAAATCCTAATTTCAAATGAAAAAGGTGGAAAATTATTTAAATCAATTTAAAAAAACTTAAATTTTGTGTTGTCACCAGCTTGTCAAAGTAATTGTCTATTAATTAAATAATAGACAAAACAAAATATTTAAATTTAAAAAAGATTAAGTGTGTATTTGTAAACTAATTGATAATAGTGACTATTAATGTAGTGTGGAAATATTGCAAACAAATATACGTTCAGGTAGACAGACTAAAGTGACAAATAAGGACACACGTCTTACTTTTTCTTATTGCAATAAAATGGTTGTATATTTCATATTTTGATATTTAGTTATATTTAGCTAACTCAGCAAAATTGTTTGCTGATTTTACTAACTTTTTTTAATTGTACTAAGACGAACATTTTTCTTTAACTTGGCGTACAAAATGTTTCAAAAATTGCACGCTTCGTGCTTTTTTGCTAGCATGGACATTTGGAACAGCTCTTAAAATATTCTCCACCTTTTGGCCTTGGAAGAGTTCCTGGGTTTCTTTGTTTTACCAGTTTCAGATTTTCTGCCAATTGTTAGGTCCTTGTTAAACTGTTCAACAACAATTTTAAAACAAATTGACTTGATACGTGCAACTTCTTTGTGATTTTTTTTAAAGTCGAACTTGGATTATTTCGAAAAGTTTAAATAACTTCCCAGCTAAATTTTTTAGAACAGATTACCTTTCAACCTGTTCTAGAATAGCTTCTTTTATCACCGGTGACATGTAACCGGTTCTAGAACAGTTTTCTGGAAGCCAAAATGTTAGGTTTCACTATCTCAGAACAAGTTATATAACTGATGATGCTTTTTCCTTGTTTGTCGGTAACCCATTATAATTCATATTTACGTTAGGCTGCCACTAATGCATAACTCATTACTTTTGGGACATTTGATATAAAAAAAGTTAGAATTATAATATAAAGAGTAATACGTCCAAACCTTCGAGTTTAGATTACTAGACTCATTATTTGGTAGGGTGTGTTTTTGCTGGGTAGTCTGATGAATCGCGAACACTTTATTTCCAATTTTGTCTATTTTCCAATTAATAGCATTTTATAAAAAAATTTCCAATTTCAAAAAAAAAGTCAATATTGAAACAGAAACGCTTTTTTGGTCATCCTTATTTAGTTCAGTTATATAGTTAGTTAGTTCAGTTCTTTAAACAAAGCTTGGCTACAATTAAAACGTCAAAGCTCATACGACAACAAACAAAATCGGTCAATAATGTTTATTAAAAAACTCAATCTATTTAAAAAAAAGAGGTTAAATTTCAAAATTTAAAAAATTTGTGTTCAGCATATAATTTGTTTTGTATTTTTATTATCTATCATAAATTGTGTCCTTCATTTTATTTAGTGCTTACGATAAAACAATAAAAATCAAAAAACTATCAACAAAAATCATTTTGTTTTTTATGATTATAATACTTACACTCATAGAAATAAACGTTTAAATGGCAGAAAAAGCTGCTAAAAGTAAGTTAAAAATGAGTTTGGAGAAAAAACTCTTAAATTAAGCCAATTTGTTAATATTAATTTGTTAAATATTAATAAAATAAGAACAGCAAAATTAAATCTATTAGGATTACAAAAAAATTATAGTTATACGAGAGCGGATTAATAAGTCCGTGACTTTTCGAACTTCCCAAGTGACTTTTCGACCTTCCCAAGTACCACCTGTTAATAGACTACTGTCAAATTTTGAGCAACTTCCGTCATTTACTTTGCGTTTAACAGCTGTTCAAAACATACAACCTCTTGGATTTTTTTTAAAAATGGAAAAAAGTGAATTTCGAGTGATCATTAAACATTAGTTTTTGCGAAAAAAAACTGTCAATCAAACCAGGGAAAAGCTTGATAAATATTATGGGGACTCTGCACAATCGATTTCAATGGTAAAAAAGTGGTTTACTGAATTTCGTTGTGGTCGCACAAGTACAAAGGACGCTGAACGTTCTGGACGGCCAATTGAGATCAATACACCCGAAAATGTTGAAAAAATCCACGATATGGTGTTGGCCGATCGAAGAGTAAAAGTGCGTGAGATTGTTGATGCCATAGGCATTTCATATGGCACTGTGGTTTCGATTTTAAATGATCAGTTTAAGAAAGCTGTCTGCAAGATCGGTGCCGCGTTTGTTGAACAAAAAATTTTTTTTTGAAAAAAAAACTGTTTCATTCAAAAAACAACCGACTTATTGATCCGCCCTCGTATTCGATGTGATTTTTAGTTAATTTAAAATAGTATTTTACTCTTTAAAATTAGCAAAAACTTGCTAAATATTTGTAGACTCAAAATAGCAAACAAATCAGTGTATTAACAAAATTTTTGATGTATTTACCTCAAATTTAGTAGAATCTAATTAACAATTTATTTTGCTAAAATCAACAGAAATTTTTGCTAAAAAATTCGCATTAAAAAAAACTAAAAACAAATAAAAATTTCACATTTTTTGATGATTTTTTGGCTAAATGTTTCTGCTGATTATAACGGATTATTTTGTTTCTTTCAATTAACTAAAATTTAACTCAAATAACTAAATATCTGTAAATTCAACAGATTTTTTTTTGCTATTCTTATATTACTAATATTAGGTAAAAAAATCTGTCTGCTTATTTTGGGTGCATCCTTATTTTCACAATGTCCCGTTAGTTAATAACTGGGACTTTAACGGACGCATTTCTTGTTGTTTTCCATATAAATTTTCTCTTTAACTGTTTGTTAAGTTTTAACTGGACATTCAGTAATCGGGACTTAGAATTTATTGTTTCTTTAAAGTACACTCAAATAAAAGAGCTCTGTAAAATTACAAAACAATCTGTAAGTTTACAGAAAAATTAACTATTTTTAGATCGACAGGTCCACATTATGCAATTAAATTAAATTTTAGTAAACGTTACTAAAATTTTGTTAAATGTTTGTGCTAGAAAATTGTAATTTTAAATAACAATAAAAAACTTTATTAGTTGAAATGCTCCTAGTTACTTGGCAACAATTTTTTTGTGTGTAGAAATCAAAACATTTTCCAGCATTTTCTTCATGCAAAAAGTTTCGAAAAAATAGGATATCCCAAAGTTAAATTTTCCAAACGAACTAAGTATGATAACTATCGAGAATTGGTCGACAAATTTCTGTTGTTCTCTGAACTATGAAGTCTCGTTTCCATTTAAATTTGACTTAAGTTCATTTTTTTTTAGGTCTCAGCTAAACATTATTTAAGATTTTTAATGTTTTCATATCATTTTTAACTACTCGATCGAAACCGAATTTGTCTGAAACTTCGTCTCAACTATGAAAACAGAAATGAAGAAAATTGTTTGCCAATGAAATGAAATTTTAGCAATTCGGGTTTAAAAAAAGTTAGTAAAATTTTTTTTTAAATATCCTAGCAAAAACATGGTAATTACTACTTATTATGTTATACATTAATTTGTAATGAGTTCTTATTACATTTTGCATTACTTCAAAAAATAAATAAGAAATTTATAATGCATTACTCGCATACAAAAAATTATTGGTGAACTATAGTAGTTTATTCATATTATTACTTCCAGCAATATATAATGATACAACAATTTTCTGAAAATCTATTTTTAGACTCATCATACTTCGTATTTTTGTAAGGTGTTAGTTTTGGTATATCGTGAACAAATTTACATAGATTAAAAACTCACTTATATTTTAAACTATGATATATTATATGCGTCGGTGACTCAGGATATAGAGCAGTCGCCTGTTAATCAGACGACACGGGTTCGACCCGGTACGACAATGCGATATAAAATGTTTTCTTATTTTTTTTTTACTAACCTTTTCCTTTGAGTGTGAAACATGTGAATTAGATTTTACTATAAAAAAAAAACATTTGGCTTTTCTTATATATATGTTTTTCCAACTATTAATTTCTTTTGAACATGTTATAGAGGCAGGGGAAATAAAACGACAGAGGAAAATACATATCACGCTATTTTTGTATAATATTTTAAACAAATTATAACAAAAGCAACACGTTTTTGCATAAAACGGTAACGAAAAGTGATACTTTTTTATTGACTTGAAAACTTAATCTTAAAATAATTGTCAAAAGGTCACATTGCATCCTTTGCACGCAGCGAAAAACATATGACTAAACATGTCTAAAAACACAATATTATCATATTATGATCATAAATATGATTGTGACTGATGATATTATGATATCTGAGTACGATTTTATCATCATTTAGGATAATAGTATGATCATAAATATCATGTTGCGTATTAAATAATAACATGGTGCTCCTTAACTCTCATAACATAACTACTTTCTCTGAGTTTGGAGAATTTATACAAATCGCGGATCTCCCATATGTACTTTGTCTCATTGTGGCATGTAAAAAGACTACCATACACTGTAAGAATTATCCGTGTATATTCAATATATTTCGAGAATGCCTATTTCAATGGCGTAATTTATTTTCCGATCTATGATACAGTTTTTCCGCAAAATGACTTTAAATTTTCACGCATCTTCATGCTGTTTTTTATATACAACAATTTGCAAATGCAATAAATCTGATTTCTTTCAGTTGAAATATATGGACAAGACCAGTATTAATATATATGGTAAATATTTTATTCCCAAAGATTAAAATTAAACTCGCTGTTAAGCGTTTTGTTCTATTTTTTTCGGTTTTCGCGATTTCTATAACTAAATTATTACTCAAGCCAATCAAATGTTCACGTCTTGTGGCAAGAGTCATTTAGGGGGAGTTATATTAGTAAGAAACATTGTTTTTTATCAAAGCGTTTTTATGCAAAATTCGCTATTTGTTAGAAATTGGCACCATAGCTTTTCAGGATGACCCCAAGATTCAGCTTTTTGTATGATATGTAAATATTTTCCAAAAGTATGTTTCCAAATTTTCAGCATATTCGTCACAAAAGTAGGGTTTTTGTTAGAAAACCTTTTTCTAATATAAACTTTTTTGGCTGATTTTTTGCACATAACCTATGCCCATTTATTCAATGGACAATTTTAAAACGCTTGTATTAAAAAAACTATTTTTTTAAAGTATTTTTGTATATAACACTTTTGGACCGAGTTTGTATAAAATCGTTTTTTAAAAAATCGAGTTTCAAGTAAAATATTTGTTAATAAAATTAAAAGCTTAATTTAATTCGGTCCTATTAAAGAAATTGTAGTATAAATTAAAATAATTTGTAACTATTAAATTGATTTTATTTTCAATTAATATTTTAATCATTTCTATTAAAAATTTAATTGAGTATTGATTTTAATTTCAAACAAAATTTTAGTAGATACTATTAAAAATTTGAAAAAATCGCCAAATATTGGGAGGAAAATCGCTGAAGTTATATTGTAAAATAAATTATTAAACTTAAAAAAAATCGCTAAAAAATAGGAAAACATTTTGTTTCAAATTTTAAAAAATCGCTTATATTTGAAAATTCGCCAAAATTAAAAAAAAAAACTCTAAATTTGATAAAAAAAATCGCCAAAATTTAATGAAAAAAAATTAAAAAAAAGCAATTGTCTGAAAAATCCCTACATTTAAAAAAAAATCGCCCAAAAATTTAAAAAGTTTTTATCACTGAAACATTCATATTTTTTGTATTTTTTTTTTTTTTTTAATTATGGTCCTTTTTTAATTTTGGTGAGTTTTTTAAGTTTTGAATATTTTTTTTTCAGTTTGCCGATTTTTTTTTTTATCGTTTTGCAAAATTTTTAATTTTAGATTTTTTTTTTTAATTTTATAGATTTTTTACAAATTTTAGCTATTTTTTAAATTTTGACATTTTTTTCTAATTTTTGAGAATTTTTTTATCTTATCGACTTTTTTTAAATTCTTAAATTTTTTTTTGTTGTCCAAAATCATTTTTAATTAAGCATTTAATACAGATTATTATAATTGAAAGTAAGTTTGAAATTAAACAATAGTTTAATTGAAAATTGTTTGACAATTATGTTTTTGTGCAATTTTTTCATAATTTTTGTCTCCTATATCTTGTATCCAAGTTTCATCCAAACCAGAAAGAACCACCCAATATAGTTTTTTTTTTAAATTTTATTAATTACTAATCATATAATTACAAATTATATACTATTCCCTAACCGAGTACTAGCTAATAAGGCCTTCGGCGCGTTGTAGCGAAAACAGACCAGTGCCTCTGGTGCGAATCGAACCCACGACCCCCGCACTGATAAGCCAGCACGCTACCAACTAGCCTACCGGAGCGCACCCCAATATAGTTTCTTTGTAAGTTTAATTGCAACAAAAACTCACTATTCGGTACACAGAAAAACTAAAATCGCGTTTCAGTTTAAATATTTGTAAATGCAATTGAATATTTAATTGAAATAGGATCAATTAAGCTTTAAATAATATCCATTCGAAATTAAGTTTAGCTAAAAAATTTTTTAAAATTTTTAAAAAAAAAGTTTGATATAATTTTTATTAAAAATAAAAATTATGTTTTTTCGACCTTTAATTGTGAAATGAAAATTATTGAAGTTCGAGGCCATACTCTATATTTCTTTATTAGAATATTGTCCTAACAAATAATCTATAGAGTTTTTGTTTTCAAATTTATTAATTGACCACTTTCAGGAATGTGTTGTTAGATCTATTTCGGGAATTTTTTAGGTTCCCATCATCAGAACATGTTTTGAAAAAGTGACAATCCCATGCAAACATCAAACATTCATATAACCTAGTTTTAACACTAAATGAGAACTAATATGTTAGCTCGAAGTTGAAGATTATCACCATTGATCAAAAAGAAATTGAAAACTTGTTCGTTATGTGCAAGCTCTACCTTTGGTATATATACAATACACGCTTTATGTTTTTATTCTCCTTTTTATTTTTACACTTGTTTTGTTTAAAAACAAGATGTAAAGGGGAAGTACACAAGACCGTACTTTGTCTTTTTTTACATGTATGATATTATTTTTTTTTTAAATAAAAATTATGTTTTTTCGACTTTTAATTGTGCAATGAAAACGAAAATTATTTAAGTTCGAGGCCATACTCTATATTTCTTTATTAGGATATCGTCCTACCAAATAATTTATAGAGTTATTAATTTATTAATTCACCACTTTCAGGAATGTGTTGATAGATCTATTTCGGTTTGATCAATGGTGATAATCTTTAACTTCGAGCTCATACATTAGTTCGAATTAATTTTTCTTATATATAGCCCAAAAACCAGATGTAGGTTTAATCGTTCACTTGTTGACAAATATAATCAAGTGAACGATTAAACCTGATTTGAAGTTGGCGGCGTTTTATTTGATTTCAAATATTTTTTTTTTTTTTCAAAACAGGAGAAAAGTGCTTTTTTCCTTGTAGGTGGCTAATTGACCATTGTGACATGCCCTTTGTTTTGTGTCATGTCAAAAATATAAAAATCACATTTTGTACAAATGGAACTTTCTTAATGTAGTGCTTAAGTCTTTACAAAGTAAACAAACTTTATTTGAAAAGAATCTATAGATAAATATCGAAGCTATGACAAATAATGTGAAAAAAATATGTTTGAGTGTAAAACAAACCCCCCGCATGAGTAACAAATCATATAAAATAATTATTATTACTCATACGCCACGGGTTCAGTAAAAATCACTGATACATATTTAACACCGTTTTATTTTTGTTGTTGTTATTCATCAAAATTTTTAAATTAATTTCGTTGTTTGTTGGATTATTACGTACATTTGTACTTTGAATTTTTTTTTTTTTTTTTTTTTTTAATCAAATTTAAATGTATTTAACACCTTAAGGCGCCTATTTTTTATATTTTTACATTTCTCTTGTCTTCTTGTTTATTTTTGTTTTTATTATGTTTTTGTTGTTGAGTTCTTTTTAATCATTTTGCTTTACTTTTATTTATTAAGAATCTCTCTCTTTATATTTTTTACTCTTAAATTTTTGAAATTAAACTTTTAAAAGCTTTTTGATTTATCTATAATTTTCTCTTTTTTTTTTGAACGAATTGTATTAAAGTTTTGCCTTTAGGGTTTATTAAAAATAAATTCCCAATTTAGTAGTATTTTAATATTTACTCCTATTGGGTGCGGTATAAATAGAGAATTAAATTCAAATATACAAACTGATTGTGTGTGTCATAATAAGTCAAATAAAAAGTGATAAAAAAAAATAGTAAAAAAATATTAAAAATTCAAGAGAATAAAAAATATTTAAAAAGTAAAATTAAATAAATACAAAACATTGTTTTTTAACAATTAAAAATACAAAAATGTATATATATAGTTCAAAAAATATTTTATAAAAATATGTCTAAAATGTGGTAGGTTTTTTTCATCACACTTAAAATTTGTAAAATTTTCACAATTTGTTTAAATTTTGTGTGTTTCTTATTGATTTCATTTCAGATTGAATTTAACTAATTTATATTATATATTCGAAATTTTAATTGTTTTACGTAAACTGCCAACCCAGTGTTTGTTTAATTTAAATATTTAAACAATTAATTTCTGTTTATTGTTATAAAAAAAAAACTTCTCTTAATTTGTGCTCTTTCGTTTTATAACCATGCGCTTTCAATTTTTTTCTATTTTGTATATTTTGCAAAATTTTAAGGACTAGGTCAATTATTTTGTTTCTCTTCTTCAATTATTGATTTTATTTGGTTATGTCTTTAATCAATGAACTTGTAAGATATTTCTTTTTTTTCTGGTAATTCTAAAAAGCGGACAATTGCTATTCATTTATCATATTTTTAATTATTTGAAATAAAGAAAAATGTTCCGCCAAAACGGAAATAATGTTAAAGCAGATTTTTCGTCTTAACCCAGAGTTTTTTTTTTTAATAAAAAACAACCTTGTCTAGGTCATGGGTTTGCAACCAGAGACCGAAACTAACAGTTATTTTCAAATTCTTAAACAAAAAAAGCAACTAGAAGTAAATGTCGGAAAACTGTTTCAAGTATACCATTTTGATCCTTATGAACTAGTCTATAATAATAAAATTCAAAAATCCCCAATAAAACATATCAAAAATATGCTCCCTGGCAACTCTTCCCTAACTACGTGAATAGCCAACTACCGTGTACAAAAAATACATCATAGATGTCGCTAAAACTCACAAAATATGGGAAATAGTAGAAATTAGATTACATATGATTTTCTAACAATTGTGAATTGTTGTGGTGTTTGTCATAGCTATCTTCTGCAATTACAATTGCAGAAGATAGCCGTGTAATTGAAACTGGTTTTAAGCCACAGCAAAAATCGACCTGACTTTAGATCAAGCGGTTAAAGCGCCTGTCTAAAGTGTAGTGCGAAGTGCATGTGGCAGAGAAAGCAGGTTCAAGCCACGGTCAGGATTGCATTTAATAAATAAACATTTCATATAGATGCAATCAAACAATAAAAACCATAACAAATAATTACAGTATTGTCAAAAGGATTACTGATGAAGGTTGTGTTACCAGAAACTGCGCAGTCTAATTCAATTAAAAATTAACAATGTAGTTATGATTTTTAGAAAAGTATGCTTAATCTTCTCTACCACGCCTATCTCAAACAATTGAAAATATGTGTATATTAATTATAGTATTAATTGCACACTGTCTAAGAAGACGATGAATAAAATTCAAAAATCCCCAATAAAAAAACTTTTATTTTTGCTCGAAAAAATAAAAATCAAAAAATAACTTTTATTTTCGCTCGAAAAAATAAGAATCAAATAATAACTTTTACTTTTGCTCAAAAAAATAAAAATCAAAAAATAACTTTTATTTTTGCCCGAAAAAATAAAAATCAAAAAATAACTTTTATTTTTGCCCGAAAAAATAAAAATCAAAAAATAATTTTTATTTTTGCTCGAAAAAATAAAAATCAAAAAATAACTTTTATGAAAAAAGGAATAATTTTTACGGTCCCTGTTTGCAACTTATTACATATTGCAATCGATATTCGGTAATATTGAGAACTTCAATCAAAACAATTTCGGCTGAAAGTAGTAAAGCTCTACTACTTTTACACTCTTCATCAACTTTTTTTGTGTCCTCAAATATCTTTTAACTTTGAGTCAGACAACGTTTTCCTATCATGCATCTTCATATAAATATATATTAAAAAATTCTATGGATAACTTACAAAGATAGCAACATTTATGTGAAGTGAATAAATGTATTTAAAAACATAAAAAACAACACTGCGTATGAGTATTATTTTTATTGTATGTATTTATTACTTATACTACTAGCTAGCGACTTGTATTTTAATGGATTTCTTTGATATTTTTACATTTTATCTTAATTTTAAGATGTTTTCTTCACCGCACCGAGGTAAAATTTTCCTAAAACAACATTTTTGATTTTTTTTTAAAGAATTTTTTATTGCAAACGAAAAGTTATACTTCAAATATAAAGAATCAGCCAGATTCGTTATTGTAATTGAGCTTTTTTAAATTTTATGATACATAAGAATTGCAATTTTCTTTTTTTAATTTAGTTTTTTGGAAAATTATTTTTTTATCAAAATTAGTTTCTAGATTTCACACAGACAATGTTAATTGAGTTAAAAATGTTATGTTTTTGATTTGAAGTTCAATTCTTCGAGTTCTCATCAAGTAAATAAAACAATACGGGTAAAGCGTCTATCTTTTTCCTTCAAAAATTATAATTTGGGTAAATCATCTACCCCTTCTACATTGGTCCTCTGAAGATTTTCGGGGACGCGAATTGAAACATGTAAGGACCTGTCGGTAGATATAATCTGCATTAAATTAGCGAATGAAGACAATTTTAATTAATAAATAAACAGTTTACGGTTTTTTGTTTAACAACAATAAAATGATCTTGAACTTGAAAATCTTGCTCACTCATAATTTATGATAAAAGATCGAAAAATAAAGTTTTGGTTTTAATTTTTTAAAATTTAAAAGTAAAACATATTATTAAACTTTTAATTAAAAGTTTGAGTTTAAAATCAAACAAAAGTTTAATTGAAATTTTTTTGACAATCATTTTTTCTGTGTTAGATTAAGCACTGGCACCCCAAACGTGCATGTACACAGAAAACTAAAGCGCCAACCGAATTTAAAAGTGTATTTTGGTGGCAACAATAGGGTGGGGCGATTAGTATGGAAGAAAAAAAATCTTAATAGGCGCTTCGCGTTTCTGATTCTTGGGATTGTACTGAGCAAAAAAGTCCACTAGACCAAACGTCTACGGTGAAAATCGAGCTTCCAGATTTTGACTTTACGGCAAAAAAGCCCTATTTTGAAAAATTAACCCCTTAAACCCCACCCACAAATATGAATGATGCATTAATCTGCTAGAGAATCTTCCAAAGACGAGATTGATACCATAATCTTGGATAAGCTCCTCCTACTTCCTGAGATATGTCCATCCCACACATTGTTACTTTTACAAAATACGGCAAAAAAAGCCCTATTTTGAAATTAAAAATTAACTCCTTAAAACCCACCCACAAATATGATTGATGCATTAATTGCTAGAGAATCTTCCAAAGACGAGATTGATACCATAATCTTGGATAAGCTCCTCCTACTTCCTGAGATATGTCCATCCCACACATTGTTACTTTTACAAAATACGGCTAAAAAGTCAAAATCTGGAAGCTCGATTTTCACCGTAGGCGTATGGTCAGTGGACTTTTTTGCTCAGTACAATTCCAAGAATCAGAAACGCGAAGCGTCCATTAAGATGTTCAAATCACCCCACCCTAGGCAACAACCAATAAATTTGGTTAGTACAATCATATTAAAGTGTTATTTCTGAATATTTCTAAAATTCAGTTGTGTTAACTGAATTTGGTTATGAAAACCAATATTATGTTGTACCAACCGATTTCAGTAGTAGTAACCGAATTTCAGTTGGCAAAATGGCAAAATTTTTGTGTATGTGTGCATGTTTTGTGTTACCATATGGTAACTACAGGATGTTATGGGTTAAGCAATAAATATTTAAATTAAGGCGCGTTTTCACTCAATTTCACGTTTTCCAAAAAAAAAAAGAAAATCGCCATAGTTTACTTTATGGACTGTAGTTATATCTGGGTAAAAGGAATAAGTTATGCCTTAAACATTTTTATGGATTAGTTTTCAAGATTTATGGCCCATATCGCCTAAAGTACACACATAAAACAGTTTCGTAGTTGCAACCGAATTTTTGTGGTTCCACGTACTATCACTCATTATTAAATTTTAATACTATTGTAACAACCGACATTTATTTACAAATTTCGAATTTTTATTGTAACAATTGAATATTTTATGTTTATGGACTATAATATTCTATAAATAGATTCACATGCGTTCAACAAAATTTATTTTACTAATAAAAAAATGATATGCCTATATGGTTCGAACCGGCGATCTTCTGTTTGTCAGACAAGTACTTTACCTCTAGCCTAAACCCAATTTATGTTTTTTTTTTATATTTCAACTTCGAATATTCTCTAGTTTCAAATTAAAATATTTGTCTAAAAATAGATTTGTATGTACAATAGAAATTCGGTTGTTAATCTCAATATTTTATTAGAGTTACCAAAACTATAAAATAAATTTATATTGTTTTAAAATTAATTTATTAATAATAAATTGTATGTACAACAGAATTTGGGTTGCTAATCTTAATATTTTATTAGAGTTACCAAAACTATTAAAAAACTTTATATAATTTTAAAATTGGTAACGAAAACTTCTATTTTAGATAAAGTGTTTGTTTTTTTGCAGGCGAAACTAATATTCGATTTTAACTGCAAATATTTTATTCAAGGGATAAAATCTTCGAACAGTGGTTGGTTGTTGGTATTAAAGGTATCTAGAAGACAATATTTTTTTAGTATTGATAAGGAAAACCAATAGTTTGAATGATGTGACTGTGTTTTGGTTCATTTTATATATTTTAACTATTAAATTTTGCTGTTTACAATGGAATTACAACCAATTTATTCTCTGTGTGTAGGCATCGAAAAAAATTTTATAGAAGAACTTATTGTTTAGCTTTTGTCCCGAATACGTGCTATAAATTTCATTGCGAAATATCTTAGGCCGGTTTTGAGGGTTTGAGGTTAAATTCTGCGGTATTAAGCCTAAACTGCTATACAATACAAGATTTTTAACTAATTTCTTAAAGTCGAGAACCGACCTAATTAAATTAGTTTGCCATATTTAGATATGCCAAAACAATGTCAAAGAGGCAATTTACACGAAGAAATTAATTGCAGGCAATTTTTGAATTCTCTTTTAAAGTTGCTTCTAAAAATCATGAACATTTACACGAGGAGTTTTTGCATGCAATTTTTTTGACGTTTATTTTGCCAATCATCTTTAATTGTTCATTCGTTGAAATTTAATTTATTCGTAATAATTTAAAATAAAAAAGGTGTTTATAAAGATTCTCATTTTCCTGGTACTTTATAAGTAAAAGTTCCACCAGTTCTTTATTCCACATTATTTATTTTTTATTTTACGAAATATTTTCGATACACAACACTTTAGAAGCCGAATACTAATAAAACAAATTAACAAGAATACGAACGATAGCAAAAAGAAATGTCAACAAATATCTTGAAAAACGAAAACCGTGCAATTTTTGCTACCCCGCTTGCTTCTCTACCTCGTTTGTCTACAAACAATAATTGCACGCAACATTGCATGCAAAAATTGCCTCGTGTAAATTGCCTCAAATTTTAATACTTGTTAAAGAGCAAATCTTGGGATTAATTCCAGCTCAAAATTTTTAAAAATCTTAGAAACTTGTTTCATAATAGTAGTTTCCAACTTTTTAAAATTTTTGGTCTCGCTCTCATTTATCTATTTTAAACCAATCTTTTCTCTTATACAGAGCGTTACACTTTTTTTTTTAATATTTAGTGCACAGCTGTTTGCCAACAGAAATTCGGTTACTTCGACTCAAATTCGGTTATTACTAATTTCAGTCGGTTGATGCAACTCAACATTAGTTATCACAATAAAATTCGGAAAATTCAATTCAAAATATTCATAAGTTTATAAGTTGTTACTATTAAAATACACTTTTAAATTCGGTTAGCACTTTATTTCTCTGGGTGTGCGAAATTATTCACAACTTGTTGTATATTCTAATTTTTTGTTATTTTCACTGAGAATATATTTAAATACTGTTATATTTACTCTTTTTAAAATGTCATCGTAATATGGGTTTTTTCAATTTTGTGTTTTCCCAAGTTTTCTATACACATACCAGTCGTACTTATACATATTATATATAAGTATGTATATCTACTTACTACTCATACTAAAGTTAGTAATAACAAGTAGTAATAGTCTTAGTATGTACTCTGCCACTAGTACACTGAGAGAATTATATGATATAAATGAATTTCTGCCTTAGATCTATGATGTCTCACTGGAATTTGTCCAATGAAACTTTTCATTAAATTAATGCAGTTTTTCATAAAATGTTTATTTATTAAAAATTTCTTACGCCTAAAGAAAAAGTCACATTAAAAATAGTTTCATGAAAATTATGAACCTTTTTCATAAAGTTTATGAAATTTTTCATTTACTTTGTGCACAATTAAGTTTTCTTCACTAAAACTTTTCCAACCAAATTCTCTCTGTGTACTAACTACATCCACAATATTTATTTTCTTTTTTTGTTTTGTTTTATTCATGGTAACATTTTTGCTGTTGTTTGGTACACTCAAAAAAGTTTAGCAGTTATAACATGAAAGTTGTTTGTGTAGTTGTTGTTATTAACTGTAGTTATAGTTGTTTTTATATGAAATAATACATAACAACTGCTATGACATTTATTTTATAAAACAACTGAAGAAAAATACTTTGTTTTTGTAAGCAGTCATTTTAGTATTTTCACAAACAACTACACAGAGAGAACTTAATGGACGAGTTTTAATGACATTTTTTCACTAAACTAATGAGGTTTTATCACTATATGAATGGAAAATTTCTCAAACTTTATGAAAAAGCTTCATAGTTTTAATGAAACTATTTTTAATGCAACTTTTTCCTTAGTCATACACTCATAGAAATAAACCTGTGAAAAAAAAAACAGAAAAAGCTACTAAAAATTAGTTAAAATGACCTTACAGAAACAACTTGTAAATTTAGCAGATTTTTTTTTTTTTGTTAAATGTTAATAAAATAAGAACAGCAAAATGAAATCTGTTAACTTTACAAAATTTTAGTTATATTCGATTAGTTTAGATTATGTAAAATTAGCAAAAACTTTTACTAACTATTTTTAGACTTGAATTAGCAAAAAAAAAAACTGTTATATTAACAAAACTTTTGCTATATTTACCTCAAATTTAGTAGAATGCAAATAACAGTTTTTTTTTTTGCTAAAATCGAATGAAATTTTTGCTAAAAATTTTTAGATTGCTGATTTCGCATTAAAAACATTCTTTAAAAATTTCACATTTTTAATGATTTTTTGACTACTAATATTTAGTAAATGTTTTTGCTGACTATAGCTGATTATTTTGCTAATTTAAATTAACTAAAATTTAGGTCAAATATAACTAAATGTTTGTTAATTCAAAAGATTTATTTTTGCTATTCAAATATTACTAATATTTAGTAAACAATTTGCTAATTTGAGCAGTATTTTCTGCAAGGTAATTTTTAACTAATTTTTAGTAGTTTTTTTTTTGTTATTTTTACAGGTTTATTTCTATGAGTGTAGGGACAGCTATTTTACGTAGTTATTTTGACAACTTCGCAAAAAGCTGCAAAAAATTATGAAATTCGTGTATAAGAAAGTTTTAAATATTTTTATCGTTATTTTTTTTTTGCTTGATTCCAGAAAATAGTAAAAAAAATAAAAAACCTCAAAACTATTAATATTATATTTAAAAGCTGACATTTTACTAAATTTGAGGTAAATATAGAAAAAATTTTGTTAATAATACAGTTTTTGTTTGCTATTTTGAGTGTACAAATATTTAGTTACTTATTTTACATAGTAAAATGCTATTTTTAATTAACATCGAATATAACTAAAATTTTGTAAAGTTAATAGATTTATTTTTACTGTTCTTATTTTAGCAGTTTTTTCTGCAAGGAAATTTTAACTAATTTTTAGTAGCTTTTTCTGCTATTTTTACAGGTTTATTTCTATGACTGTAAAATAGGGTAAATTTGGTTAGTTATTTTGTTTTTAACGAAAAATAGTTATTTTACAATTCCCCTTAGTAAAATGACTACAATTACAGTTTAAATGAATAATACCGTTTACTACACGATAGACTGACATGTAGTTACGGGAAGGACTTTCTGAGTGTATGTTTTCATTTATAAGCAAATGTCATAACTGAAGTACTGTTTTGAATTTTGATTTCGCATTTAAGTAGGTTGTTTTTTATTAAAAAATATGTTTTTAAATACCGCAAAAAATAACTGTTAAAAACAGTAGTTTTTACTAATTTTTACAGTTTTTCAAAATTGTTGTTGTAAAAAATTGTCGATTATTTGTACGACATTGTTAGTTATTTTTTCTGCGTGTATTGTTCTTCATCAGTTAAAAACAACCCCATTTTCAGTTATTTTAACGGTAATTACTAGGGCTCGGAAGTTAATGCATTTATATTCGTGTTTTATGTGCAGTTATTTTAACGGTAATTACTAGGGTTCGGAAGATAATGCATTTATATTCGTGTTTTATGTACATAAAATATTATATATTTATTATTGTTTTTTCAACGTTTTCAATATTATTATAAAAATTTTAGTAATTTTTATCTTTAAAATTGGTTAAAAATTGAAAATTACAAATAAACATCTTCAGAAAGTGAGTAGTTGGATTTTCCTGTTGTTTTTTCTATTCCTGATAAAAAAAATCGTGTGTAAATATTTGAAAAAGATTTTATTTATAAAATTTATAAATTGTGTAAAATAAATTTTTAGTAAAAATTTTTTTAAAAACATGCATTGTAATGCAAGTAATATAGTAAAATATGCAAAAAAAAAAAATGCTAAAATATGTATTTATAGCCAAATATACAAAAATATGCATTTATAGTCAAATATGCAAAAATATGCATTAACAAATCGATGCCGTTTTGTTTCAAATTTTTGTTGATTCACAAGGATATTTTGTAGTGTCCGACCGAACAGTTTGGGCAAAAAACTATATTTGATCGGTTTTTTGGTATCTAGAGGCAATGAGGACAAATTTTGGTATTGGGAACATGTTTGTTTAGCCGATTTAATTCGATTTTGTGTATAAAATTTAAGGAAAAAGCCGAAGTTTAGCCGAATTTTCGATTTGGCCGAACTTTTGGAGACCGAACAGTGAATTCATTGGTTAAATACGGACTTTTATTTAAATTTGACACTCAAAATCGCATCTAATCAGCCCAATAAACATTTTTCCATTCTCCAAATTTGCCCATAATCCTTAAAAATACCGAATACTGACCAAATGCATTTTCTGGCCGAACTATTCTCTAACAAACATGTATTTACTTAAAGTTCCTAGCCCTAGTAATTACCGTTATTGCCTTTTTAACTGAATTTACTGTACACAGAAAAAACTAAAAACGGGTTTCAATTAAAAAATTTATTGAATCAATTAACATTTTAATTGATTTTGCACCTATCACGGCAATGATAATATTAATTAAAACTTTTATTGAAAATTAAAAACAAAAAAAGCTATAAATAACTATCTACAAAAAAAATTATGATACTCAAAAAAAAATTGTGTGAGCGATACGTTGGTATGTGTGTTTTTGTTAATGTTGAGTCTGTTTGTTTGTTTGTGTGTGTGCTTGTTTTGTTTGTTAACTTCAAATGTATTTTTTATTTTATACTAAAAATTTTCTATTTAAGCTACAGTGTATGAAAAAATAATTTGAGAGTTATGTTTAAAATAAAATGTGTATTTATAGATTTGCAAGTCAATTAAAATATTAATTGATTCAATTAAATATTTGCTTAGAAACAAATTTAATTCAAATAAAAACTTTTATTAGATATTTCAGGTTGATAATTTTTTCTGTGTAATTTTCAGTATTCTACTATCAGACTTTTCTGAGGGTATTGTTGTTAGTCAGACATACTACATACAAATCGTGTATTTGTGTATTTCAAAGGTTCGTTTCATGATATTTTTTTGTTGCTCAGTTTTTATTTCTGTTTTTTGCTGTTCTTCTATTTATCAACTTGATTTCTTTCTATTGAATTTTTTCAATAATTTCTTATTACTCGCAAGTACTGACTGACTCTTTAACTGGCTGGTTGGTTGCTTGTTTGGTTGGCATTTTAAAGCAAAATATAAATTTTGCAAATATTTTATATTTATTATACTGGGTATAGAAAAAAGTTTATAAATAATAGTTAATAATAGTCAGTAGTGAACAAAAAAAACAAAAAAAAAAAAAAAACAATAAAAAAGAACAATAAAAATAATAATATTAAAACAGCTGATAACTTTTTTCGAATATTATAAATAAACTACAAACATACAAAATTTAAATACAATAAAACAAATTTAATGAAATTTTAGTATTTTTATAAAAAAAAAAAAAATTAAACTGTGCTAAAAAAAAACAATCGTATAAAAAAATTAAAAATACACTCCTACAAATTATTCATAATTGCGATTATAGTATTTTATAATATTATCTTTTATTATTCACAAGTGTTTTTTTTTGTATAGTAATATTTTCATTTTTTTTTTTTTGTTTCCTTTGCCTTACTTTTTGTTTTTGTATTTAAAGTGTCCTTTTTAGTGTCTGGTTTTTCTTAAAGGTCATTTATTTACATTTTTTTAATAAATAAAAAATATTTCTTTTTGGTTCATTTTCTAAATTTTATTTTAATTTTTTTCCGTCTATCTTTTTTTCAGATCTATGGGTATTTTATTGCCACCCGTTTCCCAAGTTACTAATACCCGCATTAATTTAACTCAACATCATCGCAATCGTAGTCTGGATAGTGCTTTACAAAGGATACCAGAGGTTAGTTTTATTTTGTTATTTTGTTAATTTTTTTTTTTTTTTTGGTAATTTCTGTTAGTCAACTTTAATAATGCAAGTCCACAATGTTACAAAACCAGTTGACGGGTGACAACACCCAGTAAAAAAACGCTGTTTACATGCAAGCCGGTTTGTAAGGGAGTAAGACGAAAAGAATCCCCTACAAACCTGCTTACATATGACATGATTTTTATATGCCGAATTCCCACTTAGAAGCATTACTTTTGGCCAAAATAAGCGCTGATTTCAGCGCTTATAAAAAGCAGTGATTTCATGGGTTTAAGTAAAATCATATTTCATGTTTACATTATTACGATTAGAAGTAATAATATTAATGTACATAATTTATTTTACATAAAATTCTACAGATATTAGTTTTTTGTTGTTAAAATTTTCGACTTATAATTATTTTTTTTTTACCGCTCCACATGCTATCTCTTCAGAACAGTTAAATGATTATTTTTTGTTTCATACTCTTAAACACCAAACACAATCGGATATTACTAGGGAAAATTTTTACAGATCGTTTATAATCCATGATCTGAAACTTTCTGCATTACAACCTGCATCCTTATAAGGGATTAAGGTAAGCTGCTTACCAACTGCATTCTTGTTAGGGAAAAGAGTAAGCTAAACATTTTTGTTTATTTATTTTTATACGAAAATTATTCGTTTCTTTTCTGCTTCTCAATATCATGTAATAGTAAGCACTAACATCAGCGCATTTGTTGTATCTTCCCAGCAAAAAATTTCCAAAAAGGTAAGCGGGTTTGTAATCAAGCATTTTGGGCAGAACGCATTCCTTACTAGATTACCTACTCGATTCTTTTAACAGGGCGTGAGACTAAAATAATTGATTCTTTAGAATTGATTATTTTTTTTACCAAAGAACCATTTACTTTATATTTTTAAGAACTACATACATTTTTTAATAAAGAAATAGTTCCATTGTAAAATTACGAAGTACTTACACAAAAAAAAATAAATAAATAGTTTCCTAGAAAAAATAAGAAGTGCTTACATTTAAAAAAAAGAAGTAGTTCCATAAGTAAATTCAACTTTTACTCACACGTGATTCTCCTAGGTCACTCAAATATAACGATCAAAACTCATACGGAAATAAAATCCTAAAAAGTGAAACACCGAATTGATATGATAACATGGGTCTGTCATAATTTTGGAGCTATAAACCACGAAAATATAAATTTTTCAAAAAAAAAAATGCAATTTCTGTTTTAAGTATTATTTTCCTGCAAATAAAAATTTGTTTGAAAAAATATATGAGATAAATTCTTTAAAATTGTATAACTTATTTTTTTCAAAATTAGGAACTACTTCCAATAACGAGTATATGATTACTTCTTGAGTACAAAAAGTTATACATATAAGTTAATAACATTGTAATTTTCTTTTAAGTAAATGATTACTTTGTTATTGAGTTCATGCTTTCTGGTTTAAATTTAAAGAATTGATTACAATACTACTTGCTTTTTTGACTCTATCGTTGGAATGAGTTTGGTATTGCAGTTACTAAATTTGGCAATGAGATATGTAAGCAAGTGTGGGCATCACCTTCTTTTTGGAATGTGTAATTTTTTCCTGGGTTGCTTCGAAAAACATGAACATTTTTTACTGGGCATTTACTTAGGTTAGATTCAATGAGACCACCGTACAAAAAGTTTATAAGAACAAATTTTCCATTGCGAAACCGCTTAGCGTTACCTTCATCCATCCACGTTCCTCAACAATGTTTATTAATGTTTATCTAGTCAAATATTTTTGCTTCAATGCCTTAGATCCGGGACTGTCTGCCTTTTACAGCATTCTTACATGACTGTAACCAACGCACAGCCACACCACGGTCTACTTGGCTGAGTCCGGCCAAAATAGCTGAATTTTGATACAGACCTTAGATATGTCAATTGTTCGTGTTTTTATTTTGTTCGATTAAAGGACCAAACAATTTTTGATCAAACGATTAATTTTTAAAAATTATTCGATTAATCGAACGTATAACAATAATTTTAACAATACATCAGTAATTAATGTATTTTACCAGATTGTCTCAACATTTTATGAACTTTGACATCAATTCGAATACTACGACCATACCAATTCTCAAATGCAATCATTTTAGACTATACGCCGTTTGGGATTGTTATCTCGTGATGAAAAAAATACAGTTTAAAAAATCGTTAAAAAGTTAAATATACATATCGGCGATAGTTTGAGTATATCGAACTGTTAAGATCTTAATATAGTTACCGTCGAAATTGCATAGATGGAATTCACAGTTTAGCCCTCTAACGGGTAGGGCTGCCTTTAGGGCAGTCTTCATAAAATTTACCACAAATGCGTCAAATTAGCGTTTTATACTTAGAAATTAATATATTCCGATAGAAAACTAAATTTGCTAAATATTTTGCGTAGAAATTTTTCGTGTGCCGTGCACGGTTTGGAAGCGAGAAAGCTTTAAAATCAAAATTTCGTGAAATTTGAAACTATCCAGCCAGAAATTCATGATGGTTCAAAAAACTAAGTACTATCAAAGCATACAATATACCAAATCCAAAACGTTCTGAGAACGTTTGAAAAAAAAACATATTTAAATTACTTAACTAGCACTTTTTAAACAAAATTTACTGATGTTTATTGAAATAAAAATGATATCTGTGGAATTTTGATAAAATAGTGTAGTCAATAAAACTTTTAAATGTGGATACACTCAAAAAAGGTTTACAGTTACTACATGACAGTTGTTTGTGTAGTAATCAGTAGTAGTTGTTTTTAACTGTAATTACAGTTGTTTTTGTATGAAATAATGCAAAACAACTATTTTGACAGTTGTTTTCAAAACGAAAACTACTAAAGTTTTTAACAGTTGTTTAAAGCAGTTGTTTTAAAATTTTTGTAAACAAGTACCAAACAGTAATTTTGAGGTAAACAGTTTAATTTTGTTAGTTATTTTAAAATAAAAAAATATATTTTGAAAAACTATGTTTTGAAAAATTCTCGTTTAGTTTATATTAATATGTTTAGAGTTTGCAAATAATAATTAGATAATTTAATTGCATCTCCAATGCATTAAAACGTCATAACTGGAGTACCGTTTGGAATGTTGACTTGAGACTTTAAGTAAGATGCTGGAAATACTAAATTTTGTTGTAATTGAATGAAGAAAAAAAAAATTTTAATTTTTTTTAAAATACCAAAAAAATAACCTTCAAAAACAGTAGTTTTTACTAATTTTTACAGTTGTTTCAAAATGTTTGTATTAAAAAATTGTCAGTTGTTTTTACGACATTGGTAGTTGTTTTTACCACATTTGTTAGATTTTTTTTAACAGTTAAAAACAACTAAATTTTTAGTTGTTTTAACTGTAATTACCTTTGTCGCCCTTTAAACTGAAATTACAGTCCATTTCAGAAGATTCTACTGTAAAACTTTTGTGAGTGTATTTTAGTCTAGTCCGCACATTTCTACTATTATACTATAAGATACCAGACGTTTTTCAAATCAACTTATTTCAACATTTTTAAAGAACTTATTTTCATTCGTAACTTGCCGCAGTTTTACTGCAGTAATTGAAAAAATGGAAAGTTTTTATAGAAATACTAAGTAGAACTACCACCGTCCTCATCAGTTGAATCTATATCTTCCTCTACTACTACTTTGTCCAACTCTTCTTTAAAACATGGCATAACTATGTCATTGTTTTCCATTTCGCCTTCATCTTCCCCAAAATTCATATCATGTTCTTGGACAGCTAGTATGTAAAATTAAAGCTATTTTATAATGTTTAACATAAATTCTGAAAATATATTACTCACATTCTTGAGAATTTTTTAGTTTTTGCATTAAATGCACTTTAAAATCATTATACTTTTGGGTTTTCAAATGTTTTGGAAGCGTTTTAAAAACAAAAGACGTAGCGCTTTACAACTACTTTATGTTTGGTTTTTGTAACGTTTTAAGAATACTTTAAAATACCAACATGAGACCGTAAATCTGGGTTATCATTTGAGTGCCCTGAGAACACTATAATCATTAAAAACATGTTGCTTTGGTAACGTTTAAACTACCATACGTAGTGCTTTCAGAATACTTCTATGTTTGTTAATTTCTGGCTGGGTAGTTATTTTAAAAAAAAAATTGTTTTCAAAAATCTAAAAAACCAATTTAAGTTGAATTAAAACTCTTTATAATAAAATAAACCTAAGATTGAAGCTTTATCTTTAATAATAAGTCGTTACTTTAGTCCAGGGACTAGCAGGATTTTATCAGTATTCCTCTAAAGGACAGGATTCCACTAACTTATAAACTAATAGAAAAGCGTTGAAGTTTGCACAATATAAATTGAAGTTTAGATACTTTTTCGTCTAATTTCGCATTTTCCAAAAAGCGAAAATCGCGATATCTTCTTAAATAGGAGGATTTCTATTGGTAAGAGAAATATTTGTTTTCCAAAACTCTCTTTTATATGCTTTAGTTTCCAAAATGGACCCTAAAATATTTTGGCTCATATCGCCTAATTTAGGCAACGATAAACAATTTTGTTGAAGAACTTTTTTTTTTTTTGTTTTTCGAGTGGAGCACATGGTATGATTTTCGAGGCAAAACATCGTTTGCCAGTTAAATTTAATTAATTTTGTGAAATGTTTATAAAACACGCATCTTTTAAACCCAGCAACCTAGTGCGGTCTTCAGCCCAAATTACTCGAGCGGATTCGAAATGTAACTCGTTTATGAAACGAGTTAAAAGAAAGTGAAAGATAATGTTCTTGTTTTGTCTCTATCTAACTCATTAAATGGAAAACCAAAGAGAAAATCTATTTTTAAAATTTAAAAAATAAAAATTAAAATACTATTTTAATGTGAATTTTATTTATTGCTATTTTTATATATTTTTTTGTTTTGGTTTTTATTTTTATTTTAATTTAAATTTTTATATTTAATTTTTTTTATTTATATTTATATTTTAATTTATTTTTAATTTAATTTTATTTATTTTTAATTTAATTTTATTTTTTTGTTTTACTTCTATATTTTGTAATTTTAGTTTTATTTTTTATATTTTTTTTATATTTTTATTTTATATATTATATTTTTTTTTTTTAATTTTTATTTTTATAAAAAAAAAAATTATATTTTTTTATGTTTAGTTTAAATTTTATGTTAAATTTTTATGTTTTTTTTTTTAGGTTTACTAGGATTGCTGAATGTGTTTGGCAGGTCTTGTGGGAAATGGAAATATGTTTTTTTTTTTTTTTATAAAGAGAAGCAACACTCAGGAAATTCTTTTTATTAATTAATGTGTTGTAGTGGGAATATGACGGATTGAGATTATAGGGTTTTTTGTGATACACGTAGTGGCTTTGTTTTTGAATGCGATTTCATTTATTTTTATGTTTGTTATAACCTTAGTGGTATTAGCAAGTTTAAATGTTATTTTATAGGTATTGATAATCTGATAGTATAAGGGACATTGAGATGGACAGTTTTTTATTGTTGTGGTCAATTTTGGATAGGAAATATTTTTCGTAGGATTTGAGTGCAATATACAGGATAATTTTGATTTTGTGTATGTGGGATGATTTTTCGATTTTGAGGTTACAGGTTTTTGGCGTGGTCCAGTGGAAAATTGTTTTTGTAGTTTCGGAAACATGATTATGTTTCATTACGTGTACTAACGAACCAACAGGTTAATCCTGCTGATGAGTCCCTTTGGCAGGGGACGAATGCACTTCAGGAATTGGCCAAAGGCCTATGCGGCTGTGTTGTGCAGTTTTTTGTTTCACGGTATGATTTTTGTGATCATTTGTGTAGCTAATAAGATTTATTTCTATGATTTTTATGGTATCTATGAAGGATTGTGGAAGATTTTTGGTTATTTGTCTAGGATTTATGATTTTGTTTTTAATAAATTTAATTTAATTTTTAAATAATAATAACCATTTTTAACATTAGAAAAACTAAAAACAAAACCTTAAAAATCATGAAAAAACAAAAAATAAATTTTTTGACTTTGGGTAGACCTTATCAGTAAGGCTCTGATATATATGTAGGTACACTCACAAAAACTTTTCCATAAAAAATCAACAGTTATTTAAAAGTTTAATCGGTAAAGTTGTTTCAATGGAATATACAGTTAAATTAACAAAGAAATGTATTTTTCAACTTTCTGTCTGTTATTCAATGAACAAAAAAATGGACTTTCCGTAGTAGTCAAAATATTCAGTTAAAATTTTTTATTTAAAACAAAAAGTTGTTTTATTATATTTTGTATTGAAATAATCGAAAATCTATTGTTTTTATGGATTTTGTCAATTAGTTTTTCAACAGTTAAAAATAAACTAAAAAATACAATTGTTTTAAACGAAAAGCAAGTAGTCCTGTTTTTAACTGATTTTCCATTGATTTAATGGTTATATTCAGTAGTCTTTACGGAAAAAATATTGTGAGTGTACCGCTATTGTCGATCACAACAAGTTTTGTTAAAATCGCCCTGCAGATTTTCCTAAAATGTAAAAAAGTAAAAATGGGACATCTACAAACATCAAACAAACAAACCTGAAATAACAGTGTCCACCATAACATCCCGTCAAGAGTCTTACCTTTTCCTTTCGTTTTCCCACCATTTCTTCTTTTTGAGTTCCATGTTGTTTGTCTGTAAATTAATCTGTGAATCCGTGCCCGTACTGTTCAAGGACCTTCTTTGAAATGACTGGAGCATTTTGTTGATCTCAAGACTCAAAAGAAGAGGAGATAGAAACTACCCGCCCCTTGTGGAGTGCATCTCATGAACACTTTTCATTTTTCGTCATTGCCATCGAGTTTATCAGTCGGCGTACTCCCCTAGGCATTACTGATCCTGTTTATTTTGAAGTTGTTGAAAGCACCTTCCACTTACAAATGTGGCGGTCAATTTTATTGAGAACCTTATTCAAAGCTGTCGCTTTAATATAAGAAATGCGTGTTGGGTTATCCGTTACAAGGGAGCTCCTCACACTGACATCTACTGGGCTATTAACAATAACGCAGTATTATAGTTTTTTGGTCACCTAAAAGATTCCGTAAGGCTTCAACAAGACTTAATATATTGATCTTCAACTGCAAATTCTTATTTTTAAACATGTTTTAAGATAATTTTATATTTTTTTTTTTATTTAATCAAGGTTATATCTTAGAGAATTTCCACTTTCGACTATCGAATTTAAATGTTTTCATATTATTTGTTTATATATTTAAAATTTGTTCTGTCAATTTAATGTTATCTTAAAATAGTTATATATACTAAAATGTTATGAGTATATATAAATATGTGTGATATTTACCTGTTTATCAATTATTTTATATATTTGAGACGCAAATGATAATGATTATAATCATTTTATTGTTCTATATTATTATAATATGTTTCTAATACACGTTTAGTAAAGATTAAGTGAAGATTTTAGTAATTGTTTAAACCCAACGAGGAATTTTCACAGAGTTAATTGAATACAATTGGCCTTTAACCAAAATCTACGCAGCAAAATTTTGTAGAACTGGTTACCTCTGAATCTATTCCAGAACAGTTTCTTTTTTACTGGTTACTGGCACTCAAAATGTAATGCTTCACTGTCACAGAACCAGTTTTATAAATGGATCTAGAACCGGTTCAAAAGCAGCCTGTTCTTGTTTGTAGGTAAAGAACCTGTTGCAAATGGGACAAACTTAATACAAAAAGAATCGGTTAAAGAACAGAAATTGGAAACAACTATAAAACAGTATATGTTGTTCTGTAATCTATTATTTGGATTTTACTAAACTCAAACTCTTTTGACAAAAAACAAATTTGTTCATAGACATTAGAATATTTTTATATAGGTACGAGGGCGGTCCCAATATTAGCCATCCTGAAGTATAGATGGCGACAGTAGTCTGAAAAAATTACGTCGGTGTAAAGTGTCAATCTTATAAAACATATGTTTTAAGTTTCAAGGCGCCACGTTGTTTAGTGTTTTTTGTTTTTTTTTTTTTTTTGAGCCATCAAAACTAAACGATCTCAGTGAATTTGTCACCGTTAAGTAATGGAAAACTTTCATTTGAAAGGTCTCAGTTCAACCAATATTAAATCCGAGCTATATTCTACACTGGTGTAGTCTGCTCCTTCGTTGGTGACTGTACAATATTTGTTGGCAGAGTTTAAACGATTCCGTACGAGCTGCTAAAACGAACACCATTGTGATGGACCTATTGAGGTGTCAACGAAAGAAACAGTTAAGAAAATCCACAAATGGTATTGGATGATCGTAGTCTGAAAGTGAGTGAAATGATAGTCATTTTAAAAAGTGCTACATCGCATATTGACCGAAATTTTGGAGATGAGAAAGATGTGTGCCGCATTTGCTCACAATAGAACAGCATCGTTAAGATGTTTCAATAAAGTGTTTGGCGATGTTTCACCGCAACAAAGCCGAGTTTTCGCATCGATTCCTAACCATTGATGAGACATGGGTCCACCAATTCGTAAATGAGACAGAGGAACAGTCAAAGCAGTGGACTGGAACGGGAGAATTGTGTCCAATGAAGATAAAGAAATGCTAACTTATTGCAGCGTTTAAGTAATTAAATTAAGGAAAAAAGTACGCATTTGACGTAAATAAGTGTTTTTTCATCAAGACATTGCACCAGTTCACACATCCACTATTGCGATGACCAAAATGAATGAATTAAAAATCGAATAGTTTCATCACGCACCTTATTTGACAGATTTAGCTCCTTCGGAATATTTTTTATTTCCAAACTTAAAAAAATGGCTCGGTGGTAAAAGATTTCACAACAATGAAAAGGTGAAGTCTGCAGTTGATGGATATTTTAAGGAGCTAGACAGTTCTTACTATAAACAGGGTATCGACGCTATTGAATATCGCTGGGAATAGTGTAGAAAATTATGTTCAGAAATAATGAAATTTTTTTTTCAAATTTGTTGTGTTTTCTTTGTTCTCATGAGTTACATCCTCTGACAGCAAATGTCAAAGAGTTTATCACCTATGTAATCTATGCTTTTCAAAGCTTTAAAAAATGCGTTGTGGGTGTAATATTTGTGAATTCCTTCAATACATTTGAGGTTTAACCAAAATTTTAATTCAACTTTTTAAAGTTCTATTTAATTAAGTTAAAAAAATATGTTGTGGGAGCAGTGTTGCCATGTATTTTTTTCAAAAAACTGTAAGAAAAAACTGTTTTTTTTAAGAAAAAACTGTTTTTTTTTTAATAAAAAACAGTAGAAAAAACAGTTAATATGTGCATTTTGAATTCAATTGCATTTTATTTAAACATAAAACAACATAAAAAACATTAAACACATAACATATTTCTATACACAGAAAAAAAAAAAATATTTTTTGTTGTAGACTAACTTTTAATTATACTAACAAAAAAAACAAATATTTTCAAATTTATATTACTACAGATCACATAAAACTACATTTTAATTAACAATATGAATAATATGTTTTTTTTTCTGTGTACTTGTTTAAAGTAAAAAAAAAAATATAATATAAAAAAACATATTTATATTAATTATTTAACATATAGCAAAAAATAGCTACAAAACCATAAAAAAAAACAAAATAATTCATCACATTTTGAGATCTTACTTAATTACATAATCAGTTATACATTTTTTGATTAAATTTGATTTTCATTTCGTTTGATTCCACAAAATTTTAACACAAACAAATGCTAAAAAGGGAATTAAAACTTACTACACAGTTGCATTCAATGCGTAGTATTATTTTTTATTGAAACATTTTGTGCAACTTTTGTATTAAATTTATAAATTCAAGTAAAAGAAAGTAAATCGAGCAGGTAAACTGTTAAAAACTGGAAAAACTGGAAAAAAAGGCTGGAATTAAATAAAAACTTTTTTTGTTCATGAAAAACTGGAAAACTGTTACGCATCCTAAAAAACTTGAAAAAACAGTTAAAACTGGCAATATGGTAACACTGTGTGGGAGTAAAATTTGTACAAATATTAATCCTATTTAAATGCTCTTAATCAATTTAAACTTTTCTCTTTTATTTTTCCTTCAAAAAAAAGGTTGAAGTCTCTTCACCCAATGCCGAGAGTGAGAATACATTTTGTACACCATCCATACTTGGGTCAACAATGTGCTCGAAAATTGTAACAACCGCAGCAAGTGTAACTGCGGCATTAACAACTACCCAAACACCCGCACTGACGTCATCCACAACAACAAATGCCTCTTCTTCGTCAGCAAGAGCCGCAGCAGCAAACGCAGCATCATCATCGTTGTCGTCTGTTGGAGCAATAGAAATTGTTTCAACAACAGAACCCACTAGTACAATGACAACACCACAATCAACATCAGCAGGAGGAACATTACACAATGATATTAACAATACAGTCATAGGTATGGGTCTGATGATGACGATAAAACACACGGGTAAAGGCTTCCTTTACTTTTCTGTTTATTCGTTTTTATTGTTGTTGTTGGTGGTCTAGATTTTACATTTTAATTGCAATGGTTTCATTTTCCTTTTTTATTTTCCTTCTTTTTTTTTTTGTCTTCATTATAGTAGAGCCATATTGTCCTAGCGCACGTTTACGACCTAAATCATCAGATTCTACCACATCATCATCATCATCTACGGTACAACGAGCTGCATCATCAGCATCAACAGCTTCCTCTAATGCCTCTTCAACCAATTCATCATTTGCTAGTGGTTCAAATAATGCTTTAGCTGTTATAAATGGTTCAGGTGGTCACGTTAATCAAAATGGTAAAAAACGTGAAGATCTTACCAGTTTGGGTTCAGATGATTCTGGTAAGTTTGTTAAGGATTTCAAATTGCAACTTGACTTTTAAAAGAGGAACCCCAATGTTTTAGTAAATAATGGATTTGAAAAAATTTTGGATACGATATCCTTAAATGGGAAAATAACTAGGAATGTATTTAAGATTTGCTAACTAAATGTCGTAAATGTTTAATAGGAAATATACACAGAAAATTTTATCTGCTAAAAATTGTATTAACTGCTTAATGAAGCACTAAGCAAGTCGTTAAAACCATTTTTAAATCTTTTTGATTAACAGTTAATACAACTTTTTCCCTGATTAATATTTCTAAACTAATTCAACTACTTATTGTCTGCAACTCTGGGTTTTAATATAATTACGGTTGGCAACACTAAAAAAACATGCATACAAAGTCAGATAGATTAAAATTAACGTTAAGACTCTGCCGTAATAAAATTGTTGGCGCTGTCGACAAAATGTTTGTTAACGCCGACATTTTTCTTGTTCCTCTTTTTAAACTGACAAAGTTAATCTTTTAGCTGTCAAGTTAAACTTTTATATGTCAAAAAAATCCAATGTAAACGAGGAAGATTAGAAAAGTGGGATGAACATTAATCAAGTACATTAATTTCTCATAGGGACATTTTAAGGTGTTCAATAGAGGTAAAAGATTCCCTATTGATTGTTGCTTAATAGGGCAAGGATTTCATGCAACTAAAAATGAAAAATATGCGCTTAAAATATACAGTAAAGAATGCAAAATATGTGCTGAAAATATGCACAAAAAACCAAATAATATGCACTAAAAATAAAAAAAATATTTACATACAATTTTCGGATTTTTAAAAATCGATTTATTACTCGAGCTTGTTGGTTTAAAAATGAAATCCAATATAAATGCCTAACAAATAAAAACTAGACGATATGTTCAGCGTTCAAAATATATAATAAAATATGCATTTATAACAAAATATGGAAAAATATACATTTATAACAAAATATGCTACAACAAATCGATGCCATTTTGTTGCAAATTCTTTGATTCGGAAAAGTATTTGTTGGTCAAACTCGATTTTGGGCTACTCACTACAAACATGCGTTTTGGTGAAACTCCTTGCCCTATTAGTTAATAATCCAATTATTTCTTAACTGACTAAATTGTACATTTTTAAAGTTTTTAAAGTTTTTAAGATTGCAAAGCTGATTCGGAATATCAACAATTTTTTCAGAAAAAAAAAATTGGTTTTACAGTCTAGTGCTTTTACTAAAATTATCAAATTTTGCTAAATTTATATAAAAAAAAATAACGAAATCTTAAATGTTTATCGTAAAGTATCATAGAATTGTGGCTTCATTAGACAAACGTAGGCGTAATGTAACGAATCTCCGTATGGAAAATGCAATAAGTCAAAAGAGTATAGCAGACAGTAAGATTAAATCAACTATTCGGGAAAATTTTAAACGCTCTATATGATAAACTAATGGAGGATTTCTGAAAACTTCAAAGTTTTACTATTGGCAATCTCCAAAAGTTTAAGCGAATCGTGGAGTAGTATTTTCCACTTGATGTATTTTAACGGGAATTACCTTTGTCGTTTTTTTTAACTGAACTTACAGTTGTTTTATAGTAAAATCTACTTAAAATTACAGTTTAAACAACTGTAAGTTCAGTTAAAAAAAAACGACAAAGGTAATTCCCGTTAAAAATAACTAACAAATGTAGTAAAAACAACTAATAATATCGTAAAAACAACTGTCAATTTTTTACTACAACAATTTTGAAACAACCGTAACAATTAGTAAGAAACTAATATATTTAACAGTTAGTTTTTCTATGTTTTAAAAATATTTTATAGTAAAACAAAATCATAAAACATAAATTCAAGCTACAAAGTAGTCTTTAATTAATTTTTTGAGTGTAGATGTCACAAAACTATAACTCGGCTAATTGTTAGTTCCGGAGTCAAGGAGTAAATTTCCTCTTTCTATAGCAACGTAAGAGGAGGTTACTGTCCTATGATGGAACCGGTCATGTGGGAATTGGTATAAATTCCTTTTTGGGTAGCATTTTTTTTTTTTTTTTTAAATCAATAATCAAAAATAAATCTAGCATGTGATGAAAACCGATCGACTTCGATTACGATACATTTGGTAAAAAATCAAAATTTTAAATGTGAATAAAGAGGAAGAGGACTATTGAAATTAGTTTTAGTTGCTTTAATTTAATCAGGAATATCAATTTACATCTTTTAATCTTTTTTTTAAATTAAAAACATTGCGAAATATTCTGCATTGAAACTTCAAAAACGATCGATTTTAAAACCATATTTTTCATCACATACCAGTATATTTAGAACACCTGAAACATTTTTTATTTCAATCTCTGTATACAATTTATTTCTAAAACTCTGGAAACTCTATCGAATTTCAGAATTTTATTCTGCGTCATTTTGTTAATGTTTTTTTTTTTGAAATTTCTTTTTTTAGGTATTATATGTGGCTCCGATTCCGATCAAATCTCATTAAATCGCATACGACATTCGCACGAATCTTTAGATTCTGGTGAAATGGATAATGAAGAAGAATGTATTGATATGTTGGAAACGAATTCCATGGATGAAGAATACAATATGTTGCAATCAGATTTATGCTTTTATCAATCACCCGATACAGATTGTCGTACATTAAGACCATCAAAGAAAAAACACGCCGCCAATATAATACAACAACATCAGCAACATCATACCCAACATAATGATACAGCACAAGCACCAGAAGCTGGTGAGGATGAAGATGACACAGAAGCCGACGGTGGTGATGATGATGATGATGCAGATGCTGTTGATGAACGTAAGCGATATCGGGAAATGAATATGTCACTGGCAGCCATTAATATGGAAAAATGTAAAATAACCTCGGAAACGGAAACAAGTGACAATTGTTCCGTTGACGTAGTAGATTGTCCAACACCCACAGCTAATACTCCATCAACTAGTGTGCCTAATAGTAATGCTGGCAATAAGACACCTTCAACACCCAGCGAATCTTCCAAAAATGATGTCTTATTTAAGAATTTCTTTGGAGCCACTAAAAATGCTATATTCCGTACAGCTCAAAGTATAATTGAAAATCATGAAAAGAAAAATGCCTCAAAACAAAATCAAAAATCTACTGAGGAATCCTTAAATTCGACAGCAGGAGGTGTAACACCTACAGAGCAAATTAAATCACCCACGGATATATCAAAGAAAAAAGAATTTTTCAGTTTATTAACAACAAATGCTAGTAAAAAAGCAGCAGCTGCAGCGGCAGCAGCAGCTTTAGCTAATAATTCCCTAAATAATACACCAGTTACAACTCCTTCAACACCTGCCATGGAACAGAGTTTTATGAGTGAAAAATTAATGGAAAAAGATGTTTCGGCTTCGTTGACAACAGAATTTGTAGAAAAAACTTTAAGTTTACAAGTACCTAATGCCAGCTGCTCCCCCTACTCCTCTTCGTCTTCTGCTGCAACAACTATTAACAATTCTTCATCTATAACAAAATCATCTTCCATATCATCTTTAAATAAGCTCAAAGTACCCGGTGTAGTGAAATGTTTTATTAAAGAGCGTCCTATTACTTCGCAGGATTTAGCGAATCAACAAAAGACTGAAAAGGGTCCCAGTGGCCTATTGAGATTTTTTGAATCACCAGTTTTTAACATACATTTCGCCATACATTATCTGTTCTATTCCAAAGAACCGGGTGTCTTAAGTTTTATTGGTAATAAAATCTTTAGTTTTCCCGATCCCGAGGTAGATTTGTATATACCCCAATTGATTGTCATGTATATACAAATGGATGAATTGGCTGAAGTATTGGATCCCTATTTGACCATTAGATGTCGTAAATCTGTAGACTTTTCTCTAAAGTGCCTATGGCTATTGGAGGCCTATAATTATCAACATGCCGATACTATGGGTAGTCGTAAATCACAATTGGCTTTAATGAAAGAGATCTTTAATAAAAAGGAACGTAAGCAATTAAGTAGAAATGATACAAAAGAAATGCAATCGTCGACACCTACAACAAATACAGCAAATCATAGTTTAGCTGCAGCAGGTGTGGTTTCTCCATTAACCAAAAAAACTCATCATCGATCACAGTCAGATGCCACTGTTCTATTGGCTGATTCTAGACGTAATCATTCATCTAATTTAAGTATATCGACACGTTTGTATCAACAACCTCCATATACTACGCAAACCTTGCCTACCACACCCGCCAAATTATGTTTGGGAGATTTAACGTCCGGTCGTGCTTTTGACAATGGTTGTACTTGTTTTGAGACGGTTCGAGGACAAGTCAATGATCTTCTAGGACAAAAGACTGTATGTTCATGTAGTGCCCCGAAAACAGCACCACAGAAAGAATTCATGAAAGCTTTGATTAATGTGGGAAAAAATCTAACTAATCTTCCTTCAAAAGCTGAAAAGACTTCGGCTCTGAGAATGTTTTTAAATTTGATTAATAAAAATTTACCAGCCCGCGTTTGGTTGCCATTGTATTCAGACATTCCACATCATGTTGTACGCATTACAGAGGAAAAGACTGCCGTTTTAAATTCAAAAGATAAGACTCCCTATATTATCTATGTTGAAGTAGTGGAAGTAACCGATATTTACTCTTCGTCTTTAATACCCAAAATGATGCCATCATTGCGTCATACAAAATCTGAAGAACATTTAGAAGGTGGTTTAACGACGTCATCAACAACAACATGCCAACATTTACAACATCATGGCCATTATCATCATCAACAGCTGCAGCAGCAGCAACAACAACATCATGCCACCTGTAGTCGTACTTCCAGTTGTAGTTCGCATAGTGGTTCTTCTTCATGTAAACGTAAAAAGGATAAACTATCCGAATCATCAACGGGGGCTGGTAACGATCAGCAAACACTTTCTTCATCTTTGGCAGATCATCAACAATGTTCGAATATTTCTTTAGGTGGTTGTTTGTCGCCACCTCAACTAAATGAAGATGATGTTTGGTCTCAGGAGGATGATGAAATAACGGCTCAATATTTACATATGCGAAAAATGCGTTCACAAAGTGAGCGTGATGCCATATCCCAGATGTCATTAGATTCTTGTGATTCAAGAGATCAAGGTATGTAAATTAACTCCCTTTATTTCTTATAGTTAATAAAATTTAATTCATTGGCGTACGTGTCTAAAGGCCTCAGAATTTTGAAAATGTTTCTCTTATTTTTTAAAAGTTTATTAAATTGTTTGTTCAGGTAAATTGAGAATTGTGCATCCATATGAAAAGTATTTTTAAACCATTTGCCACACTGTTATATACGAACACTACCTCCTTCCTTTAACCAGCTAACGGGTAAGGCTGCCTCAGGCAGTCTTCATAAAATTTACCACAAATGCGTCAAGTGAGCGTTTTATATTAGAAATTAATATATTCCGATAGAAAACTAAATTTGCTAAATATTTTGCGAAGAAATTTTTCGAATGCCGTCCACGGTTTGGAAGCGAGAAAGCTTCAAAATCAAAAAAATTGTTTTTCGTGCTTGGTTATATCTTGGTAAGAGAAATATTTTTTGTCCAAAACTTCTCTTTTATATGCTTTAGTTCCAAAATGCGTCCTAAAATATGTTGCCCGGTATAACGAATATATATATGCATATATCGAAATATTCGTTATATCGCCACGACTTGTTGTACTTAATCGAATGCATTTTTTGACATTTCTCAAAATGCTGAGTTTATTGAAAATAAAAAATAAAACTGCAATTGTGGGTGTACTCCTAAATTAAAAGGGTATCCAACAAAAAAAAGTCCTTTTTCCATTGGATTTTTTTTTTAATTTTTGTTAATTTTTATATATTTTGTACTATGTATTCGTTATATCCAGTTAAAAAGTTTTGAAAAATTCATTATATAAGGTAGTCAATGCAAGCAATTTGCTCGTTTGCGTTTTCATTATACAGGGCTTTGGCTGTATTGACGTCTCTGCTATACTCTTAGTAGGTAAACAAATTTACCCAACCTAATATTCCTATCTCCCAAGTCTAGTAACTTCGTTTTTTATTTGTTTGGATCTGAAAGTTAAAAACTATGAGCAAAAAATAAAATAATGATAGAACTCTTTCTTGTACATTTCAAGTATTTTTTTAATTTTTCGACTTTTAAACAGGAATGGCAGGCAATACCTCTAAAATACCGTTATCGATTCAAAACCCTTTCAACTGACTATCATTTTGCCTAAAATACCGTTACTGAAAGATTTGAAATACCGTTATCCATAAAATATCGTTACCGATATAACTAAAATACCAATATCTTTAAAATACTGTTACCGAAATAACTAAAATATCGTTATCGTTAAAATACCGTTACCGAAATAATTAAAATAGCGTTATCCTTAAAATGTCGCTACCGAAATAGTCTGACAAGATAAACAAAAAATAATCGCTGCAAATAGATAAATTTGCCCAAACTAGACAGGCATTGGAACTTGAGCATAATGGGGCTAAAAATAGTGGTGCGCATTTTGACATTACCTGAATAACTAAATTAACGTTATGCTCAAAATAACGTTACTGAAATAACGTAAAAACCGTTATACTTAAAATAACGTTACCTAACGTTACTAAAATACCGTAACAGAAATGAGTAAAACACCGTTAATGCCAAAAACCCGTTATCGAAATAACTGAAATATCGTTACACCTAAAATACCGTTACCGAAATATACGAAAATAGCGTTACCCTTACTGAAACTCTTATCGAATCGGTTATCATCCATGCTTTTAAATGGTCATAAATTCAAATACAGATATTTTTTTTGTCCCCCCATGACATAGAAATAAATATTCAGATTAATATATACAGTAGTCGCTCGGTTATAGAATATCAGTTATGTAAACTTCCAGATTAGTGAACAAAAAATTTAACCACAGGCTTTCAACCGTTGATTTTTTTAAATGTTTGTCTTATTAGAAGTATGTTTTTCCCCGAAATAAGTGAAGAACCTGCAACCGTTGATTTTTTTTAATGTTCTGAGTGTCGAGTTGATGAATTTTGAGTGGTTGTCTTTTGTCGTTTGAGGACAAGGCACTACAGAAATCCCTTGAAGCAAAAAAAGTACAAAAAAATATAACCGACTACTTTCATGTACATTAATTATTAAAAAACTTATGAAAAATAAAAATTATTTGAATTACTTATTTTATATACTCTCGATTATGTAAACTTCTCCATTTAGAGAACAGGCTCTGTTTGAATTATTTCATATAATCGAGCGACTACTGTAGTTACATTTTCTAATTAACTAACTGAACGATTTCTAAAGAAAACTCGAATGACTTTTATAAGAGGACAACTTAAAGAATCAATTCCCTTTGAAGCGAATAAATTAATTAAGTTCTTATGGGAAGGGGTATCGAACCGATTGATTGATCTATTTATTGGTTTTGTGCACTTAACTAGTTGACATTTTGATACCATTGGATGCGAATTTAACGCGGCTTAATGTTTTAGTTTAATTTCTTAATGCTGAATACGATTCTCAAAAATGTCTAAAATCACTATTTTGGGTACTTTGACCTCGTTTTTTTTTTTTAACCAAACGTGATTTTGTTGCCCTTATTTGGATTTTGTGTGGAAAAGTTCATCAATTTGCATATTTGATGTCAACTATTAATATTACACTGTGCTACAAAAAAAAAATCCAATAACTTTTGTAGGTTGTAAGTAGGGTTTGGGAATTAACGGACATTTTATGCTACGAGAATTCCCGGAAATTTATTTTCTTATATAAAATAGCTTTTTCAAATTTTCCAATGATTCTAACAAATAATAGCTCATTTTACTCAGGAAAACAATAACTTTAAGAATATTGCTGTTTTAAAAGAAGATTCGAAAAACCATTGTAGAAATTGAAAAAGTTTAAAAAATTGAACATTTTAATTGTTATTAAGAAAATCTCTACATATTTATATAAATAATATAAAGATTTTGTATATAATTGGAAATACCAGGTAATTTTCTTTTGAATTCAGTTTAAAAATTTAAAATCGCCAGTCGGAAAAAATACTCATTTACGGTTAACTCGAAAATTTGAGGATGCATCTCAAACCGGTTTTGTAATACACTCAGCTCGACTTACAACCTACACTAGGTCACGTGCAAAGTGATTTCGCAGTGTAGCACAGTGTTATTAGTGAATTCATTTGATATCTGTTTTATTCGATTTTAAAATTTTATAATTCTATTAGGCCGAGTTTTTGGGATGTAGATTAATTTTAATCTTAGATTAACGAACTTTGTAAATGGAATAATACTTATGAAATGTGGTTTAATTTATTATGTTATAATAAAGGCCAAACTTATAAACAAAAAGATTTGGTTTCGACAGTTTTTTGTTAATAATTTTGGAAATGACAGTCGAAATTCGTTGTCGCTTTAACTAAACCAAGTTTAACTGACATCCCAAAAACTCGGCCTTAGACTTCTTAAACATTCTAACTAGGCCGAGTTTTTGGGATGTAATCTTAGATTAAAGAACTTTGTAAATGAAATACTGCTTATTAAATGTGGATTAAGGTCAAAATTATAAAGAAAATGATGTGATTCCGACAGTTTTTTGTCAATAAACTTGGAAATGACAGTCGAAATTCGTTGTCGCTTTAACTAAACCGAGTTTAACTGACATCCCAAAAACTTGGCCTTAGAAACTTGAAAATTCGTCGTTACGCTAATGTTTTAAGTTTAATAATATTTTACTTAATTTACTAAATAAATAATTAAAATTCTATATATTCTAGGCATGCCTGTATTATTTAATATTGGAGATGTACGTACCCGCCATTGTAATAATTTAACATGTGAAAACACAAAATCGTTCAGCAATGATCCAGAAGATCCCTCAGCAGCAGCTCTTAAGGTAATAAAATAAAACAAAACTAAACTAAATAAAACATTTCTACAAAATACAAAAAAAAATTTTTTTTAAATATTTTTTAGGAACCCTGGCATGAAAAAGAAAAACAAATACGTGAATCTTCGCCCTATGGACATTTATCCAATTGGCGCTTATTATCGGCCATTGTTAAATGTGGTGATGATTTAAGACAGGAATTAATGGCTACCCAATTGTTGCATGTAAGTAGTAAACTAAACTTCAATTATTCTTGACTGCTTTTAATTAATTACATTTTAAATTGCCTTTCATTCATTTCTCTTTAGATGTTCAAAATAATATGGCAAGAAGAACATGTTGATCTCTGGGTTAGACCCTATAAAATTGTTTGTCTTTCCAATGATAGTGGCCTTATTGAGCCCATACTCAATACCGTATCGTTGCATCAAATTAAAAAGAATTCCAATAAATCGTTACGTGATTATTTCATCGATGAATATGGTCCAACAAATAGTGATGCTTTCCGTTTGGCTCAAAAGAATTTCGTACAAAGTTGTGCAGCATATTGTTTAATATCGTATTTATTGCAAGTTAAAGATAGGTGGGTATTTAAACTGTTTTAAAACAATTGAAATTTCTTTAAGTTTAACCTTTAAATTATTTTTTTGTTGTAGGCATAATGGCAATATATTACTGCACTCGGATGGTCATATTATCCATATTGATTTTGGTTTTATTTTAAGCATATCACCTAAAAATTTAGGTAGGTTTAGTAATTTATTTAAAATGTTTAAGGCTTTCTGGTTAATTTGGAATTTATTCTTCATATATATATATATATTTTTTTTTTTAAGGTTTTGAACAATCTCCCTTCAAATTGACTCCAGAATTTGTTGATGTTATGGGTGGTACGAATTCTGAGCATTGGCGTGAATTTAATCGTTTATTATTAGTGGGCATGATGACCGCCCGCAAGCATATGGATCGTATTATTAATTTTGTTGAAATTATGCGTAGCAGTAAGTATTTGTTTTAATAACACTGTGGTACAGTGAAAATATATTTAAAAAGCGACCTAGTGTAGATTGTATGTGTGGTTGAGTAGATCCATTTTTTTTTATTAAATCGTCATTTACATAACCGAGCCCTTAGGGCCTTATATGGCTAATTAAAGCTACTAAACAATAAAACTTCTCTACTAAATTAAAACATATAAAATAAATAATAATAATAAGATATAATATAATATAAATATATGAGATCACTTAAAATATTTAAATTATTAAAAACGGAATCATAATAAATGCCGAGAAAAAATTATTGACAAAAAAAAAAAAAAAATTTCTTCCAAATTGCAAAAAAAAAAAAACCCCTATAGAGTCTCCAAAACTTGGAAGTTCTGCAAAATTTTTACTTGTATACAGGCAATGTATAAGAAAATTTTCTTAATTCCATTGGCAAAGCATTCCAAATTCTAGGTATCCGAACCTGAAATGATTTTGCAAAAATATCCAAATGCCTTATAGGCGGAATTAACTGGGGATTTCTTATCGACCGAGTAAAATGAAATTTATCAGCTATATAAGCAGGGTAACCATTAAGCCAAGCGGCTATCCGGGCTTTATCTACGGACTCTGTGGGATCAATGACGATACTCAGGTGTAAAGGGGAAATTAACGATTTCTCTTCACGGGGACGCATTGAGATTATATGGGTGCCGGGACACTGTGGTATAGCGGGTATCGAAGTGGCTTATGATTTGGCTAGGGGAGCATCTTCCCTGGAATTAGTCACTTTGGAGAACGCTAAACCTTTTCGAGCTCTCAAGGCGGAGCTGGTGGACTGGGCTGACACCATGCATAGGACCATCTGGGAAAATGCGGGTGTTGGCAGGACTACAAATATTCTCTGGGGCAACCCGGACAAGGACAAGACAAGGGAAATTCTGAATCTCAGTAGGAAGGAACTGAGTCTTTTGATGGAAATTCTCTCGGGACACTCGACACTTAGGGCCCATCTCCACCGTATTGGTAGGGCGGACTCAGAAGAGTGCAGGGCCTGTGGGGAAGACGAGGAGATTGGAACACTATCTCTGTGAATGCCCGGCATTTGCCGGGATCCGGGTCGAAATACTATCCAGTGACCCAATATCCACATTGGGGGATCTAAGGGGCATAGGATGGAAGAAGTTGAGGAGTTTCGTCAGTGCGACGGAGTTCCTGGGATAGTAAGGTGACATAGGACATAGAACCGATTGTTTAGAGCGCACAACAAGCGCTCTAAACAATCGGACAACAAGCCGACATTCTGGCTTAAGTGTAAGTCCTCAGGGATTTGAGTCGGTTAAGGGAAGTATTTCCCTTCTCCGAATCCTCTTTTCGACCTAACCTGACCTAACCATTAACAATGGACTTATAAAAAAATATCAAAAGCCTGATACTAATAAAGTTCTCAAAAGACGATTCAAGAAAATTAAATGTATGTTGAGATACATGATCTCTCCTTTTTAAATTGAAAACGTAGCGAATAATCCTATTAAAATCGAGATGATATTTATGTAATACGTACCCCGGAGTACTAGAAAAAATGTCCATGCAGTACAAAATATGTGGCATTAAGATAGCAGTAGCTACATGTCTTTTTACCGAACACGGTAAATAAATATTTAACTAATATAACCTTTTTAATAAGAAGGATACACGGAAAGACAAATAATTGACGTGTGGTGAAAAATTTAACTGATCGTCCAAAACAAGAACCAAGCATTTCATTTTATTCACAAATTCAACTGGAATACCACCAATCGTAACATTTATGTCCTCAGTATTAAATCCAAACCCCATTACCTTTGTCTTCACCGGATTTACACGAAACCCATTATCTGACGCCCAAGACACTACTTCTAACACATCAACAAACTCAGCATCTGAATAACAAACAAACTGGACATCATCAGCGTATACGTAAGGTGCACAAGAAACACCATTAACTCTTTCTAAAAGATCATTCAAATAAATCATAAATAAAAGTTCGCCAATAACAGACCCCTGTGAGACACCACTAGTAATCCGACGAGTACGTTCTTTGGATATTTTATTACATCCCCATGCTAAATTCTTCCGCGTTAATCAGTTTTCTTTACGGCGCAACAATTATGGCGATTACAAGTTTTAAGCAAATTAAAAATATTAAAATTACAGCTTTTGCTTCGCTTTAATTAAAGCTACATAAATTTGTACATCTCACAAAAAATATAGAAATACACTTAAAAATTTGTTTTGTTATATATTACACTAAAAAAAAAAGTCAGTAAAGTCTGCAACATTTTTTCTGGGAGGATACTTGCAGAAAAATTGCTAATATCATCAAAAAATATTGTTGAAAATATTGCTGAACTTAGCAATTTTTTTTGTTGATATTAGCAATTTTTCTGCAGGGAGGATACTCCCAATAAAAATGTTGCTGACTTTACTAAATTTTTTTCTGAGTGTAGAGCTTAAAAAGAAAAAAAACGATTTAGGAAAACAATGATTTTTTGCCGCTTTAACGATATTTAGTTTGGTTTTGGGTTACTTATTTGCAGGAAATCATATTCGTCCTTGTTCTGGAATCCCATTCTGCAAAAAAGAAAACTAATTCAAATGTATGGGTGTTCATGAATTCACTTTCACTATTTTTTACGGGAATTGAATTCGCCAAAGTGTTTGGGGGCGAAAGTAGTTAGTATATACTTTTTTGTTATTAATTATAAGTTGTTTGAAGAAAAAAACACTAGGTTCAATCAATTTAGAATTTTTTTTTTTTTTTATTAATAATTATATAATTACAAATTATATCCTATTACCCTAACAGAGCACTAGCTACTATGGCCTTCGGCGCGTTGTAGCGAAAACAGACCAGTGCCTCTGGTGGGAATCGAACCCACGGCCCCCGCACTGATAAGCCAACACGCTACTAACTAGCCTACCGGGGCGCACAGTCATTAACTATTAAGTTATTAATTATTAATTTTAAAATATTATTAATTATTTTTTTTTCTTTGCTTTTTTCAGATGCCCAATTGCCTTGCTTTAAAAATGGTTGTTCGGGTACCGTACAGAATCTCCGCAAACGTTTCCATATGAATTTAACCGAACAGGAAATGGAACGTAAAGTTGAACAATTGGTACAAGATTCGCTTAAGAGTCTGTCGACCAAATTATACGATGGCTATCAATACTATACGAATGGCATATTGTGAGAAAGGTTTTTTATGAAAATTTAAACACCGAACCAGCTAAAAACCAGTTAAAAAGAGACTATAGTGTTTATATTTGAAAAAAAAAACCTAAACCGAAAATTATATGTGTGCATGTGTGCGTTATAAGATATAGTATATGATCATTTCTTTAGAAAATGATAAAAGATGATAATTTTTAAAAAAAGAGTGTTGTAAATATAGCTTAAATTAACTATAAACAGAATATTATTAATATAATTATTATACTATAAATAAATTTAAATAAATTATAAAAATAAAAAAATTTCTTATAAAAAAAAAACAATTTTAAATTAAGGATTTTTTTTATATATTATATATTAATTTTTTTTAATTAAAGTTTAGATTTAAATTGTTTTTTTACAAAAAAAAAATATCCTTAAACAAATTTAACGTAAAAAAAAATATACAAAAAACACATTATTTGAGTTTAAAAACTGTTTGTGAAAAATTAAATAAAAACATTTTTTTTTTTAAATTTTTAAGTTAATTTTTCTTTTCTTTTTTTTAGGCTCGATTACTGAATGTCCAGTTAAAATTTAACAAACAGTTAAATTGAAAATTTATATGGAAAACAACAACAAATGTGTCAGTTAGAGTCACAGTTAGTAGCTAATGGGACATTCAGTAATCAGGCCTTAATGTAAAAAGTTTAAATTTAATATAAAAAAAATATTAATAGTATTTAAAGCTTAAATTTTATAAAACAAAATACTAAAAAAAAAAATTAAAAATTTGTGTAAAAATTATTAAATTATATGTAAAGGGTCCCCCAAATAACTTTTTTTTTCTGAAAATGCTATAAAAAAACTACTTAATATTTTCTCAAATTTCTTTTTTGTTTTTTTATTTGAAAGTACAATCCTTCCGGTTAATAATGGAAAATAATTTCATTCAAATGGCTGCCTCGGCTGGCCATGCAGTAGCCTACACGATCGGTCCAATTTTAAGCACATTATCGATTGTGTGCAGCTGTATTTCACCAATGGCTTCCTGTTCCGTCCTGTTGACACCAAATGTTGCCAATATTCTCCTCTTCAATTTTTGTGAACAAAAATTCGTTCAACATGGCCCGATAACGATCGCCATTGACTGTAACGACCACTCCTTGCTCATTTCGAAGAAACATTACCATGATTTTCAAAGTAATGTCGCAATATTTCCCAGCGTTGTTCAAGCGTATACACAACCATATTCGTTCAGCGGAAGGATAAAACTAATTATCTGTCAAATCAGACATGAACTAAGTGTTACCATTCACGAAATAACTAAGTGTTACCATTCAAAAAACGTTAGATGGCGGACCCTTTATATTCAAAATTTAACAGAAATTTCTCGAAATTTAAAACTCAAAAAAAATCGTTTGAAATTTTTAGTTAAGATATTTTCTAAATCTACAGAATTTTATTGAAATTGAGTAAATTTTAGTCTAGAAAGAAATTTTTGGTTAATTACGAATGAATTATTTTAAAATTAATTTAAATATCTTCCACATAAATACGTTCATTATTTAAAAGAACATGAAAATAATTGGCATTTTTGAAATATTGTCTTCCGCATTTTTTTTTTTTTATTAAAAACACCTAAAATCCAAAAGGGCGTAACTAACAAAATTTTCAAAACTGGTTTTATTGATAATGATCAGTTCATTTAAATAAACTAAATCCCTTCACAAATTCTTGAACTTCTACAATAAAAATTGTGGTTTTATAGATAAAATTTTGTATTTTAAATGCTTTTGTTTTCGCTCATTTTTGTTTTGGTTGCCCTTTTTAAAGATTGTAGTAGGTTTGAGTGATTACGAAGCACTTCTTCAAATGACATTTTTCCACAAAATTATTTAGATTTTTTTTTTAATTTATTAACAAAAAGTTTATTACAAAATTAAGTTTGCCTCAGCGTCATATGACATTGTTGAGGTGAGTTGGCATTAAATTTTATCAAGTAATAAATTAATAATATTCAAAATTTTATTTTAAGTTTACATTAATTTTTTGTTTTTTGTTAAATAAAATTATAACATTAAAAGCATTTCCAAATTGTTTAACAAATGCTCTTTTAAAGAGGTTTTAAAAGCTGAAATTCTTGAAATATTTCTTAGATTTTGCGGTAAGTTATTATACTCCATGCACCCAATATATTCGATTATCTGCTTTGTGGTTTCGAGTCTACATCTTGTCACTCTTAAATTTGAGCTACTTCGTGTGTCGATGGCTGTTTGATTTATTCCAAAAGATATAGTGTTGTGGCCAATATTCTGCAATGCTTAGCTACGGCTTTTTGGATTTTAGGTAAGGAATTTCTCTATAGAGCCTACAACACATCTTCATATTCAGTTTTTCATATTAAAAAAAAAATCACAATTTTTTCACAGTTTCAATTTTTAAGAAAATTCCAAAACTATGTGCAACATTTCAAGAATTGGCTAGATATTATATTTGTACTGAATTTTTCTACATTAAAAAAAAAAAAATGTTCATACATATTGTTCTGATATTCCTATATTTATTGAATGGAATTTTATGATTGTTTCATTTTGAAGAGCGGGTAAAAAATTCTTTCGTAATATATAAAAAATAGTTCGTAAAAAAGAAAATTAATTTCGTTCTTTGTACTTGTCATGTTGTTTCAGGATATCTTACCGGTATGGCAAGGAAGTGGAAAATTTAGCATGTTTAGTTTTATCCTTATAAGTTTTATGTATGCTAAAAAATTTAAAATTGTATCACTATGATTAAACTAAACAGTTCACAAAACTCATTTTTATATTAAAATTTGCAAATCTATGGAAAATATCGTGAAATATTTTCATAAAGAAGAACATTTTTATATGAAAAAAAAATGGAGTAACATAAATATAAAAACAACTATATTTCAAAAACTGCAACTGAGATAAAAAAAACGTTTCCAGCCAGTTTAAGGCTCAGCGTTTCTAAATCTATTAGAAAATATATATGACAAAGGCAAGTTCTGCAAAAAGTTGCAAATTCTTCACTGGTAATTTTAATAGTAGTGTCCGATTGAAGACTTCGGCCAGAAAAGGCTTTTTGACGGTATTCGGTATTTTAAAGCATTATGGACAAATTTTACAAATGTAAAAATGTTTTTTGGCCTTATATGGCTTGATGTGATTTTGAGTGTAAAATTTAAAGAAAAGTCTGGGGGGGTTATTATGTAATTCGATTCGAAAAGAAATTCGATTCGAACAAAATTTTCATATTGAAAATAAAGTAATAAAAAGTACTTTTTAACGGTAAAAAATTTTGAAAACGTCTAGACAACGATCTAGTAAATATGAAAAATAGAAAAAAGTTGGACTTTTAAGCACGGATATCATCTAACTAGAGTTTTAAAATTTTCGAATTCGAGCAAAAATTTTCGAATCGAATTACATAATAACCTCACTGTAGTTAAGCAATGAATTCAATAATCGGACGAATCGAAAAAACTTTCCCATAGATTTTTTTACTCAAAATTTAATCGAAACGACTCAATAAGTATGTTTTCAATATCAAAATGTGTCCACATTGTCTGCAAATACCAAAACACCGACACAATATCGTTTTTAGGCCAAAGTCTTCGGTCGGACACTAGTTAATAATCTGGTATGTGATGAATTTCCCTTTTGATCGAAATTGAAAATTTAATCGATAACCATTACTTTTACAAACCACATACTCGACTAAAACTTTCATCAATCGATTCAGTTAAATCAGGTATTTCAATTTATGGCATTTAATGTTATTTAAAATTGATATGTTGCGAAATTTTGATTTCCACCGAAAGTGAAATTCATCACACACCAGAATATATTTTTATATGAAGAACCTTTTTTTTGTTGTTGTTTGGTATATGGAAAATTAATTAAAAAATTTTAAGTTCTTTTCAAAATATTTCACGAAATTGTCAAATGGATTTGCAAGTTTAATACAAAAATTTGTTTAGTGGAATGTCTAGTTTATGTACAATGAAAAAAGTAATAAGGATAAAACTAAAAAAGCTAAAATTTCAACTTCCCTTGATATACCAGTGTGATATCTGATACAATCTCCGACATGATTATACTCAAATTAAACATAATTTTGTATCAATTTTTTTTCAATTTCAATTCAATTTTGCTCAAATCAGAAGAAAATATTTGATAGCTAGTGTTCACACTATGGTTAAGTTTGTCAAATATTTATATGAATGCAAATAATTTTGTTTGACCAAAATCAGCTGATTTGCTGTTTGACACACAAAAATATTTTGTGTTCGGATTACGGCAAAGTAATATTTCATGTTTTTTGTCAAATATTTGACTAATCTGAACGTACCTTTAGAATGTCTAGTTTATGTTCAATGAAAAAAGTTATAAGGATAAAACTAAAAAAGCTAAAATTTCAACTTCCCTTGATATACCAGTGCGATATCCTGATACAATCTCCGACATGATTATACTCAAATTAAACATAATTTTGTATAGATTTATATAAATAAAAAAAATCACAATTTTGCGATGAAATTTCGAAAATTTAAGCAAAATATACAAAAAAAAATGGTTTAAATAATGTTAACACAAAAACCGAGATATTTCAAAAACTGCAAATGACAAAGAAAAATTGTTTGCTAAATTTGGCCATCTGGTGTTATTTAAATAATCCTGAAATTTTTTATATAAATTTTTTATATTTTTTAATGTATATTGTTTTATAAAATTTGGCTTAAATATTTTCCATAAAATCAAAATATTTAATACCTAAATAATTAAAAAGAAAATATACAAATATTAAAAAAAATATATATATAAAAATTCTCTAAGAACCCCCTAAATAAAATATATAAAAATAATTACTTTTAAAGCCTTTAAATATAAATATGTCTGTCTGTATAAACGTATGCGTGTATTTTGTTTGTTAACATTTAAAATGTATGTCTTAAATATAAATATTTAAACTAAAAAAAAAAAAAAAAAATTTTTATCTTAAAAATTGTTATAAAAAAAAAAAAGTTTTCACACATTTTATATAAATACAAAAAAAAAATATATAAAATAAAAGCACCCACTTCTTTAAAATTAGCTAAACAAACAAAAACATTAAAAGCAAAAAAAAAATAAAATATACATAAAGTAATCAGTTTGTTTAAATTTTACTACAAATAAAAAACTTTAATAGAAAAAGTTACAATAAATAAAATAAAATAAAAGTTACAATAATAAAAGTTACAAAAAGTTACAAAAATATTTTAATTGCAAACAGATTAGTAACAGTTCGTTGTTAGAACTGTTACTAATCTGTTTGTCCCGGTTCACACACGGCAATTTTACTTGCGCAATTCTTGAGTTTATTATAGAAGAGGGAGGAAAGGAGAATGGAAGGGTTTACAGACTTGCCCGTACCGTACTCCAATTCCGTTTTGTTTTGTCATCCGCAATTTTCAACACAAACTAAAGAAAACGAAAATTGCTGAAACAAACTTTTCCTTTGTGCAAGTTCAAAGGAGAACTGAAGAAAAATTACGCAAGTAAAATTGCCGTGTGTGAACCGGGACTTTGCTACTAAAACATTTTATTAACATTATCTATTAAAATTTTTCATTTGCAGTAAAACTTAGTAACTTGTAGTTTAAGCAATCGAAAAGTCGTCATAATATTTAACATAAAAAAAAATAACAAACAAAATTAATCATGCTTGACACTTAAAGTGTCCTCTTTTTTGTATACATTATTTTAAATATACTAAAAAAAATTAATAATTAATAAAATTTACTGATTAATTCTATTAAATTTATTATAAATATTGTATAAATAAATAAAAAAAAAGTATGGTAACAAAAATTAAATAAAAGTGCGAAACTAAAAATTTAAAATAAAAAATTATTTAAAAAATAAGATTTACATATAAATTACATACACATTATTATAACAAGCATCCCATACATCATTCGAAATTACAAAAAAAAATTAATTTTTTATTTGCTTAAATTAAAATTTAAAAAAAAAATATAAGTAAAATGTTAAATCAAAACAAATAAAAATGAGTTTTATTTATATACTTACATAAGAGAAAGAAAAAGGTAAAAAAATATATTTATAATGCCTCTGGTCCCGTCCATCACGGATAATCGAGGCCCGACTGTATCACTATATTTTCAGCTTTTTCATTTGAATTTATCGTTTAAATTTTATATTTACGGCCCTTTATCAATTTTTAAATTGTTGTTTGTTTGCATTATTTTTTTTCTTTATTTTCATGTTTTTATTTGTTCCTCCTGTTTTTTGTGTTGGTTGCTTTTGATTTTCAAGTTTTTTATTTTCTTTTTTGTGCGGGATTGTCTAAAAATTTTTTGTAAAATACCAGGCGAACAGAAAGTTAATTTTTGTAGCAGGTGGATTTTGCAAAAAAAAAATAATAATGAGTGGGTTACCCTGTGAAAAAAGCATACTTTTAGGCGCGAAATTTTATTCGAATACAATAGATTATGTGTCACCCTGTTATAAAAAAGCATACTTTTAGGCGCTGTAGTTTACATATCATTAACAGTGATGGTATTTGTGTCACAAATGCCCCATTTTTGGTAAAAGTAAGGGCAGAATTGCCAATTTTACGTTTTTACAATTTGGGCAAAATTGTACAGGTATTCAATTTGAAAATGGGAGAGCTAGACATAAAAAAAAACATGCCATTTTCAAAGAATGTATTATGGAGGGCATATTTAGATTTTGTTTAAGCAGTATTAATAAAATAGTTTATACGTATTTATAAACTGGAACATATAAAACAATTATAATCGATTTGTTAATATGACTTAATTAAAATATCAAAGACTTTAATATTTATTAATTAAGTCAAAATACAGTGCACTCGCGATAATATGAAGTAATTAAAACCAAGCCAGTTCACTTTTGCAAGATTGTTCATATTTGCGAATGTCATCTAATTTACCTTTAAAAACGTTTTTTCCAATAAAAGTTTCTTACACTCAAAAAAAAAGTTTGTAAAGTCAGCAAAAAATTTTGCTGAGTCAGCAAAATTTTAGTCAGGAGGGTGCTAGCAAAAAAATTGCAAATGTCAGCAAAATCTTTTGCTGAAAATCAGCGAGCTGATTTTTATCAACAAAATTAGTAGATTCAGCAAAAGTTTTGCTAACACTTAGTGGATTAGAAATACAAAAGCCTTGCTAAAAATTAATAAATTTTTTGCTGAATTTTAGTAGACTGAAAATAACTCAAAAAAGATTGTAATTTAGTTAATATATTTGCTGAAAATCATAAAACATATTTTTGTGATTCTTTTAAAAATAATTTACAATAATTACGAAATATAAAAATTTTCATTTTCCCACATTGACGACATAAATTAATTTAATATCTGAAAATATATAGAAATAAATATATATAACATAACAAAAATTTTCTTTCAACTACTTACATCAACGGTTGTCTAAATGATGCTTTCTTTTAAAGGACGCATCTGCCGAAGATAATTATAAAAACGAAACGAAAAAATAAACAAAAACAAACGAAACAAAAAAAAAAAAACCTTTTTTTGCAATTAGAAAAAGGAACCATAAAAATCTACCTAAGATGTGTGTCTTTGTCTTTCGCTTTACTCTGTCTACATGTCTGTATATGTTTGTTTGCAATTTGACCACACTAGATTATTAATCTATTAACATTTATTATAGAAATACATATTAAATTTAAATATTTTCTTTTGTCTTTTATTTATTTAATAGACAATTATTTTCACAAGCCGGTGACAACGCAAAATTTAAGTTGTTTTAATCCTCAATTTTGTTTTATGTATGAAAAACAGACACAAAAATCTTCCATGGTTGATTTTTTTATATGTCTTATTAGAGTTGTACTTTTTAGTATCATTTTACTCTTTTCTACTACATCTTGACATGCCGCGACATCTGCTTCATTCTGCGTATATCTTTCAATCTGGTTGTCGTCCACACTATTAATGTGCTTATCAGCACAATTTTTTTTAGCAAAATTAATTAGTAAAACATTAGTATATTAGTAAAGCTCTAGTATAAAACAGTTAAGTGCTGAATAAGTATAACAAAAATTTTAGCTGAAAACACGATTTTAGGAAAAAAATTTGCTGATAAATAGTATACCTGATTTACAAGACGTTTTACTAACTTTTGTACTAACTTATTTTTTTGAGTGTATGTTAAATTTTGTATTTATTGTTTATTGGATTAAAAAAAAACAATTAATTTTTGAAAAAGAAACAAAATTTAAAAGTTATTATGCGAAAAATACGTTAAAAATACAAAAATAAGCTGTTCATATTTTAAAGCTTTGGCTTTTGGCTTTAAGTTGTTCATATTTTAGAGTAGTCAATGGAAGAAAAAAACGTTCATATTTTAGGGTGTTCATATTTTCGCGAGTGCACTGTATAGTTATTATAATTTTTTTAAGTCATAGTTATAAAAATGTTTGTTGTATTTTCTGAATTGAAGAATTAGACGCAGCAGGCAAAAAATAAAAATAAATCACGAGCGCCAATTTTTAACTATAAGTTGTTTCATTCCACAATTTTGTTTTAAGTATGAAAAACAGATACAAAATTCTTTCATGGTTGATTTTTTTATAAATCTTATTAGAGTTGTACTTTTAAGTATAATTTTTCTCGTCACATCTTGACATGCCACGAAATCTAATTCATTCAGCGTATATCTTTCAAGCTGGTTGTTGTCCAAGCGGGAGACTTTCCCCCTATTAGTCAATATTTTACCACGTTTCTGGGCCAAACTCCAACAAGTATCATACCAGGGAGTCATATCCAAAAGAACACATAGTAAAAATTTCAGTTTTATATCCCAAAGGGTTTGGTTAGGCCGCTAAGGCGGAGACTTTCACCTTATTGCCCCTCCCCGTAGGAATTTCCATAAATCCAGTCTTAGCGGACGTCTACGCTGGAGGATGTGCCTCCGTGCCAAATTTCAAGTTCCTCGCTCCAGCGGTACAGGCTAGGCGATGTTGAGTCAGTCAGTCAATAGTAAGTAACGTTATTATTTGATATATAAAGATAGATAATACGTCAACAATTAAGACCTATTCGAATTCCTACAATATTTTAAATTATCTAAAAATGTTAAAAGTGGCACGTACAATTTATCGCCGAGGTCTTGAAAGAAAGAAAAGAATAAAAGCCATTAAACTGATAACATAATTATATACACACAGAGAATGATGTAGGTAAAGCCAAATGAAATGACATTAAAATAATTATTTCTAATATTTAATCGCAATTATAATTGCAACTGTTATTACTAGGGCTCGGAAGTTAATGCATTTATAATCGTGTTTTATGTACATAAAATATGCATTAAAAATCCTGAAATATGCACTTAAAATTTTAAAAATATGCATTTATTATTAAATTAATCAACGTTTTCAACACTTTTAGCACAATTTTTGTATTTTTGTCCTAAAAATTGATTACAAAAGAAATTGTATTTTTCTCTTAGTTTTGTATTCGTGATGAAAAAAATGTAACACAAAAACATTTATAAATTTTTAAGAAAAAATAAATTCATAAAATATATAAATTTAGCAAAAACTCAGGTTTTAGTGAAATATCAAAAAATATTCTTAAAAACATTTTAATCCAAACTATGCATTAATTGCAACAAAAAAATGCCAAAATATGCATTAAAAATATACATTTATCGTAAAATATGTAAAAATGTGTATTTATAGCAAAATATGCAAACATATGCATTAACAATGCAAACATATGCATTAACTATGCAAACATATGCATTAACAATGTAAACATATGCATTAACAATGCAAACATATGCATTAAAAAATCGATGCCATTTTATTGCAAATTTTTTGATTCGCAAAGATATTTGTTTAACTATTTCTTCCTCCAGCTTCCTCCAGTTGTTTCATTAAATCAATTTTAATGAATGGTTTCATTGACCCAATGAAAATTTCATTAAGTATATGAAATTTCATTAAGTATATGAAATTTCATTAAGTATATGAAATTTTTTTCATTAATCCAAGCCTAATCGGTTTAAAAGTTTCATGTGTTTAATGAATAAAATTCATAGTTTGTATGAAATATCTTCGTTGATATTTAATAATTTGCATTTTTATGATTATTTTAGCATAGCATGGTGGTTATTGAGATATTATCATTCGTTGATATTTTCTGGTCCAATTTTAATTTATTTCTGTTTTTATTGTTTTATTTTTACAAAATTGTTCAATCTTTCTTTGCATTTTTTATAATTTGTGTTAAAAGATGACATATTTTCTTATATGTCGGTACAAAATATGTAATTTTTTATCGATCTGGCTTGGAATTCTGTAGAACGATCGACGATTATAGTCCACTTTTTGTAGTTAAATTACGACCATATTAGATAAAAATGTTAAATATTGTTAACAATGTTGTTAAAAACGTTTCTGTGTAACATCGTCAAAACGATAACAATTTAGGTCTCGTTTTGAACAAAACTATGTCGTTTTTCTTAGAGAATCTGTTCCCTGGTATTTAGTGACCAACTATTCAAATTTGTCAAAAATTGTTAGGTCTAGGCAAAATTTAATGTATCTATATCAAAGTTTTGTTTCTGTTTAAAAGAAATTTTTCAGTTTTTTTTAATTTCAAAATGATAGTACAAAAAAATTTTTTTTTTTCTTATTACAAGTCAACATTTTTATTGATAAAAATTTTAAAATTTTTCATTGCCTTAATGAATTTTTTTTATGAAGTTATGAAAAAATCATAAAAAATTTTAATGAAAAAAATGCCAATATTAATGAATTTTCATTCAGTTAATGAAAATTTTCATTAAACCAATGAATCGATTTTAATGAAATCGTTTCATTAATATGTACTATGTACAAATGCGGCCAAATTTTTCGATATTTTGTTTTATGATTTAGGGCTGTTTTTTAAATATTTTTCTTGAGACTGAACAACTATAACTTTGAAAAATTGAAAAACAACTGTTATTATTTTTAAAAACAATAAATAATGATTACTACACAAATAGCTGTCATGTAGTAGCTGTCAAACATTTTTAAGTGTACCTATGTTAAGTTCGGTCAGTAAAATATGTTGGCAAAATAAATGAAAATAACAATTAAAATAACTGATAACATAGTAACTTACAATATTTTTTTGAGTGTATTACTCGTACATATATATTTACCGTTAATTTGAATGGTAATATTGTAGACAGTGGCGTAGCCAGGATTTTGTTTCAGGGCGGGGGAGATATATTTTGCATAAAAAATTGCAGATAGTTTAAAATATCGAAACGTAACATTTTCTTCAAAGTTTTAAAGGTTTGCAGGTTGCCAGTGCTTACAGGTTGCCACCCGCCTGTATATCGGCCTTTCAACGGTGTAATGCCCTAAATTCCGGCTGGAATCGACGTTACAAGAGTAGTTTGCATTTTTGGTGATTACAAATCAGAACACATACATATCAGCTGTATGGAGTATAAAATGTGCTGCTGGAGTATAAAATGTGGAGTATATAGTGGGCGTAAAAGTGGGCGTGGTCAAAAAAAGTAGCCTATTAATCATGCCAGAGTACCAGTTAAATGCTGTAAAAATTTCAGAAAGATCGGTCCAGAGGTCTGGTCTTCTATAAGGTACAAACAAACAAATAAACAAACACACATTCCATTTTATATATGTATATTGAAAGCAGATTAATTATAATTTAAGGTAAAATGGGGCGAAAAAGGGGGATTTGGTAACAAAAAAATTTATGGCTACCTTACCTGTAGATAAAAAGTGTATAAAACTTTACGTAAATACATATTACAAAAAAAGTATTTTGTATAGCAAACATTGTTAGTGGTATAAGTATCTGAATTAAAACAAAAGTGGGCGGTGAAGTGGGCGTGGTTCATAGTTATATGGCGACGTTAAAAGTATTAAGAGCAATATACTACCAAATGAAAAAAAATCAGTTGGAAGGAACAAATTTGTACAGAGAACAAAAAGTTTAAAACTTTCAAACAAAATTTTGCGTGAAAAGGGGCGTGGCATAAGAAATGTTTATTTCTACCTTGCCTGGAGTATAATGTGTATACAATTTGAAGTAAATCTGTTAAAAACTATATGGGAGCAATTACATAATTTTAAAAAAGTGGGCGTTAAAGTGGGCGTGGTCGATAAAAAAGTAGCCTATTAATCATGCCAGAGTCCCAGTTAAATGCTGTGAAAATTTCAGGAAGATCGGTCCAGAGGTTTGGTCTCCTATAAGGTACAAACAAACAAACAAATAAACAAACACACATTCCATTTTATATATATAATAGATAGAAGATAGATAGATTGAAAGCAGATTAATTTTAATTTAAGGTAAAATGGGGCGAAAAAGGGGGATTTGGTAATAAAAAAATGTTACCTGTAGAAAAAAAGTGTATAAAACTTTAGGTAAATACATATTACAAAAAAAGTATTTTGTATAGCAAACATTGTTAGTGGTATAAGTATCTGAATTAAAAAAAGAGGGCGGTGAAGTGGGCGTGGTTCATAGTTATATGGCGACGTTAACAGTATTAAGAGCAATATACTACCAAATAAAAAAAAATCAGTTGGAAGGAACAAATTTGTACAGAGAACAAAAAGTTTAAAACTTTAAAACAAAATTTGGGGTGAAAAGGGGCGTGAAAGGGGGCGTGGCGTAAGAAATGTTTATTTCTACCTCGCCTGGAGTAGAATGTGTATACAATTTGAAGTAAATATGTTAAAAACTATATGGGAGCAATTACATAATTTTAAAAAAGTGGGCGTAAAAGTGGTCGTGGTCGAAAAAAGTACCCTATTAATCATGCCAGAGTCCCAGTTAAATGCTGTTAAAATTTCAGGAAGATCGGTCCAGAGGTTTGGTCTCCTATGAGGTACAAACAAACAAATAAACAAACACACATTCCATTTTATATATATATATAAGATATAAGATAGAAGAAGATAGAAGAAGATGTTCAAAAAATGACTAACATTTGTAGTAAAAATGAACCACGTGATAGTTAAAAATAAACATTTATACATTTATTTTTTTTATTTTTTTAAATAACTAAAAACTACTGTAAAAAATTAATGTAAAATCATAAAACAGTCATTTGATGTGGTTTGTTTTTTTAAATGAACTACAAGGTTAGTAAAAAATTTAATGTGTTCTACAAATGACTGACATTTACCTTAAAAATAAAGAAACTGTATTACAACCCAAACAACTACATATTTTTAAAGCAGAAGTTCCCTGAGTGTAGGTATGTTGGAAATTCTCGTTAATTCAATTGAAATAATTTTGTATTTTCACAAACTCTTTTTGTAAAAAATTTTATGGGAATTATTGGACTGTTTTTGAAAGACAAAAAATAATATTCGAAATTTAACTGCCAATATTTAACTACTACCGAAAGAACGTATATTTAATTCCAAAAATCCATTTGAATGAAGGTTGCCACCTTAGAAGGATTCCAGGTTGCTATCCCTGATATCAACTATTTTTAAACAAACATTACAAGATTAGACCAAAAAGCCGCTAAAAAACACTACATTTACCAACAGTGAAAACGTTTACCAATTTGTTCGCTAGATTAACAAAAAATGTTACAAACCTTTTTTATAAGGTCTGTTTTTCAAAAACATGTTATAAAAATAATACTTAACCTTTATATAATGACAACACACTTCACAATGTTTTTCGTTTGAGTTTGAAAACGTCTTTTTCAGACAATTGCAATTAATACTATAATAAATATGCAATTTTATTTAATTTTAATTGTGAAAGGCATGGTAGAGAAGAATGAGTGTATTTTCTAAAAATCATAACTACATTGTAAATTTTCAATTTTCCGAATCAGACTTCGCAGTTTCTGGTATTGAACCTTCGTCAGTGACCCTGTTTTTTTTTTTTTTTTTGAATAATGTAATATTTGTTATGTTTTTATTTGTTCGATTGCGTTTATATGAAATTTTCTGTGCAATCACTGACCGTGGTATAGATAAACTGATTTCCATTCAATTAATTTCTGATTGTGTGACATTCACTTTGTCATTTAAATTGCAGTTAAAAAATAAATATTTAGCGTTTTGTTAGTTTTTGTTTTTATATACATCGAGATTATTTTTATGTTATTTTTAATTTATTACGGGCTTTTAACTTACAAGACGAGTGTATATTTACAAAAATAAAGCAAATCAAACATATTAGCTAGGTTGATACTAGTATTTCAAGCTGACTAAAGATCTCATCAGAACCATAAGTTTTAGAAAAGCTAGAGCATCCAGAATTGGCAGAGCTTTAACAAAAAACCTATTAATCATCAATTTTGCTTTATTTTTGTCTTCTTAGTAATCAAGCACGAGTTTAGGGTATTTCCTAAAAAGCATTAAGACGTTACTAAACTCTGAAGACCAAAAATGTTCTATTTATATAAAACAGGGGTGCCCAAGGCCTATGCGCTTGGTGCTCATTTGTTTTTGTAAAAGCACTTAGCTATAGGCTGTGTGTTTTAATACACATATAGAGCGCTCAGCACTAGCAATACGAAATACACAAACAACTTTGTCTTATTAGTTTTTTTGTCGTTCTTCACTGTATACACGCAAGCGCAAAGCAACAACACTTTCGTATGCTTTGCTGGTAAACATTGAAATATTTTTTTCTTTTTTCTTTGTATGTATTGGTTTTTACAACAAAAAATATTGAATAAAAATTAGTTTTTCTTTAAATGTATTGGTGTTTGCTCTTCCATAAGGAACTTTTGGGCACTCCTGATATATGTTTAGTTTTTACTCTGGCTCAAGTAAGTTTACAGTTTTGTTAGTTTTTTGTTTTTATATACATCGAGATTATTTTTATGTTATTTTTAATTTATAACGAGCTTCCAAACTCCATATATTTACAAAAATAAAGCAAATTAAAAATATTAGCTAGGTTGATACTAGTATTTCGATCTGGCTAAATATCTCATATTTTTAGTTAGTTTTTTTTTTACATTTTCATTATGGCAGCGCGACCCCAGAACAACCCCACTTTTAAGAATTTTGATTCATTGCTCGACACAACTGAAGCAGCCAATTTCAAATTAAAAAGCGTATTCGCAAGCGTTTTTTTTTTAATCAGATTTTTAGAACAAGATGTAGACTCGAAACCACAAAGCAGAGAATCGAATATATTGGGTGCATGGAGTATAATAACTTTCCGCAAAATCTAAGAAATATTGGAAGAATTTTAGCTTTTAAATCCTCTTTAAAAGAGCATTTCTTAAACAATTTGGAAATGCTTTTAATGTTATAATTTTATATAAAAAAAAATTTATGTAAACTTTAAATAAAATTTTGAATATTATTAATTTATTACTTGATAAAATTTAATGCCAACTCGCCTCAACAGTGTCATATGACGCTGAGGCAAACTTAATTTTGTAATAAACTTTTTGTTAATAAATTAATAAACTAAAACAAAGAAAAAAATGTGTATTTATATGATAATATGTCTCTATATGATAAATTTTTCAACAAACCTGATGCTGTAAGAATCAAACCTTCGATCTTCATAAATTACAAACGTAATAATACCAAGTCATGACCGCTTAGCGATCACGCCCAAGTATGGCCTCGAATGTAATGCAGCTAAATTGCAGTTTTCTTTCCTATTAGCTTTTCTATTATTGTATATTATACTCAAAAGTGACAACACTTACACTAACAAACACAAATATTCTATTTTTAGATTTTTGTTTATTTTTCTAATCTCCTCCGTCTCTATTTCACAATGTTATCAGATTGACGTATAGTTTTTACATTCAGTGTTGACAACTTTTGCGTTTTCAAGTTGAGACATCGCCACAGGTCAAATTTTTATAATGTATTTAGTACAGTGTTATGTTAACGTCATATAGACATTCGAAATTAGTTTTTAATTAATATGCATTTGACAAATTTAATTTAGAAATGTTGAGGTTAAGGAGAAGAATAACCGTTTTTTTTTATTTAAATTATAAACGCCATTTATTTTTAAATCGGACTAGACTAGTTTCTGCCTTTTTATGGACAGGCGTCATCAGTGATTTTCCATTTTTATATTGTATTATTATTTGTGTATTTATAATTGTCAGATTGTCGCTATATGATAAATTTTTCAACAACCTGCGGCTGTAAGAATCAAACCTGCGCTCTTCTTACATTACAAACGTAATAATACCAAGTCATGAATGTAATGCAACTAAATTTTGATTTTCGTTTTATCAGAGCTAAATTTTATTTAAATGAAAAGCTAAAATCAGCATAAATCAAAGATTTTTTATGCAATAAATAGAATAATAAAATTAGTAAACCTTTTTCTAAAACTACTAAAAATAAGTTCAAAACTATTATATGTTGCAGGACTATGTTGTTAAAATTTGTAGCTTTTTTTGTTAAATCTACAATCATTCAATTTGTTAAATCTACAATCATTTTGTTATACGCCACTGAGTGTAGATACAAACTTTTATCTACAAAACGATTTATAAATATTTAATAGTAATTCATATGCGATACAGTGTAAACACATTTGACAGCAAATACGGGAATGACTGAATATTGACTAGATAGGTAAATAATTTGCATACAATAACTACAAGAAAGAAAAAAATTAATCAAAAAATTATAAGACTACAACGGGACGTAATACAAATTTATATTCTGAAGGTTTTCTTGAACTGTTTCAAGGATTTATTTAAATTTTCACTTCTAAAAAAGTAAAAATAATTAAAATGTTTGCTAAGTTAGCAAAAAAAACTGTACACTCAGAAAAGGTCTGCAGTTTTTTTTTTTTTTTTTTTTTTTTTAAAGAGAAGCAACACTCAGGAAATTCTTCCTATTAATTAATGTGTTGCTTTCTTTGGAAAGGGGATAGTGGAGAGATGAAAGCTGGTGAAGGGCGTCAAACATGGCAACACTGTAATTGCGCGAGATGATAAGTCTTACACTGTTGTTGCTCGCCACCTGATGTAGAGGTGGCGAATTTATTGAAGCTTTTTGTTTCATAACCCTGATTCATTATTTTACTTCGGTGGCGTTAAGTGCTAAGGGAACACCGAAGGTGGGCGCAGCGATACATATAAGTGATAGAAAACTCATATAAATTATTTTTCTAAATTGATGTTGTCGTCACCGGGAATCGAACCCGGGACCATCTATGTAACAGTCCAACGCGCTAACTATTACACCACAACGCCCACTTTCGTAGCTACTATTCTCGTAAACTACATGAAAATTTCAATTATTTTACGGAAATAAATTTGGTGCAGACTTTTAAAACTTTACAAAACAAACGAAATCATTCGTAGCCACACAGAAAAAATTATGGGCCAAAAATATCTAATTAATCGATTGTTTGAATATCAATGGCAATTTAAACAATTTTTTTAATTGATTCAATTAAAAAATTTATTGAATTTACTAATATATCCATACAGTGCTGACAACGTGTAAACAAAATTTTTAAAAATTTGGCAAACTATTTTTTTTTTTTTATTTTATTTAGATTAAATAATCAAACAAAGGTTTAATTGTAACAATATATTATTTAATTTTTAAATAAAAAGAAAAAAATCGCAAATGATTAACTTTTAATAAGTTGTATAGTTTACCGATTTCAAATACACGCAAAATCGTAGTTATTTCACTAGAGTTTGCAACACTCTTTTTGTTGAGATATTCGTGTACGCACGAAAACTTAATTTAGTTTCGTGTTTTATCTGTGGTAATAAAAGTGCACATGTGGATTTAAATAAACCTTATCGAAAAAGGACAATTAAACTATTATTTTTGTAAATAATTAAATTTTCAATGAGTATAAGTGTCATTAAACTATCATTTTAAAGTTGTGTGTGATTTTTTTAAGAAAGCAATTAAATTACAAGAAAAAGTTCAAGACAAGACAAGCAAAACAAAAATTTTGTCTTTACTTTTATTTGTTTTCTTATAATACATTTTTATATTAAGAAGCTTTAATTTTATTATAAATAACATGTTAATTTAATTTACAAACCTACATTTATTTTTTTATTTAATGGGCGGCATATAACAAAAATAAAAAATACGAGTTTTCAATTAAAACTAATATTGTTTTCTTCTCAAGTTTCAATTAAAGGTTTAATCAATTTAACTAAACTTTTTAATTGAGGTTGTAAAGAAAAGCAATAACTCTTTTAATTGATATTATTATTATTTTAATTGAAAGAGTTTTAAAAAAACTGTCTGCAAATTTTCTTAGTTAATACTATCATTTCAGTGGTAGGTGCAAAATCAATTAAAATATTAATTGATTCAATAAAATTTTTAATTGAAACCCGTTTTTAGTTTTTTCTGTGCACTTTTTTCGTACTATGTAAGAAAGTTTCTTTTATTTTACGAAACAAATATTGTAAAGATTATTACAATTTTACGCAACTCACTAAATAATTTCGTAAAATATAAAATTTCGTTAGAAATTAATTCTAATAATTAATTACGATTGTCATTATATGACGTCAGTATATGACGGTTAAAAAAATTTTTAATTTAAATTTTCAAAATAAAGTTTTTAATAACATTTTGAGATTTACATAAAGCTTTTTGATTTCGAACTAGTTAAACTTCGGTTCCAAAAATCTTATACTACACCAAAATTCTAAAAATGTAATACTACACCATTTCCATTTGAAATTGAGAGCTTTCCATGTTAAAGATTAAAAATAAATATTGAAAGATTAGATTTTCCATATGAAATTGAGAAAAAATCAAATTAAATTTAGATTTTCCATTTAAAATTGAGAAAGGCACAAATGAAATTGTGACTTTCTATTTGTTATTGAGAAAAGAACAAATGAAATTTAGATTTTCCATGTAAAATTGAGAAAGGCACAAATGAAATTGAGATTTTTGATTTAATATTGAGAAAAAGCACTAATGAAATTGAGATTTTCCATATGAAATTTAGAAAATAATTCAGAATTCGGAAAAAAACCAACTAATATTGATATTACTGATATTACATTTGAAATTGAGAATAAACCAAATAAAAATTGGGTTTTGTAATTTGAAATTAAGAAAAAAAAAACAAATGAAATTAAGAAAAGTACAAATGAAATTAAGAATTGGTTTTAATCGTATTAAAAAATATATATTATGATGTCCCTTAACCCTCAAACCGGCCTAAGATTTTTTGCAATGAAATTTGTACCACTTGTTCGGCACGAAAAATACACAATGTGTTCTTCTACCAAAATTTGTTTCGTTGCCTATTTTAGGAGATAGCGAATTTAAGGCGAATCTCAAAAACTTATAGTATATGAAAACGAATAAGTTCAGGCATAAATTATTCGTCTTACCAAGATATAACTACAGTCCAAAAATTGCTCTGTTTGTGCTTTTACTGAAGAAGATATGGCAATTTTCGTTTTTCGAAAAACGCGAAATTAGCTTCAACATATATTAGCTGGATTCATGTAATTTTAGATTTCTTTTGAAATAGCTTAAAACATTTGGCTCACTTATGGCCAATTTAAAATATCCTGCCTGGAGGCGGGCTTGCCGGTTAAATGTTAAGAGCAATGTTCATTTATAAATGGATATACTGAACTACTAAATCCCATGTTAAATTGATGAATGGGTGATCACTATACAACCATCAAAATCTGTCCGTCATTTTAACAAATTGTTTAGTAAATGTATTTTTTGACGTATATCTATTTGTTGATTGTTATTTTAACGAAATATCGTCAAATGTATTAACAGAAATTAGTTATTTTAACAAATTTAATTAATCAAATTTAATAATTATTTTGTTGTTTTAACAATGCTCTTTATTCAATTTAACAATGCCCTTTATTTAATCTATTCGTATTTGGTCTCTTTTTTATTAATTTTTAATTTTATATTTCTATATCTTTGATATTTTATAAATTAAAATGTTTAATAATATACGTCTTTAAAATTAAAAATTAAAATGTGGTACATACCCAATTTTTTTGCAAATTAAAATATCAATGAAATAAATTATGTATATTTTTAATTAGTGTCCAACCGAACAAATCGGCCAGAAAATGCAATTGGTCTGTATTCGGTATTTTAAAGCATTATGGAAAAATTTGGCGGATGGAAAAATGTTTATTGGGCTGATTAGATGCTATTTTGAGTGTCAAATTTGAAGAAAAGTCTGTAGTTAAGCAAAGAATTTACTGCTCGGTCTCAGAAAGTTCGGCCAAATTGAAAATAGTTTGGCGGCCGATCTTTTAACTTTATAGCTAAACTTTGGCTTTTCTCTTAAATTTTATACACAAAATCGAATTAAATCGGCTCAACAAACATGTTTCCAATACCAAAATTTGTCATCACTGCCTCTAGATATTGTGTGTACCAATAGAAATAAATTGGGCTCTGGTGAACAGAATTCTGATGCACGCAAAACAATTCGCCAAAGATGATAAATCTTTTTAAGCTAAATCGTTATTTCACAGCAAGGATGTCACTGAAGAAACAATAAAAGCTAAAAAAAGGCTGGAATTTAGAAAAAAGTAAAAATATTAATAAAAAACAGATCGTTTTTTAATGATATTAATAAAATATCAATTTGTATAAAATACCATTTAATAAACCGTTATATTTATTAACATTGATTGATTAGATCAGAAGTTATATTGATTTATTCGTGCACTAGTTTCACTGATATCACTCCTTACATATTAGCATACTTTTTTTGTGACGCCCACAGTTTTAAACATTATATTTATAATTAGCAGGGACAGGAACTTCATGCACTTAAAAACTGTGTTTTAGGCGATTATATTATGCATGAAAAATCTTAAAATATGCACTCAAAATCTTAAAATATGCACTCAAAATTAGACAAATATGTACTTTAAATTGTTTTTTTTTTTTTAAGTTTATCAAAAACAAAAAACAACATAAAATTATAAAACTTAACAAAAAGGAATTAAGTTTTAATTCAATCGCATTGTTTTCTTAAAATACAAAGTATAGTTCGCGAAATAACCAAAGCATACAAACTGAAAATCTATTTTTTTCGTTGTGGTGTAATAGTTAGCGCGTTGGACTGTTACACGGATGGTCCCGGGTTCGATTCCCGGTGACGACAACATCAATTTAGCAAAATAATATGTATGAGTTTTCTATCACTTATATGTATCGCTGTGCCCACCTTCGGTGTTCCCATATCACTTAACCCCACCGAAGTAAAATAATGAATCAGTTATATGAACCAAAAAGCTTCAATAAGTTCGCCAACTCTACATCAGGTGGCGAGCAACAACTGTTGTAAGACTTATCATCTAGCGCAACTGCAGTGTTGCCATGTTTGAAGCCCTTTATCTTTCACCACCTTTCATCTCTCCACTATCCCCTTTCCAAAGAAAGCAACACATTAATTAATAGGAAGAATTTCCTGAGTGTTGTTTCTCTTTAAAAAAAAAAAAATTGTAAAATATTAGAAAATTTCTAATAATTTGAGAAAGGAGAAAAATAAATTTTCATTTCGTATGCTTTGGTTCTTTTGCAAACTGTATATAGATATGAAATAAACTTAAACTTTTTTTTATATAAATAAGTTGTTTTCATATTTTGAAACGAAAAATTTATTATTAGTCTTTCGCCCTGTTTCTATAACACGTTTTGCTTCACGTTCGTCTAAAAACAATAACAAAATACGAACGTGTTGTAGAAACCAGGGGTTTGTTAATTCTTCTGTTGTGTATTGATTTTCTGAGTTTTCTGAGTATCACAATGTGTTGAAACCAAGCCATATCCACATCTCTCTTCTAAAAAGCTGAACCGGGATTTTGAGAGTTTCGAAACAAAATACCAAAAAAAAAACGTGAAAAGAGAGGCACTTTGGATTAACTATTTTTCATCTTTTTATTTTTTTTTTTATTTTAGAATTGTTTTGCACAATTAACACAAATTTTTAATTGAAGAGGTTATTGTAAAAACTTTATAAGCCACATATATTTTATTGCTGATTTTATCTGTTTTCTAGTCATCTATTGATGAATATTTGATAAAAGCCTTGCTTGTGCACTTAATGCAAGTATCTAGAGAATAAAAGACCTGCAAAAGTCGTACTTTATGCATTAAATATAAACTTTAAAGGCAAAACTCAGTAAAAATTAGTATGTGTCTTATCAAGTTTTTACAATAAGCCCTTCAATTATTTACAGTAGTGGTCAAAACATTTGGAACTGAGATCGCATTTGTTGTTTTCATTGATTTATTTTCTTCAAATCACACTTAGTTACTAAAATTTATTTTTTACATATTCTTCATACATTGTTTTATGTTAAACAAATAAAAAAAATTAATTCTGTTAAATGAAAACAACAAAAAAATTAATATAATAGATGTATTTAAAATGCAGGTGTTCAAAACATTTGCAACTCTCATTATTCTTACTCTTAACGAAACAATTTATACTAACAAATGCTAGGATATAACGGTAATCGCATTCCTTTTTAATATGAGATTCTGGCCGTTACATTTTTTAAACAAATTTATTATAAATTTAGTTCTTTAATAGTTGCAATAAGATGTTGGAAGCATAAACATCGTTAGAAGAATTTTTGTAAAAAATGGCAGGAAATAAATACAATTCTGATTTTAAATTAAAAGTTTTAAATGATTTTCAAAATGGACTTTCCCAAAAAGAAATATCTATAAAGTACTCCACACAACTCATAGAGGTGGAAGACCCCGTATTACATTTGTAAGAGAAGATCGGAAAATCAAGCATTTTTTACGAAATATCCGAAAACAGTTCCCAGAGAAGCTAAAACTGAACTTTTAATAGATGCCAGTCTTCCCACCATTAAAAGAAGAGCCCGAGAATATGGTCTTAGAAGTTATAGATGTACAAAAAAAAACCGTTTGTGTCGGAAAAAAATCGAAAAGCTAGGCTTAACTTTGCACGCACCCATGTGAACTGGACTCAACAGCAATGGAAAAATGTATTGTGGTCAGATGAGTCTAAATGCAACCTCCGGGGATCAGATGGAAGAGCCAATGTTCGAAGACCACTAGTGGAAAAGTTTAATCCCAGATACACAACTGCCACCGTGAAGCAGTGAGGTAGAAACATTATGGTGTCGGGGTGTTTTTCAGGAAATGGGATTGGCCCAATTCACCGCATTACTAGCACAATGACGGCCACAATCTATAGAGATCTTTTGAGTTCAGTTATGCTTCCGTATGCTGAATGGGAAATGCCACTCTCATGGACCTTCCAGCACGACAACGACCCAAAACACACGGCGGGGGTTGTAATAGTTTGGCTGCAGGAAAAAAATTAGTAATAATATGCAATTATATGCATTTTAAGCAAAATAAATAAAAATATGCAATTAAAATATACCTCTAAAGCTAAATATGCAAAAATATACATTTATAGCCAAATATGCAAAAATATGCGCTAACAAATCGATGCCATTTTAACGCAAATTCTTTGAATCGAAAAGATATTTTGTTTACGCTATTCTTAGACTTTAGGAAAAAGAAATATGCATTTGCATGAACTTCCGGTCCCTGATAATTAGCAATGATTTCTGAACAGATAAAAGTACGTACATACTCGTAACAAACAACCAACAATGAAAAGATTTTTCTAAAAACCTTAACAAATTAAAAGTCAATAACTTTTAAAAAAAAAATTACCAACCAGCAAAAATAACTATAACATGAATTTATACACAAACCAAACATTTAAAATTATTTCCCCTAGATAAAAACTAGCAACAAATACATAAAGAGTGTAAACGAAAATTGTTTTACAAATTTAAATGTTTATTATAGAAAAACTAAAAGCAGTATAAAAAAAGTTGATCATCAAGTTTTTAAATTAAAAAAAAAAAGTTTTCCACTCTTTGCGAGATGGATCGAATTTTAGAATTCTCGCTATAAAAGTCCTTGTTAGGTTTTGTACAGTTATTCTTGCATGTATTTCCACTGTACAACTTTAGCGAATTGTTCCTACACTCATAATAATCCATGTTAACCCTTTAATCGACAAGCCCGCCTCTAGGCGGGGTATTTTTAATTGGCCATAAGTTCGCCAAAAAAGTGTTTTATTATAAAAATTTAAGCTATATCGATAGAGAACGAAGTTAGCCACATATTTTGCGAAGTAATGTTTTGTGTACATGTCATGGTTTGGAAGCGAGAAAGCGGTATAGTTAAAATTTTCAGTAATTTCAAAAACTAAATATTTTGAAACAATCACAATTTTGAAAAGTCCTTAAAACACATTTCTGTTAACATGAAACCATTCATATTCCACACAAAGGAAGATTAAAGCTTAAACTTTTGGAAAATACTCTAAGTTTGTTCCAAGGACATACAGGACTTTAAAAGGATACATATAAAGGACATCATCTTAACTTGAAAACGAGTGGACGGATTTTTATGAAATTTGGCAGAAATATTATATTTGATAACACTATCAAAGCTTCAAAGTTTCGTCAATATATATTAAAGTTAAGGTTCGTTTTCGCTCGATTTCGCGTTTTTCGAAAAACGAAAATCGCCATTTCTTTTTATCTAAAAGCTCAAAAAGGCTAATTTTTGGACTGTTGTTATATATTTGTAAGAAGAATAATTTATGCCTTAACTTTTTAAATTTTATAGGTTAGTTTTTGAGATAGCCTCTAAACCTATTTTGACCCATATCGCCTAAAATAGGCAACAAAAAAAATTTCGCTAAAACAAAATATTATTTATTCTCGTGCCGAACAAGTGGAATAAATTTCAGTCCAAATAAGCTTACGCCAAACACACAAAACAACGAAATCTTTCGTAAAATGCACAAATTTTCGTTTATTTTACAAAATTGTTGGTTATTTTGACATTTTTCTGTATTTTAACGCATGGATTATTACACAGGCCTACAAAAAAAATTTTTGTTTGGTGCCTCTAATTCTATGTTATAATTTGGTTAATTAGTCCGCAAGACGTCATGGTTAGCTGTCAAAATCGTTCAGGTTTGTATCGATCGGTCATAACCTAAAAAATGTATTTTATTATACTTAATGTCATTATAGAGCAATTCCATATGAAAGCGATCACCTTTTGGACGACCCCTCTCCGATTTTAAAATAAATAGTCTCAATCGATTGCCCAGCAAAAAATAATGTACCTACATAATTTTTTTTTATAGTGACTGGTTTAGTGGTGGTGTGCACCACTGTCATGTGACAAAATTGAAGAATTCTTCATAAGGTACCTGCCCAGGTACACGTGACTATGTTATCACACGTGAAGATGGAGAAAAAGTACACAAGCAGCGCAGATTATTATTATGTATATTATGTATTTCTTTAATAGGAAAATTTGCGTGAACTACTGGTCATAAAATGTTTTTTAAAGAGGGACTTAGTTGGTTACTGCCAATAAGCCGACCACAGGTAATAAAATGTTTAGTAAATTTTTTAAATTACCAGGTAATAAATATTTCGCCATATTTATGGAAAATCCGTGTTTTATGACTTGTTTCTGCACGTGTCATTTTAGGCGAAATATTTATTACCTGGTAATTTAAAAAATGTACAAAACATTTTATGACCTGTAGCCTCAGTCGGGTTTGGTGTGCCATTACATGCCACTGCTGCTATTAGCCATGGATTTATGGCCGATCTTGTGAAGGCAGGCAGACCATATTCACTAGACACTCAACTTGGGGCTCTTAAAAAAATATAGATTTTTTCTTCATAAATGTATTTTTAAATGTAAAATAATTTTTAAAATGTATTTTTAATAATAAAATAAAATAATGTTAAATAATTAAAAATAATTCAATTATAAAAAATATAAAAACAATTAGAACAAGGTGGTCTCTTAAATGCTCTTCTCCTGTCCAAACAAGGAGTCGGGGCCCATTTTTTATTGCTGATTCTTAAAGCAAAAATTATGAGGAATCCAAAAAAAATAAAATTAGCCGGAAAATTTAGGAGCTTCTGTGGAAAATCGGAAAATTTAATTTTCATGGGAAAATTTAATTTTCATGGGAAAAAAGGTAAATTTCTGAGAAAAATTAGGAAAATTTTATTTTTCAATTAAAGCCTGATTCAATACCTTTCCAACGAGCTATCACTCGTTGCGATCGCTTTAGTAGTTTTTTTAAACAACTTTCAATGAGGTCCCTTATGAAGAATTCTTCAATTTTGTCACATGACAGTGGTGCACACCACCACTAAACCAGTCACTATAAAAAAAAAAAAAATATGTAGGTACATTATTTTTTGCTGGGCAATCGATTGAGACTATTTATTTTAAAATCGGAGAGGGGTCGTCCAAAAATTTGCCAATTTTGATCGTTTTCATATGGAATTGCTCTATAGTCAATTAATTTCTTTGATTAAATGATAATATCGATATGCCGTCGTCGAGAAGGTGTTGTGTAAATAATCCAAATACATTTTGTTATATTTGTGGTGAATATGTAGTAAAAAAGTTTAGAAAACCTATAACAGATGCAGTGAAGAAGACATGCGTTGATTACTTTAATATCCTTGCGAAATCTCGAAAACTACACGTAGCATTAAAAAAGTAAGTATCAATTTTTTATCAGGGTACCGAACGTACTTGAAATCTGTTTTATTTTTAGCGGCACCAAAATCATTGTAGGCCTGTGTTATCAGTGTATTTGTTCATATTTTTAAATTCTAAGACCTTTGTGGAAATTCCCTACCTTTGGCACAGCAACAAGTGGTGTTCATCAGTTTTCATGTTAGTTTGCCTTTAACGTACAAACATAAACCATCCTTGGTAAAAATAGTTATATCTTATCATATGTAATATGATTAAGACATATCTGACTTTGAATGGAGTCACATTACGGCTTATGTCATTATATACAAATACATCTGATAATTTTTATTGAGAGAATTTTTTATATGGTATGAGATATTATTATATGTCTACAAATCTTATTCCATATATAACTACATAAGCCATATAATAAAAATCCAATATATGTAGTGATCGATATGATTATATATGGTCCGATGCTTAGCTTTATTAAAGTATAACTGACGTCATACTGAAAATTTGTTCCTTCCTAAAGTTTTTCTTGATAATTTTTAAACTTTTCGTTGTTTCATTTAAACAAAAATGGGTCTTGAAAAAATTTTGATTTCTTGAAATTTAAATTTTCAACTTAAATATTTTTGAGCATAGCTTCATGTCACAAAAAGCATACCTAATATAGACTCAAATTATATAAAGTATTTATATCCAATTTGATATAATTTAAGGTCCCGGATATGGAAAAATTTCGGATAAAATTGTATAAAATTAAATCTAAATTGATATAATTAGATACAGTTAAATGACCGATTTTTCGGATCAATTTGTATGTGTTTATATAGGGAAATTTATCAAATGAGATGTAATTATATTAGACTCCATATTAAAATTTTAACGCAGTATTCTACTGGTTCTCACGTTAAACCAATAAAGACCAAATTTTACCAGAAAACTGATATATTAATTTGATTACTATTTCCGATCAATATTTACCCAGTCAGAAACTGCCAGTGGTATACCACTGGCTAACCAAGGAATTGTAAATAAATTACTGACAGAACACTTCTTTGAGACGCTTTGCCAGCGTTTCTAAAAAGCGGTTTGTCATTATTGGTTTCACATTCATTTCAATGGTTTACAAAAAAAAAAAAACATTGGCAATGAATCGACTGAGGCCACTATTCCAATGTTGGCAAAAAGGGTTTTCCCAGTGCTATCCTGTCAGAAATTGCCCACTGCTCTAAAGTCTAACCACTGGTAGAGGATTTATTTTATAAAAATTGTGATACTTAATTTAAAAAAATTTTGTAAACCGAGTTTCTGAGTTCAATCCCTGTTCCACACATACATTTTTTTGTGATTTTGTTTATACTTTATAGTATTTTTTTTTATATAAAACAGTTTTTTGCTTGTTTTCCCAACGTGCTACCATATTTGATCAACCAATGGTTAACCAACAGTTATCATTGACTTACGTTTTAAACTGTCTTGTTCGCTCAGTGGGTAGAGCTGTCGGCTGCCAATCTGGCGACCTAGATATTGAAATTCAGAAACTCATCAATTATAGTTCAGAAAATATCAATTGAAATTCAGAAAATATTAATTGAAATTCAGAAAACATCATTTGAAATTCAGAAAATATCAATTGAAATTCAGAAACTCATCAATTGTAACTTAGAAAATATAAATTAAAATTCAGAAAATATGAATTGAAATTCAGAAAATATCAGTTGAAATTTAGAATACATCATTTGAAATTCAGAAAACTTTCATTTCAATGTCATTTAATATTTTTTGAATTTCAAATGATATTTTCTGAATTTCAAATGATATTTTCTGAATTTCAATTGATATTTTCTAAATATTAATTGATGTATTCTGAATTTCAATTGATGTGTTTCTGAATTTCAATAAGTATTTTCTGATTTTTAAATTATATTTTCTGAATATCAATTGATATTTTCTGAATTTCAATTGATATATTCTGAATTTCGAATGTTTTTTGAATTACAATTGATTTTGTCTGAATTTCAAATGGTAAATCTAAATTTCAATTGATGTCTTCTGAATTTCAAATGTAATTTCTGAGTTTCAATGGATTTTTTTTGAACTACAGTTGCAAAAGGTGTAGACGTATCGGAACCATATTCATTAGTGTCCAACCGAACAGTTCGGCCAGAAAATGCATTTGGTATTTTAAAGCATTATGGACAAATTTGGCAGATGGAAAAATGTTTATTGGGCTGATTAGATTAGCTATTTGAGTGTCAAATTTGAAAAAGTCTGTAGTTAAGCAATGAATTCACTGTTCGGCCTCAGAAAGTTCGGCCAAATTGAAAATAGTTCGGCGGCCGAACTTTTAACTTTATAGCTAAACTTTGGATTTTCTCTTAAATTTTATACACAAAATCGAATTAAATCGGCTCAACAAAAATGTTTTCAATACAAAAATTTGTCATCATTGCCTCTAGATATCAAAAAACCAACAAAATATAGGTTTTTGGCCGAACTGTTCGGTCGGACACTAATATTCATACCTTATGTTACTTTGGTGGTCTGCTAAGTTTTTAATTTTGTTTGCACACGGTAGGTGGCGCTATTGTTGAAATATTTATGAAAATATTTGCATGAGTGTATTTATGAACCGTTTTAACCCATATTCATGATGAATATAAGTAATGTGAATGGAGAAAATGTTACATAAATCTGTGCCGATATAATAGCAAAATTGTTGATTATATGTCCAATTTGGCGCATATATTAAACACATATTAGTTACATGACAGGAACATTAAAAAAATACCGATAGGTGACTCTGGAGTTGAAATAATAGCAAAAATGATATTTATTGTAGTATTTATGACACGATTTGGCAAATATTCAGAATGAATGTAAGTTATGTGGATGAAAAAAAATGTATATAAACTGAGCCGGTATGTCTCGCTGGAGTTTATATATTTGGAAATTTTATTTTATAATCAGATTTTCGGCATATATAAAATATATGTATATGTACCCTATGTGGAATGAGGAGTCAATTGACCTAAAAGTGACTGGTTAAAGAAGGACTTATCACAGGACTGGTATAATTTAATACTGAAGTGCGTTAAGCAGTGTCAATTGTCCTAAAATTACCACTTAACCAGAATGCCTACTAACAAGAAAAAGCCAGTTGGCCAGAATTTTACCCGTTGGAAGCTGTTTAGCAGAGGAACGGTCTCTGGCACGAAGAGACCGATCCTGTGGCACACGCAAAACCGGTCCCATTCCCCATAGGGTAGTTACATGAAGGGAAAATTAAAAAACAAAAGTTCCGATAGGGATTAAAAGCTATTACAAAAAATGTACCTGGTAGGGAGCGTTGTATTTCAGATTTAGAATAAATCGTTATATGCAAAGTTTTGTAATATTTGTCGACAGGGAGCGTTATATTTCAAATTTTGAATAAATCGTTAAAGGTTTGTTATATTTGTCGACTAACTATTCAATATTTATTAGCACTTGGACATTATATTGTACTCAACTGTATGTGGAGTACTTCAAAATTAAACACAACAACAACAACGACTGCACTAGACAGATCACAATCGATACTGAAATTATCGATCACGATACTGAAATTATGATTGGTAAGGTGGTACTGGTAATAACATTTGTAAGCACTTCACTTGGAACCTTTAACATTAAACTGACTTTTTTCGGCTCCTGTTAAGAAAATTGGTGGTTCCCTCCTCCATACAACAAAAAATATAAAAATGTTTAATATTGGTTCCTGTATATATTTGAGCAAAAGCTGCTTTATAAGAACTGTACCAAAACTGGCCGATATAGAACAAATGGGTGTGGCACCTCCAAAGCAACCTTAAATTTTAGACTGTTATTCATCGGTTCCTGCTGCAATCAATATTATATGCAAACTTTTCAAGCACATTTTATGCTCTGTGGCAACAATGGAGCGGATTGAACTTACGGAAGTGGCATGCAACAAATAATCCCTATTTTTATTGATACATAATATAAAAATCGATTGTTCTTTTTCTGTTCCTTAGGAAATCACGTCTAATTGACTTAACTAATTTTTGTGGCTACACTCATAATAATCCATGAATAAAAATACGAAATTATTGTCAAAACTACAAAACATTTCGTAAAATGTACAAATTTTCGTTTATTTTACAAAAAATTTGGTTATATTGACATTTTTTCGTGATTTTACGCATGGATTATTATTAGTGTAGATATAACAAGAAATTAGCTATATGCCACTAGGGACGTGGCACCGCTCATATTTCCAAAAACTTTAGAAGTGAACTATTTCGCCTCTTTAATTACATTTACTTGAAAATGCGATGAATAAGTAAGAGGACTTGGTACATACTATATAGTCCAATAAGGTTGAACGTTTTCTAACAGACACGGCGTTTTAAATCCGGATAGGAACTAGCCTATAATTTGTTAAATAACGTTTTGGCACATTTAATTACTTTAATGCGTTTTTTAAAATAGCCAAACAAATCTATTTAACACGTTTTACACAAATATGTCAAGAGTTATACGATAAAAGTGGATTTAAAACAAAAATATTACATTTTCTTCTAAATATTTTCCGATATTTTAAATTACCGGTAACGAAGTATCGGGTTTTTAAACTAGTTACTCCAATAAAATGTGAAATAATGTGTGAGATTTTATTCGTTCGGTTTGAGATCATGACAAATTTATCTCTAAATTAACAGAAAAATTATAATTTTTATATGATAATTTACTTTGACTATTAGAAAAAAAACACAGAAAAAGTTATTAGACACTAGCATGAATGGAATGCATTTTCTGACCCACTACGGTCTTCATCAACATTCTTCGTGCCATTTTAGTGTTAATCGTAAATATCTTCTATTTAACTCACACGTTAAAGAAATTGGGTAACGTTAAATCCCACATTACTCTGTGTGTTGAGTTAGAATAAAATTTACCACAAACGTTTTCTATTTATAGTGTGTTTGTTTTTTCTCTAGTCATTATCATAATTGCCAGTTTAACTTTCAGTTAAAACTTTAAATGGCAATTCTTTTCTCTAATGTCATCATATACTATCCCTCTACATAAGCAAATCATATCAACAAACATTAAAGATTTTTTTGTTAATACATATGTCGAGCATATACATTAAACGATTTTTACACTGTACCTGGTGAGTGGTTTAATAGTGAATTTTATCGTTGATCTATAAGTTTATGTGTGAGATTTTATTCGTTCGGTTTGAGATCATGACAAATTTTTCTCTAAATTTACAGAAAAATTATAAGTTTTATGAAAAAAAAAAACTATTTTAACGAGATAGGTTTATGTATTTTTAAAAAGATTTTGGTCTCAAAAAACCGATTTATGGAATTCAGAGGTTTTGCTCTTACCAAAGTATACCCGCAAATAAGAAACCATATTTGATAGAAATGAGTCCATATTATTTTTTTTTTTTTTAATTTTTTCTTCTTTGGACAATATTGATCTGAAAACAGTTGTAGAAATAAAAAAAATAATAAATTTTTTAAGTCTAAACTTCAAAGTTTCTAAGAGTGTTTGAATTTTCATTCTAGCTTTCAATGAACTTCCACAATTTGTGTTTAAATTTGTAAAAAAAAATTCGTTTACACCCTTTAGTACAAAAAATCGCATATTTTCGGTTAAAAAACAGAAATACGAGTAATTATTATCAAACAATATTTCGCTCGTTAAAAAAAGTCAACCAAATGCAAATATAAAAAACCAATTTTAAATGAAAAACGATAATTATTCATCATTGTAACGTTTAAAAGTTAACAAGAGCCTCTAATAAATACTTTATTATAAAAACTCCCACAAAAAAAAAATGTCTCAAATTTATACTTTATGTGAAATCTCAGAAAATAATGGTAAAAATGGAACACCTGTTTGGATTATTGTTAAGGGTGCTGTTTATGATGTGACAAATTTTTTAAAAGAAGTAACTTAAAAATAATATTTTAATTCGAGTGTGTTTAATATTAATAAGTATTATTAAAATGTAGCATCCCGGTGGTGAAGATTTAATACTGGAATATGGTGGAAAAGATGCTACAAAAGCATTTAATGATGTTGGCCATTCCATCGATGCTATACAGGATATGAAATTATATAAAATTGGTGTTGTCGATAATGAGGTATGTTTAAACAATTTATAAAAAAAAAAGAAAACAATTAGGGCGAGTACACGCAAAAAAATTTCGCACTTACTACATGGCAGTTAAGTAGGATGTAGGAAATAAAAATGTTTATTGCAATTGAAAGAAAAAAAATTTATTAACAAATATTTTTAAAAACCTAAAACAACTGTTAAAAAGGCAGAAGTTTTTACCAATTATTACAGTTGTTTCAAAATGTTTGTAGTACAAAATTGTCAGTTATGTTTACAACACTCTTAGTTATTTTTACTGCATTTGTTAGTTGTTTTTCAACAGTTAAAAATAACAACATATTTTATTGTTTGAACAGTAGTTTCTAGGTCAAGGAATATCATGCATATGAATATTTGTAGTCAGTTGCCCAAATTAATTTTTCGAATTAAAGAATTGCAAAAAATGGCACCAATTTGTTATTGCATATTGGTGCATATTTTGTTATAAATGCATACACAGAAAAAACTAAAAACGGATTTCAATTAAAAAATTTATTGAATCAATTAATATTTTAATTGATTTTGCACCTATCACGGCAATGATACTATCAATTAAACCTTTTATTAAAATTAAGAAGGAAAAAAAGTTATAAATAACTTCTACAAAAAAAAAAATATGATACTCACAAAAAAAGTGTGTGATCTATACGTTGGTATGTGTGTTTTTTGCAATGCTGAGTCTGTTTGTGTGTGTGCTTGTTTTGTTTGTTAATTTCAAATGTATTTGGTATTTTATACTGAAAATTTTCTATTTATGCATACAGTGTATGAAAAAATAATATGATAATTGCGTCTAAAATAAAATATGTATTTATAAAAGTCAATTAAAATATTAATTGATTCAATTAAATATTTGTTTAGAAACAAATTAAATTCAAATCAAATCTTTAATTAGATATTTTAGGTTGATAATTATTTCTGTGTATATTTGCATTTATTACAAAATTGGACATCAAAAAAAATAAATAAATAAAAGGAAAAGAAAAATAGAAAAGGGAAAAAGGAAAAAGGAATTAACTGAAAAAAGGAAACCAAAAAAGAAGAGAAAAAAAGTAAAAGAGAGTTTAAAATTTAAAAGTTTTGCCAGTAACAAAATTAAAACAATTAGAATTCCAGGAAATTCCCGAGACGGGAAATCCCGCTATTTTAAAATAGCACAATATGTTTATTTTATGAATAATTTTGTCATTTCGCATTAAAAAAACATAAAAACTTGAGCTTTAAGCGGAATTACTAGTGTGGCCAAACAGTTCGATAAGAAAGAGTATACAAAAATAAGTTTTGCAAATGGAAAAATGTTTTTTTTGCCGATCGAAAACAGTTTTCTTTATACACTCATAAAAAAGCCCGTACAATAAGTTGAAAATTCAGCTACAACAGAAAATAGTACTTGAATTTGCGACAGCCGAATTTGTAATGATGTTGAGAATCACAATCTGCTAAATTAAGGTTACCTTTGGACCAGGCTTCCAGCGTGCCTTACCTATGGGAAAATATCCGTCCATTTTCCAGGCGGAGATTTGGGCCATCTGTGTCTGTGCAGGGGAATGCCTGCGAAGGGGAACTCGCAGATCTCGCATCTACATTCTTTCTGACAGTCAGGCTGCACTGAGGGCCTTAATGGCTTATAAGGTGTCGTCCGGGTTGGTCATTAAATGCATTCAGACTTTCAATAGGCTCGGTAGAGGCAACTCTCTAACCTTGGGGTGGATTACTGGTCATGAGGGGCATGAGGGCAACGAGACGGCAGATTGTCTTGCCAACCGCGGGGCCCGAAAGCCTTTTATTGGTCCTGAACCATTCTGTGGAATACCTGCGGGGTATGTTAGGGAAAGGCTCAGGGCATGGAGAGAGTCTGAATTCTCTGGTTACTGGGAAAACTCTCCTGGTCAGCGCCAGGCTAAAAGATTGATCTCTCTTTCCAGTAGGGGGCCGAGGCGACTCTTGTCGCTTGAAAGGGGGGGTTTGAGGACCCTGGCGTCGTACTTAACTGGACACTGTAATCTCAGATACCATCTGCACAAGAAGGGTCAATCGGACACGGATTTGTGTAGGTTTTGCGAGATGGTGTCTGAGACCTCGGAGCATGTTCTCTGCGAATGTCCCAGGCTTTGTGATAGGAGACTTAGGTTTCTAGGTGATCGCTTCATTTCGCCTTCCGACATCGCGAACATTTTGCCTAATAGGATAATTTGCTTTATCGGTAGCTTGAATCTGTAGGTAACCTTAGGCAGCACAAAAGACCTACATTGGTCGCAGTGCATAGTGCCTTCTAATCTAATATAATCTAAGGTTACCTAAATTTTATAAGAACTAAATTTTAGTTGAAAGATGTAGTTAAATTAACTATAGTTAATTCTTATAATAATTTAGAATAATCAACCTAGTTTTTTAGCTGAATCAACTGAAAATATCTGCTAAAAATGAGTTTCCGGATCTGACCAGTGGCAGGTCCACACTTATAGATTAATAGATATGAAGTAATGATTTTTGATCCATTTTCTTCTATATTGCTTAGTTTGCTAGATATAGCTTATTTTATGATTATAAAATAAAAAATATGAGAAAATAACCAGTACCAGTGAAAGTGAAAGCTAACACACAAAAAAAATAATGGCTTGAAATCAGTTGTGGGTTAAATTAACTGGCAAAATTTGTAAATTTGAGAGAAACGAATTGATAAATTTTAGGCCGAAAAATTAGTTCAAATACGGATGAAATTTGTTCTTGAGGTAAAATAAGTTAACTAATAACTTTAGTTAAATTACTGATTTAAACGATAACAACAGACAAAATTAGCTCAACTGAACTAGAACCCGTTTAACAGACTTTTGAACTTACTTTTATGAGTGTAGTTTCACATTTTTCCTAAAATTTGACATTCATAATCTCACAAGAGAGAAGTTTTTTGGACGAAAAAAATGAAATTTTTTAGTAAATCAATTAAATATTTCTTTACAAAAACAACGAACACATTTTTAATGAAACCAGTTTATCAATTAAACTTTTTAATAAAGTGAAAGAAAATTATCATAAATAAAATTATAATTCTTCGTACAATTTTAAGAAAATTTGCATTAACTAAATAAAAAGTTTCAATATACGAAATCCAGTGTAATTTCATTGATTTATTTTGAGAATTCTTTAATATCATGCAGATAATTCTCTTACAAGGTTAGTCTCCCGAAATGTGCTCTCTGATCTTAATGAAATTTGGATATGTGATAATGAAAAAAAATAAGGGAGAATTATTTTTTTTAGAGCCCAATCTATTTTTTAGCGGTTAAATGTCAAAAAAAAAGACGATAACCTATATTTTTTTTACCAAACTTTATATCGGATAATACAATGAGAAAATTCCCGGCATAATTTTTACATAGAAGCAACTGCCACAGGCTTGAAACCCTACAAAAAATATTAACAAATGTTTTTTTTTTCTGGTAATAAAATAAAAGCACAAGTGGTTAAACAAAGCATTTAATATTGAGATAATTCTTTCAAATAATTTAAAACAATGCATATTTCTCTGAAATATTCAGCTTAAAAAATATTCGAAACGGGAAAAACGGGATCTCAAATAACTTGTTGCACGCCACTTTTTTAAAAACCGGACAAATATAAAAACCCGGTTTTCAGAATAATTCGGAAACGGGTTTTAACAATTCTAATTACAATACTTCAATAACTGCTTCAAACAACTATTAAAAAAATACAGTATTTTTCTTCAGTTGTTTTTTTTTTTTTTAATTAACTGACATAATACATAGTTCTTGGTGTTATATTTACTTCGTGTTCTATTTACTGCGATTTTTTCACAACAAAGCGTGAGTGTCTTTTTTTAATGTATGGTAAATTTATAAATCAGCTGATTTTTGTTGTTCGCCATATGTATCAAAAATTATTTTAATTTAAGAAAAATTACAAAATTTACATAAAAAGAAAAAATCACAATTTTTTTAGTGGAAAATGCTTTCGTTTTAAACTGGGTTTTTCGATATTTTTATTAATTTTTAAGTTTTCCTAGCTGTTTATGCTGATAAATTCATTACGCGTGCTTACACTACTATTTTTTGTGTGGTATTTCGACACAGCGTTGTAAATTTTAATGCAATACATTTTGTTGCTGGTTCTGGTAAATTCTGTTAAATTTATCAAATGTACACCATAAACCAGATCTACAAGGGTTATTTACTACCAAGAATGAATACCTCTGTAGTTGTTTTGTATTAACTCATACAAAAACCACTGTTATTGCATTTAAAAACAACAAATACTGATTACTACACAAACAACCGTCATGTATTTACTGCAAAACTTTTTTGAGTGTAGATATACGAAACAGTTATTTTAAAGCAAAAAAAACGCATTGTATCACTTAATAAAATTGACATCAAAAAAGTACTGTAGATAGCTCATTGTTGAAGATAGCTCAATCTTATTTTGCAAAAAAAAAAGTGTTAGAATGATCTTTTCAAATTGAAATTTCTAACAAAAATGATAGGTAGGTACATCAGTGAATATTTTGGCTTCAAAATCATTTTCTAAAAAAAATTTAGATAGTTCCGTTTGAATATAAAACAAAGATATAAATTTTGGAAAAACGCAGATTTTGGTAAAATACCAAAAAAAAAAGAAAAAATTCTTAAAAATATGCATTTTAATGCAAAATATGCAAATATATGCATTTATAGCAAAATATGCAACTAAAATCCCCATAATATGCATTAAAATATGAATTTATAGCAAAATAATTAAAATATGCATTAATAAATCGATGCCATTTTGTTGCAAATTTGTTGATTCGCAAAGATGTCTGTTTGCCTTTGTTCTCGAGCTAACGACAGTTGTTTGTCGTTACATGTTTGTTAACAAACGTATATTCAAATGAACTTCCGAGCCCTAGTAATAGGATATTTGTTGTCTCTTAAAATATCTGGTATTTGATGAAAAACTATCGTTTTTAAAATTTAAATCCCGAATGTTTTGTATTGTTTTTAATTTCAAAAATATATAAAAAAATATGTAAATCGATATTTCTGATTCAACTGAAGCGATTACAAATTATTGCAATCCTCTTTTTTTTTATTCACTTTTTAATTTTGATTTTTAGACAAATAAATCGAATTCAAAATTGATCGCTTTTGAGCTCTTGCCAGCATTTATTAACTAATTAGTGCCACATCATTGATGCGCTGGACATTTTTTAACCAAATTTTCATTAAGAAGTTTATGTAATTTTTTCCCTCTAGTGTAAATATTGGCAAACAAAGTTTAAACTTTGTCAGTCATTAATTCAATCATTTAAAAAAATTAACCATGGAAGATTTAATTTTTTTCGTATACATATAAATTGCGGATTGAAAAAAACTTAAATTTTGTGTTGTCATCGGCTTGTCAAAGTAATTGTCTATTAATTAAATTAAAGACAAAATAAAGTACTTAAATTTAATAAAGATTAAATGTGTACTTGTAAACTAAATAATTATAGTGACTATTAATGTGGTGTGGTCAAATTGCAAACAAATATACGTTCAGGTAGATGGACTAAAGCGAAAGACATGGACGCACATCTTACGTAATTTTGTATGTTTCCTTTTTCTTATTACAAAAAAGGGGTTGTATGTATTTTGTTATTTCGTTTTGCTTCGTTTCTAGAAAGATGCCATCACTTAGACAACCATTGATGTAAGTAGTTGTAACGTAAAAACTTAAAAACCATACGTCAATCTGATAACATTGTGAAATAGAGACGGGGGAGATTAGAAAAATAAACAAAAATCGAAAAATAGAATATTTGTGTTGTTAGTGTTGTCACTTCTGAGTATAATATACAATAACAAAAAAAGCTAATAGGAGAGAAAACTGCAATTTAGCTGCATTAGATTCTAGGCCCTACTTGGCTGTGATCGCTAAACGGTCATGACTAGGTATTGTTAAGTTTGTAATGTAAGATGAGCGCAGGTTTGATTCTAACAGCCGCAGGTTGTTGAAAAATTTATCATATAGAGACAATCTGACAATTATAAGACACAAATAATAATGCAATTTAAATGGAAAATCACTGATGAGCTTGTCCATAAAAAGGCAGAAACTAGTCTAGTCTGATTTAAAAATTAATACTGTTTATAATTTTTAGAGAAAAACGTTTATTCTTATTCTTGACCTCAACATTTCTAAAGAAAAATAATTTGTTTATGTTATATAAAATTATTTCTATATATTTGCAGATATTAAATTAATTCGTGTCGTTAATGTGGGATTATGAACATTTTTATATTTTGTAACGTATTGCAAATTATTTTTAAAATAATACCAAATCTTTTTTTAAGAATTCTAGCAAACAAATTAACTAAAGATAATTTTTCAACAAATTTTTTGAGTTTTTTCAGTCTACTAATATTCTAATAATCAGCACTAATTTTATTTATTTTTATAAAGGATTTTTTTAATTTTTAATCAACTAAGTGTTAGCAAAACTTTTGTTGAATCTACTAATTTTATTGCTTAAAATCAGCACTCTAATTTTCAGCAAAAGATTTTGCTGACATTAGTAGTTTTTTTGCAAGCACCCTCCTGACTAAAATGTTGCTGAATCGGCAAAATTTTTTACTGACTTTACTAACATTTTTTGAGTGTATTATAATGTTTGTGAGGCGATATTAATTGAATTATGTGTCAAGGTCCCGGGTTCGATTCCCGGTGACGACAACATCAATTTAGAAAAATAATATGTATGGGTTTTCGATCACTTATATGTATCGCTACACCCACCTTCGGTGTTCCCATAGCACTTAACCCCACCGAAGTAAAATAATGAATCAGGGCTATGAAACAAAAAGCTTCAATAAATTCGCCAACTCTACATCAGGTGGCGAGCAACAATAGTTCTAAGACTTATCTACTCGCGCAATTACAGTGTTGCCATGTTCGAAGCCCTTCATCTTTCACCCCCTTTCATCTCTCCACTATCCCCTTTCCAAAGAAAGCAACACATTAATTAATAGAAAGAACTTCCTGAGTGTTGTTTCTCTTAAAAAAAAAGTAACTGTATCCTGCACTCAAAAAAAAAGTTTGTAAAGTCAGCAAAAAATTTAGCTGAGTCAGCAAAATTTTAGTCAGGAGGGTGCTTGGAAAAAACTTGTTAATGTCAGCGAGCTGATTTTTAGCAACAAAATTAGTAGTTTCAGCAAAAGTTTTGCTAACACTTAGTGGATTAGCAATAAAAAAAGCCTTGCTAAAAATTAATAAATTTTTTGCTGAATTTTAGTAGACTGAAAAAAAACGCAAAAAAATTGTAGAAAAATTGTAATTTAGTTAATATATTTGCTGAGAGTCATAAAACATATTTTTGTGATTCTTTTAAAAATAATTTACAATAATTACGATATATAAAATTTTTAATTTTCCCACATTGACGACATAAATTAATTTAATATGTGAAAATATATAGAAATAAATATATATAACATAACAAAAATTTTCTTTCAACTACTTACATCAATGGTTGTCTAAATGATGCTATCTTTTAAAGGACGCAACTGCCGAAGATAATTATAAAAACGAAACGAAAAAATAAACATAAACAAACGAAACGAAAAAACCCCTTTTTTGCAATAAGAAACAGGAACCATAAAAATCTACCTAAGATGTGTGTCTTTGTCTTTCGCTTTACTCTGTCTACATGTCTGTATATGTTTGTTTGCAATTTGACCACACTAGATTATTAATCTATAAACATTTAGTTTAGAAATACATTTTAAATTTAAATATTTTATTTTGTCTTTTATTTATTTAATAGACAATTATTTTCACAAGCCGGTGACAACGCAAAATTTAAGTTGTGTTAATCCTCAATTTGGTTTTATGTATGAAAAACAGATACAAAAGTCTTCCAGGGTTGATTTTTTTATGTCTTATTAGAGTTGTACTTTTTAGTATCATTTTCCTCTTCTCTACTACATCTTGACATACCGCGACATCTGCTTCATTCTGCGCATATCTTTCAATCTGGTTGTCGTCCACACTATTAATGTGTGCTTATCAGCGCAATTTTTTTAGCAAAATTAATTAGTAAAACATTAGTATAATATTAGTAAAGCATTAGTATAAAACAGTTAAGTGCTGAATAAGTATAACAAAAATTTTAGCTGAAAACACGATTTTAGCAAAAAATTTGCTAAAAAATAGTATACCTGATTTACAAGACGTTTTACTAACTTTTCTACTAACTTATTTTTTTGAGTGTGGTAGGCGTTGTATATCTACCTAGTGGTTATATAGGCGTGATGGAGGAAATTTTAGGCGAAATGGTTAGCCAATACGATAATGTAGTTCTGATGGGTGATTTCAACTGTAACTTATTTGATTCTACAAAGGCTACAAATTTCAGATCTTTTTGAAGCAGGCTTAGTCTTTCCTTGATCCACAATTCGATGCCTACTCACTGGGATATTGACCGTAACACTACGTCATTAATTGACTGGTTTTTGGTTAATGAATCCGCCACATTTGCTGTCAGGTCAGGAACAAGTTCCCTTCCTTCATTCTCATCATGCTTTAATCTACATTTCATTACCATTATCGCCTCAAAGCGGCGATGAATATATTGAATTTAGGGACTTTGAGAATGGAAATTACGATTGTTTAAGTTCTCATGTGGAACTTTTTGAATTATATTTTTTTTATAATAACGATTGCGTTAAATCTAAATTGAATATTTTGAATACTCTATTATCTGAATGGTCTGACTACGATCCTATAGTTAGATTTAAACCAAAGCATAGTAAGGATGGATCCCTGGATGAATGAGACACAGGTAATTGAAACTAGAATTCTTAGATTCCGCTTATGGTGAATTTAGAAATAACGGAAGTAAGGAGAACCGAGAAGCCTACGGCACACTGAGAAATAGATTGAAAACTGTCATTCGAAAGTTTCGAAGACGTCACCATACGAAAATGTTTGATGGTACTTCAAGTAAACAAATATGGAAAATTCGTAATAACTCCGGATGTTCACGAAGAAATGAGACGATTTTAGGTAACATTGATGTAAATTAATTGAATTAATTTGTTTCTAATGGTAGTAATCGTTCTGATAAATTTGATTTTGGAATATTTAATGGTGAAATTAAGGGATTTATATATATATATTTGTGGAATACACCACTAAAGGTTAAATCAAACTCTATTGGCGTTGATGGGTTTCCCATAAAATTCATAAAATTGATTTTTCCACTAATATTGGAAAAAATTTTACATCTTTTAAATTTCATTATAACCACCTCAGCTTATCCAAAAATATGGATGGAAGGTCGCACGGGTCGTTCTTATACCTAAAAAAGATTCCGATTTTAGAACTATGTGCATTTTGCCTTCTTTTTCCAAAATTATGGAACACGTTCTAAAATTACAAATTTTAGATTATGTGAAAAACCATAATCTTATAAAAAAAAAATCAATAGTACATAGGTATTACCGAGAATATTAGGGAACATTTGAACGAACGCAGAAATTGTGTAATGGTATCGCTTGATCTGGCAAAGGCCTTTGATCGCCTGGACAATTTTACTTTAATTACAAAGCTTAAGCGGAAATTTAACTTTTCAATCATGGCGTGCAAATTAATACATTCATATTTACAGGATAGATCGCAATTTGTAACCAAGTTGATTCAGACGTTATTTTGGCTTATTGTGGACTACCCAGCAAAACTTTGGTAATGGGTGCGATAAAGTAATGCATTACCTTGTAATGTGTACTCCTTACCTGTATCATTATTTTCCAACAAGAAGTAATGAGTTACCGATAATTGAACACTCATGGATTGACACCTCATTATATTTAACATTACTTCAAAACATAAAATAATGACTTACCGATCATCAATTACATAATGCATGAATTATAAACGTAAAGTAATTATTAATATATATTTTTGAAAATCTATTTATAGACACATTACTTTGTGATTTTTTGTAAGCATAATGGTAAGGTGTATATTTTTGATATCACGAACTAAAACACGAAGCACAACAACTCATCTACATTTTAAGCAATAAAATATTGTATGTATACATAGCTCAGTTGGTAGAGTTCTCGCTTAACTAATTGTTAAATACCAGAGACCCCAGGTTCGAATCCCAGCATGACCAAGTTATTTATTTAATAAAAAAAGTTATTTATTTAATTAAAAAAAAAATATCTGTAAAAAAAAATGTATGCATTTTGTTTATGAAAATCTATTTATAGACACATTACTTTTTCCCACCATGTAACCATATAAGTAACCAGTTACTTTACCCCCTACAAGGTAATGAGTTACTTTGAGGCTCATCGCCTGTAAAATTCATCAGTGAAGTAACGTGTAAAGTAATGCATGAATCCCTATGGCGATACATTGTATGGTTTTGCTGGGTACCTCAGCGACCCAAAATTGTGTGAAAATTTTAGGAGGATGTATTTGGAGATTTCATGAAATATTAGGGATTTTTACCCTATTTTTACACACATAAAAAACGCCCGTACAAATAATTGAAATATCAGCTACGACAACAGAAAATAGTACCTGAATTTGCGCCAGCAGAATTTTCAATGAAGTTGAGAATCTCAGTCTGCTACATTCAGGTGACCTAAATTTTTGAAGAACTAAATTTGAGTAGACAGTTGTAGTTAAATTAACTAAGAATTTAGCTAATTTAACAGAATTTTTTTAGCTGAATCAACAGAAAAATTCTGCTAAAAACTTTTTCCGGATCTGACCAGAGACAGGTCCATTTTGCTCTATCTCGCTTAGTTTCCGAGATATTGCCGTTTTTATGATTTTAAAATAAAAAAAAAAATATGAGAAAACAAAGCCATCTACAAGTGAGAATGATAGCGGAGACACAAAAAAAATAATGGTTTAACAACAATTGTGGTGTAAATTAGTTGGTAAAGTTTGTAAATTTGAGAATCACTAATTACCAGGGTTGGCATTCAATAAATTTTCATAATAACGGTAGTTGACTACCGCAGTTACATCAAGACCGAATAGAAAATTTTAGAAAAGCGATTCCATTAAATACATGTTTGTTCTTGTATAACCGGTATTTTTTTGCTATTTTACGGTTTGATTTTGAAATATCTTCAACTGGTCCAAATAACGCTAAAATACCGATTCGCTGATTTATAACGGTATTTTGTAGATATAACAAAATTGAATGGGTAAAATGTATATATTAAACCTGTAATATTAGAAGACAAATGAAACTATTAAAATCGCAGTTTTAAAATTTTCATATCGGTATTGAGGTGAGCTTGGCGGCAACTACCTTTATAATGAAAAGGTAGTGTTTGACAACCATTCAAACTACTAAATTGTAGGTCGATAAATTAGTTCAAATAAGGTTGAAGTTTGTTCTTGAGGAAACTGATTTAAACGATAACAACAGAAAAAATTAGCTCAACCGTATTGGAACCCGTTTAACAGACTTTTGAAGCAACTTTTTTTAGAATATTTATTGAAAATTTGTTAAAATTTACATATTTACAAATTTTTAAATGAAAATTTGTAAATATTAACAGATTGTATTTTGGAACGAAAATAGGAAACAATTTGGGCTAAATGACAGCAAAAACTGAAATTTCGGTCCTGAAGAGGTTAAATATTTTTCTTAGTAGAAGGTCTTAAGTTCATAAAAGTTTTTTATATAATATAATATTTGTACTAATTTCTTAAATTCTTCTTTCTTTCTTCTTTCTTCTTTCTTGGTGCGGTGGTTCGTGATGGGCTGTTGTGGGCGTCTGGGTCGTTCGTGTCGGGCTGTGCTTTGATGTTTTTCTTGTTTCTTTCTTTCTTTCTTTTGTTTTCTTTCTTTCTTTTTTCTTTCTTTCTTTTTCTTTCTTTCTTTTTCTTCTTTCTTCTTTCTTTCTTTCTTTCTTTCTTTCTTCTTCTTTTTTCTTTCTTCTTTCTTCTTTATTTCTTTCCTTCCAGTGTTCCCAACAATGTGTAGTATCGACAATAACTAAAACGGAATCAAAAACCCAAATACAAGCATCAGAACAATGCTGTCAAAGAGAAAAGAAACGTTTTAAAATTCTTCTTTTGTTTTTAAAAGAATTTAATATTAAATATAAATAAAATAATTGTAAATATCAGTAGCTATAAATGAATTTGAAATTATGCTTTATAAGTTAAGGAAATAAATTTTGTATGTTAATAACTTTAAAATTATTTTTTGTTTTATTAAATATTTTACCATTTTTAACGTCATAAGTGTCATATAAAGGGGAATTTCATTGAATTTATTTATCAAACAAACAAAAAAGAATGTTAAAACATATATACGGCTAACTAACATACTAGTATATACACTTTTGTATTAAAATAAAAATTTAATTTTTTAATTTAAAGAAAATATACAGGGTGATTCAGTCACGACCCGCCGAATTTCATCAGCGTATTCCTTGGCTCATTTCATGAAAATATGTCCACTACGACCATCCCCGAAAATGCAAGTGTGCGAAAGGACAGCGGTTTGAAAATTTTCGGATTGGTGGTCGGAGGGTAGTAGGGTAAAATTGCTAACTTCTGAACCAGTGGTAGGATTTTTTTGTTTTTGGGAGACCTTTCAGAATCAATAAAAACTATTCCAAAATGCCCTAAACGAAGCCCAGAGGTCTAACCGTTTTTTTTTTTTTTGTTTTTTGAAGCGAAATAACAGCACACATTCATTTGTTGTTGTAAATTAAGGTTTAAGATTCAAGTCTAATGGTCATAACTATGGAACGGTAAAACCTATGGGCTTCGTTTAGGGCATGTGGCTGAGTACTTTTCCAACAAGCCCAAAAATCCGACCACTGATTCAGAATTTAGGAATTTTACCCTACTACCCTCCGACCAACCATCCGAAAATTTTCAAACCGCTGCCATTTCGCACACTTGCATTTTCGGGGGTGGTCATAGTGGACATATTTTTATGAAATGAGCCAAGGAATTCGGCGGGTCGTGGCTGAATCACCCTGTATAAAAAAGAATGAGGTAAAAAAAATAATAACTTACACTTTTCATTTCAACAGCAATAAGTAAACTTAAATTAAGATGATTATGGGGTAAATTAAATTTTGTAATTATTTTTAACTACGTGGCTGATGTTGCATTTGTTTGGTTTTCTTCGGTATTATTTATTAATTGAAATGCTTCACAGGACTGATCAAAATTAGTGGTGGAAAAATTACACACGTTAACTACATAATTGCGTAAATAATGATAAAAACGTGTTGAACGTCGTTCCAGAGAGGAACGTATTTTTTCACTACGACATATAGACCGTAAACAAGGTTCATAGTCTAAATTACGAGAGCGTTTAGAACGCATGTGCATCGAACCCAATTCTTCGCATAATGATAAACTGAAATTAGAAAAAAAAATATTTGAGAAAATTTTTTAAAAATATGTATATAAACAAACGGCTTAAAAGAAACTTAATAAGTCACTTTTTTTTGTTGGGCTTTACTTTAAAAAAAAAGTTGGCTTCATAGTTGAAAATGTGAGTGAAGCTGATCATATACATATGTCTATTAGACGGCCCTTAAAAACCGTTCTCATAGTTAAGGTCGCACCCACTAAAAATATGGGCAATTCCAGAAAAAGGTCAACCACGAGTCAAAAATGCAAAGTGCTCAGATCCTATACTTCAGATATTAACAGAGTTTATAATAGGAAGTAAATACTTTTATTCATTGATAAAATAACTATCGCTGAGTGGGTTTCTTATATTTTTATGTATTTTTAATATATTATTATTATTATTATTATTATTATTATTATGCACATTAGCTAGTAAGTTGTCTTTGTAATTTTGCTTAATTGGCCCCATGGGCTTTAAAATTACAATAAAATGAATTAAATAAAAAAAAAAAAGAACTTTTTTTGTTTTCAATAATAAAGCTTAAATGTCTAAATTAAATTACACTTCACATGGCAAAGGTGCTGTAAACGGAGTTGGAGCTGTGGTAAAGCTAAAAGTTTGGCAAATAGTTAGATCAAAAAATATTGTTCTCAAAGATGCTTTATCGTTTGATCAATGTGCAAGGAACAACATTGAAGGAGTTAAGCTTTTTTACATATCTACAGAACAAATTGAGGGTTCTTCGCCAGAACTGGCTGAGCTGTGGCAGAATGTTCCAAATATTAAAGGGATTAAAAGCCTGCATTTGTTTTCGTATTTCGACAGCGAAAGCATTGAGGTTGCTCGGACCTCATATACATTAAATTTTACTAAGAAAATTAAACTTTATTAACTATTATATATCATTAAGTACCTAACTGAGAAAACGGAACTTTATTTCGATTTCATTTTTGTTATTATTATTACATTTACTTGAAGTTAACTTTATGTTATTGTTTTTTATGTTTTTTTTTAATTGAAGTTGAATCATTATTATTGCCAAATCGGGTGCGTTTTGTTCTCTTGGAAAAACTTTACCCAATTTAAAAAAAATTAAATGAAATTTTCATATTTCATAAATCTACACATAAAAGATGTTCTTTCACCTTAATATCCACATCCACAAAAAAAAAATTCACAAATTTCTCTGACTTATGTATATTTCTGTACGTGCACAAAAATAACTTCTATATTTTGTTTCTGGCTGATATTTGCTTATATCTTTTTACTACATTATTGATTCTGCTCAATGTTTTTCCTCAAACTTAGTACTCTTATTTGCTTCTATACACTGAGGATATATACCGCATATTTCCATTCGTCTCATTAGATTAAACCGGTCTCATTAAATTAAAAACCGAATAACCTTTTTTTTTTTAACTCGCTTAGAATTAAGAACAGAATTTTTTTGTACAAATTTTAAGAAATTACATATATTCATACATATTTTCTTTCTAAAGAGGCTTCTTAATTATTTTCAAAATAAAATGAGTTTTGGATAAATCTAAAATGATGGTCATGGTAATTTAAAAAGAATTTTAAAATACAGCTAGACAAAAGAATAGTCTTGCTATTCATTGAACAAATAAAACAAACTTATTTTTATATATGTACAATATAGCGATAATTCAAGACCTTTTCGACAAAAACTCATTTTTAACAAATTTAAAGAGCTAAAAGTATGTTTAGCAAACTTGGAGGGTTTTCTACTGGAACACCCACATATGTGGATAAAATGGGGAAATGTGATATTTAAAAATAAATAGTGGATAAAAACCGTAAAAAAATCGAACGATTTAATTCCTTTCATCGAAATTGATGGTTGCAAAATATGTTTCGCCTTTAAAGTTACTAGAGTTGGGCATTTTAGTTTCTTTCGTTCACGAACTTGGGGCTTTGTGGTGTAATGGTTAGCGCGTTGGACTGTTACACAGATGGTCCCGGGTTCGATTCCCGGTGACGACAACATTAATTTAGAAAAATAATCACTATCCCTATCACTATCGCAGAACACACCTTCGGTGTTCCCAATGCACTTAACCCTACCGAAGTAAAGTAATGAATCAGGGGTATGAAAGAAAAAGCTTCAATAAATTCGCCAACTCTACATCAGGTTGCGAGCAACAACTGTTCCTAGACTTATCATCTCGCGCAATTACAGTGTTGCCATGTTCGAGCCCATCATCTTTCACCACCTTTCATCTCTCCACTATCCCCTTTCCAAAAAAAATCAACACATTAAAAAATAGGATTCTTCTTGTGTTGCTTCTCTTTAAAAAAAAAAAAAAAAAAAAATTGCCAAACAAGCCCTGACCAATATAATCTTATGAACAATTAAAAAATTTGGCGAGTAGGCGAGTGAACTAGTTCAATAATGAAAGTGAATTAAATGAGCTGCGAACTATAATGCCCGACTCTAAAAGAGAAGACAAAAAGCAACATTCAATAATAGGGTGGGGCGATTTGAACATCTTAATGTGCGCTTCGCGTTTCTGATTCTTGGGATTGTACTGATCAAAAAAGTCCACTAGACCATACGTCTACGGTGAAAATCGAGCTTCCAGATTTTGACTTTTTAGCCGTATTTTGTGAAAGTAACAATGTGTGGGATGGACATATCTCAGGAAGTAGGAGGAGCTTATCTCAGATTATGGTATCAAGCAGATTAATGCATCAATCATATTTGTGGGCGGGGTTTAAGGGGTTAATTTTTAATTTCAAAATAGGGCTTTTTTGCCATAAAGTCAAAATCTGAAAGCTCGATTTTCACCGTAGACGTATGGTCTAGTGGACTTTTTTGCTCAGTACAATCCCAAAAATCAGAAACGCGAAGCGCCCATTAAGATTTTTTTCATTCCATACTAATCGCCCCACCCTATTCAATTTATATATATTCAAAAATATATTGAACCAAAGTAAAAAAATTGGAAGAACAACACTTTTTTAAAAACAACCAAAATAGAAAAAATACTATTTTATCAGTAAAAAAACTTGTTAAGTTCCAAAATTTAAAAAAAAAACAATAAAGCTCAAAAATCTTAAAAAAAAAAAAGTGTTAAAGCTGAAAGCAAAAAAGCTCAAAAATCTTTAAAAAAAAATTTTAAAGCAAAAAAGCTCAAATGTGTACAAAAACAAAAAAGGAACAAATATAATTTGTCTTCTCAGCATTTTATACTTGTTAGCATTTTAAATTGAGAGAACCCTTGTAAAAAATCAGTGTTTCTCTGAAATTTTCAAATTGAAAAATATTCGTAAATGCCGCATTATACGAGACGAAAAAAATCGCTTTCTTTTAAAACCCGAAAAATAGCAAAAACCCAATTTATCGAATAGTTTATAAACCGGTTTTGACAACTCTAGTTTCTTGAGAGTAATTTCACCTGAAAATATCCTCAAATGTGCCGTTCACATTCAGCACAAAACTGCAAATCTCTGTGAATAAAACAATTTAGTCATAAAGCACAATTAGTTAGCCGACACCCGGACCATAGACTATAAAGACCCGACACAAGTGACAGATGCCAAAATTACCTTTTTCAATTATCTTTTTTCTGTCGCTTTGGGCTACCTCTAAATATCTTTTGATTGGCCCAAAACTTTGCATTTCTAGTGCTGAGACCTTAAATTTGAGAACTTTGTTTACCACCATATAATGAATAGCCATCCTAATGGTCATATATAATGAAATATATGACCATGGTCTCATATTTGTTTGGATCAGAAATTTGATGTATATGACAAGCCCATATATAATTATATACGTTCATTTACGATCCCATTTTCAATTTTTTATACAAAACTACTGTAGCATTTCAAAATTTTTTAAACTTACCTGCTTTTTGGTGTATCAAATAGATTATAAGGACATAATTCAGCATCCAAATTAACCTCAATAGCTTTTTCCAATAAACTATGTGATATGGTCTCTGAAATATTTGGCTTAAGACGATCAACAATTGAAGGTTTTTGTACGTGTTTCTGTTGATAATTAAACAAATTATCTTGTTCATCCATAAGAGCAGCCACAGAAAGATTATCATAAAACGAACATAAATTATCTAAAGGAGTTTGCAGTTTTTTTGTAGTAGCTGTTGAAAGCCATTGTTTTTTAGGTGATTTTGATTTACGTTTGGTTGCAGTACTTTTTACAGGATTTTCCGTAATTGTATCAAAAATTTTTTCTTTAAGTTTTCGCGACACTTGAAAGATATCATTTAAATTAATATTTAATAAATGAAAATCTACGGGAAAAGGTATACGCCATTTAGAATTTTGTCCCACCGTATAATATTCAAATAAAGAACGATGCATATACACTAAATCATTTGATTTTGTAGTAGTATCTTTATTATCTAATGGTAATTTATTGTCTGTAGTTTCGGTATTTTGTTGTTCTACAGAAAATTGTCGTTTTCTTGGTGAAGCATAAAAATTTGAACTTTCTGTTTTATTTGAGTTTTGATTCAGCAATTGACGTTGTCTATCACCACCACTTTGTATAAAAAATTGTAATTCCAATAAAGTCTTTCTTAAATCACGACGATTATGTAGATACAAAGATACGAGATCGTCTAATAAAACCGGGCAATTTTCTATTAAAGATAAAACGGCTAAAAATTTTGATATATTCAAAACATTTGGCGATGAAAAGTGTATAGTATTTTGTGACATTAAACGTTGCAAATGAGCACAATTCGGATTAGAGGCTACCACTATAACGGGCCTCTTAGAACTGGCCGCCAAGGTGTAAATGGCATCAGTAAAACCAGCATCGGTTTGTTCGAATATTATATCAGCATCTTCTATTAAGATTAAACATTTTCTTGAAGTTTGTTGTATATCGGAAGAATTTGAATCACTATTAGGTGAGTCAATTTGATTTGTATTCGAATTTTGTCGTTTCAATTTGGTTTTCAAACCATTCAAAGACATTTTTAATAAATTTTTTTGTGAAGAACCTGAACCAGCAGCATCTTTACGTATTTGATGAGATTGTGTAGCTTCTTGTAATTCTTGTATTAATCTTTTACCAGTCCGTTTCATGCCAGCATTTATTTCTAAAACATTAAAATTCATTTCATTGGCCAAAGCAAATACCGCATTTGTTTTGCCACTTGAGACGGGACCCAACAATACCACCGTATTGCTAGAAGATCCTTGGTTACTACACGAAGAATCATTAAAATCCATAGAATCATCCAAGTTTTGCGAATTTTTAGCACTACCCGTACCATTGTCGGACCAATTTGATAGAAATTCCTTTAATTGTGTGACAGGATTTAAATTTACCAGCACTTGTTCGAAAAGTAACGGTTTATATTTTTCACTAAATAGTAATTCACCATTAGGAGCTGTAGCTGGTGGTTTATATTCTTCATCTGGATTTTCGGGTTTTTTCTTATTTTGTGCTTCTAAAGAACGTCTTGTTTGTCTTGTAACCACAAATGATTCACTAACTTGTTCGGTATCTTGGGCTGAATCAATAGCGCTAAAGTATCGATATTTTTCACGCATTTGATTATAACATTTGTATGTAGGAAAACGTTCAAAATCCGATTTCCAATTTTTTATAATTGCTCGTTTATTAGCCAAAGAAGGTAAAGTTATTTGATCGATAGAAAATGTTGTTGTGACTGGTTTTTGTATCTATAAAAAGGGGTTCAAAAAAAATGTTTGTTATAAACTAAAAATGTATGTTATTCCGAGCTCTCTGGATGTGTAATGATTTTAAAACTAATCTGAAATTTGATCATTAAAATTTATAAAAAAAAAAAATCTATTAATCTTTTGAAATCGTTGTCCACATATGTAAATGTTTATTTTTCCCTCTACCGGAAACTTTTATTGTAATTGCGCAATAAATTCGAAAGCATACTTGGAATCTCTAAAAAATTTGTTAGTTTTTGTATTTTAAATTTTGTTTTATATTTTCCTACAATTTTGGTATGAGAATTTAATTAAGATAAAAAAAATCAACACTTTTGATTAATCGAAAAAAGGTCTCAATTGTTGAATATCATACAGAATAGGTATTTCTGTTTCAAATACGTTTTTTTATATATCAATATTTGATAGAATATTGATAAGTCAGCCAAAAGATCTCAAAGAGGTTGTTAGCCACTTATTGTTAGCCATTTAACACGTTTCCATATTTTTCTTTTAAAAGAAGTGCCACAATGGACATCATTTGCTAATAAAATGTTTGTGTATGAGAGACAGTTTGCGATTTTGATTATCATAGTTAAGGCTGCCACAAATGTGTCAAATGAGTATTATTTTTACTTGAAAATGAATCTACCCAGGTAGAAATTGCCAACGGTATAAAAAAGTAGTACTTGGAGATTAAAATTTTTGCGATATGCCAGTATCACTAAAAACGTGCTTCGCCAAGAATGATTTCTGTAAATTTACGACAATTGTTTCACTTAGTTTTAATTACTAATTTTATTTAATTTTGCTTAGTTTTACATATTTAATACAATTATTTGTGTAAGAGTGATATAGCAAATGTTTTTTTTTATGAAATTCAGTAAGAATACATTTAAAATCAACCATGTGTATCTATACTTTATTTTCACAAATTCAAAAGATATGTACTTTTATTAAAGCTGATGATTTGATAGTTTTACCATATTACCCGAAGAAAAAAAGTACGGGTAACTTCTGGTAAAAAGAGAAACACAATAACACTCTCATCAACGCTCTCATTTGTCCAATTTTAGAAAATAAAAACGCTTTTTGGTAAGATTGGATTCCCGCGGGTGCCCACGGTAACGTACGTCGAACAGACTTATTATATAATCCTATTTCTTTCGACGAAAGTGGATAGTTAAAAAAAAATCTTTTATTTCGTTAAAAGTGTTGACTCTTAAAAAGAGATCATTACATGTGTGTTTGCTTTGTTTTATAACACTGTGTGTAATTTTTTAAGTCATGGCAAAATAACCATATACGGACACCACTACGTGATAAAAGACTAAAAAAAGACCCGTGTCTCCCAATTTTTCCCAAAGTCAAGGACCTTTTTTTTATGGGCCGCCACAGATTTGGGCCTCGGTATCATTTTCGCAAAAAAGTGATCATTTTCTCGGGCTCATATCTTGCAAACCGTTCAGAATTTCGATTTACTCTCTGAGGTTGTAGCTCTTGTCATAAAGAACAAAAATTGCGAACATATAAAATCAAAAAAACTTCATCTTCCAGATCAAAATCGCAAAAAACTTAAAAAAATTCGATTTTTTTTACCTTTTTTCCCGTGTTCAGGTCCATAGGTAGCAAACCGTTCAAAATTCAAGGAAACAATCAACTACAAAAATTTACCTAAGATCTCAATAAACAAATTTCTAGAACATATAAACTTACTGGGAATAATTCTTAACACCGTTTAGGTAGCCGCAAAAGTGAATAAAGTGACGCGGTGAATGTTATATAAAGTGCTACAACATAATTCGTACACAACAATGGCAACTGACAGTTTCAGTATGCAGTGTGAAAAAATTGATTTATTTTGCTACGTTTGCGGTCATCAAACCAGAAAAAAACATCTACAAGATTTCAAAAGGAAAAGAATCTTTTAACTAGTGAATTCAAAAGAGCATATACATTGTTTTTCGACGAAGTGGTGAAAATTACACACCTAATACAGTGTGTCGCCAATGTTATAACAATCTCATGGCATGGTTGAGTGGAGGCAGAGGTACTATGAAGTATTGTAAGCCGGTAAACTGGATTAATCGCCCAGGTGATCATGATGCAACCAGTTGCTATGCATGCGTAAATTACACATGTCGTCTAAATCGACATGCTGAGAAGAACAAAATTTATAAAGCAACTGCAACAGCCACACTACCAGTGCTTGCACCTGAAAATTTTGTATCACCAAGGCCGCCAACTCCAGATCGTACTACAGAATTTACAGCAATGAGTAGAGCAAGTGGTGTTACTTATGAAGATCCATTTGATACCGATTATGAGCCCCAACAGGGAAGAGATGGACCACAACTAATAACACAAATGGAAATGGATTTCATTGTGGCCATATTGGGATTATCTCAGCGACTTGCAATATTTTTGACAGCTTTTTTAAAGCAAAGAAAACTCACACATTCTAATGTTAACTCTACGGCGTACCGAAAACGACAAGCTGAATTTCAGAGGCTCTACACTCTAAATGATGACAATTCGTTCGCTTATTGCAACGATATAAAAGCTTTGGTGGTAAAAATGGGAATGAACTACATCGCTAGTGAGTGGAGATTATTTATTGATGGTTCTGTTTCAAGCTTAAAAGCAGTGTTGTTGCATGTGTCGAACCGAAAACCTTCCATTCCGCTAGCAATGGGTATCAACATGAAAGAAAGCTATGAAACATTGAAAGATATAATGGAAAAAATCAAATATTACGAAAATAAATGGAAGATTTGCTGTGATTTGAAGGTCATCAACATTTTGCAAGGGATCATCGATAAGGGCGGCTTCCCAAAATTCTTTTGTTTTCTTTGTAATTGGGATTCACGCTCACCTCTGAATCAATTCCAATGTAATTCGTGGAGGCCAAGAGGAAGTGTGGATGAACAAATAGAACAACATAGACTGAAGAATGCACCTTTAATTGACAATACTCAAGACATCTTGCTGCCACCGCTCCACATAAAATTGGGAATTGTTAAAAAATTCATCGAAGTGGCCGTTGTAAATTGTCCAAACGCATTCGACTATTTGAAAAGCGTTTTCCCAAAGCGTAGCGATGACAAAATTAAAAAAGGTACTGTAGTAAATTTAAAACGAATTTTTGTTCACCTAATTGTACTATTTACACTATGTTAATGTTTTCTTTTCTGTCTTTATTTTTTGTTTTCATTTAACAGGCGTACTTAATGGCCCTGACATTAGAAAGCTATTCAAGAGCAACTTTGATTCATCGCTTGATGAAAATCATTCAATGACATGGATTTACCTTCAGCGTGTATGCACCAGAGTCTTGGGAGGGGATCGAGACGCGGAACCGGAAGCAAGAGAATGGGTGAAAGAAATACTGCATTATTTTGAGATAATCGGCGCATCGATGACATTAAAGCTGCATTTTCTTCATTTTCATTTTGACGATTTTATCAAACAACTCCCTACCGAATCCGATGAGCAAGGAGAACGGTTTCACCAAACCACAATGCCCATGGAAAAACGGTACAAAGGCAAAAACCTCGACGCATTGCTTGCAGAGGTAATATTAATTTTATTGATGCATTGTTTTGCATTCCTTTTTTGATTTATTTTCTAATTCATTTCAGGTATGTTGGTGGAGTCACAAGATCACCCTGTATGATGTTAATGAAGTATTTGAAGAAGAGCTGATGATGGAGGGCAGTCTGGAAGCAACGTGCCTGTGGACACCATAAGTTCTGAATCAGAGTCAGATTCGGACGATTCGGACGACGATTTGGATCCACAACTTAAGAGAGCGCGATTTGCAAGTACAGGGCCATCAACATTATAAACATAATACGAATACTTTTTTTTTAATATTTTTGTAATAGATAGCATAGTATCTCAATGTTGAAGTAAATAAAAAACAAATGAAATTAAAAAACGGTGTTAAGAATAATTCCGAGGAAGTTTATATGTTCTAGAAATTTGTTTATTGAGATCTTAGGTAAATTTTTGTAGTTGATTGTTTCCTTGAATTTTGAACACGGGAAAAAAGGTAAAAAAAAATCGATTTTTTTTAAGTTTTTTGCGATTTTGATCTGGAAGGTGAAGTTTTTTTGATTTTATATGTTCGCAATTTTATGACAACTTTATGACAAGAGCTACAACTTTGCCTCAGAGAGTAAATCGAAATTCTGAACGGTTTGCAAGATATGAGCCTGAGAAAATCATCACTTTTTTGCGAAAATGATACCGAGGCCAAAAATCTTTGGCGGCCCATAAAAAAAAGTGCATGACTTTGGGAAAAATTGGGAGACACTGGTCTTTTTTTTTTAGTCTTTTATCACGTAGTGGTGTCCGTATATGGTTATTTTTTTTCGTGTTGCACTGTGTAATAAAAATTTCTTTTACTACAATTATATTGCCATTATTTAGTAAACATACTTTATCAGGATGATAAATATTAGCACAAGAAAAAATAACTTGATTCAAATGCTTCAATGACATTTACAAGCGAATATTTTGCATTTCTAGCCAGCGGATATACACCAAGGGAAGTTTATTTTGTGAACTATCGGTATGAAAAAGTAATAGTTTTTTATGAATTTAAGCAATTGGATTAGTCGGGCATATTACTAAAGATTTTAAATAAACCAAACTATTTTCGAAATCGAATGCCGAAAAATACGATATAGATATCCATAAAAATGTGGCATTATCACTACAAATAGTTTCAAAATATTCTTTACATATTGAGTTTTCAACGTTGCTAATTTGTTTGATGATTCAATACGGCAAGAGGTGTCTAATATTAAAAAATGTTTGTACTTTTCATCTCCCAATACATCTCTTAAAACTATATCACCACCATATAGCAAAAAAATAAAAAAACGGAATTGAAAAGCTTTCTAGTTTATAATATCCATTAAATCAAAAGATGCTCTTTGAAATGCCAGTGTTATATATTTTAAAATATTTTTTTAATAAATATAAAGAGAGATCTTTAGCCAGATCGAAATACTAATATCAACCTAGCTAATATGTTTGATTTGCTTTATTTTTGTAAATATACGGATTTTGAAAGATCGTTATAAATTGAAAATAAAAAATTTTTATTCAATATAAAAAATTTGATTGTTTTAATTTATATTTATCTTAATTAAAGGTGTTTGATGAAACAGTTTCCCCATAAACAGAAATCGGAAATTGCTGGTTTTCAAATGCTAGGTAGGCAAGAAGGACGAAACAACCGATAGGTCAGCATTCGTTTAAAAAAACGCTTGTTCGTTAAATACATTATTTTATTTTTAACTATAATATTAAAATCTAAATGCAAAACCATTGAATGGTATTCGATGAATTTAAAATAAATGTTGAAACAACCAAAAGCGAACCATTTTTAATTGCGGGATAAGAATTTTAAATTTTTTTTTTTTTTCTCAGAAAAATCATCCGTTGAAATTCATTTATATAGTATTTTCAGATGACTTAATAAATTTTGTGAACGAATCCTAATAAACGACATTACAACGTTCCGAATATAGCGAAAAATCTAGCTTTCTTCTAACTTTCGATTTAGATATTTTTTAAAAAACCTAAATGTGAGGATGAAATTCTGAATTCAGAAATGTATGATCAAGGTTAAAAAGTTTGTTGCCCTGTGTTTTTGTTGGCTAATACAAATTAATAAAAAAACATGTTTCCTTTACCTGAAAATCACTTGCAGTACAATCAGACAGAGCTCCCACTACAGATTGCCGCTTAATAGTTTTTCCTTTTCCTCTTCGAGTTGGTGATGTTGTCAACAATAAACTCTCTTCGGTTTGCAACTTAAATGAAAGCTTTACTATTTGTTTAATAAATTCTTGGTCCGCCTCCGTTAATTGTTTGATATGCGCAATTTTAGGAAAGATTTCAATAGTTTCTTCATAACTTTGTTCATATTGTTTTTGTTTTTCCTGTTCGAGACGTAGCTTTTCTGGGACACCCGAATGAAGAAAAGCTTTACGCGCTTTAAGCATTTCAAGATCTGGACTAGGTTTTGGTAAAGAACGCATAAAAAGTGGTGCCAATTTTTTAGGTGTTCCTTGTGGGGTGACATTACCAACACCAGCACTCATATTTGTACTATCATCTAATACTATAATGTCTATGGAAGTTTCTTCTTCTTCTTGTGTGGTTTTTAAATTGGGTGTACTAACATTTCGTATTGTTGGTTTTCGTCCAGGTGTATCTTTAATTTGTTGGACTTGTTTTGAAGGACTCTCTTCGAGATCATAATCATAACGTGCTTTACCAGAACAAGAACGTCTTGGCCTACCACTAGGTGTACCCATTTCTTTTATTGCTTCTTCTTCTGCAATCGCAACTTTACTTACAAATGGTGTTGGTGTTTGATTGTTTGCCGCTTTTCTACCTCTACCTCTGGGTGTTTCAGTTGTTACTACTGTTTCCGGTTTTTTTATCTCTTCTACTGCTTGTTTTACTGTCATTTCTTTGGGTGACTCTTTTTTAGGAAAATAACCCAATAGACTGTCTCGTTTTTTAGTAGGTGAGTTTAATTTTGATAAAAATTCTGCAGTTTCTGCATCAGCGGTTGTAGGTGTAGAAGGTTCTATGGATTCCAATGAATCTACAGAACTTAAACGTCGAATTCTTGGCCTACCACGTTTTTTTGGTTTTTCTTTTTGTGTATTTTCTTTAAGCTTCTTTGATTTGTTTTTCTTTTCAGTTTTGGGAAGAGCAGCTTTAGGACTAGAGCCAACTACTAGCATTTGTTTAAATCTATATGGAAGAGGAGTTAAGAATGTTAAAGAATTTTATAGATTTTTGATAATTGGTTTGAGATCAAAATTTAAATGTTAAGAGCCATTTTAGGTATTTTTTCCAGTGATTTTTTTTTTTTTTTAACTTAAATATAACAAACCAGTCAGAAACTGCCAGTGATACCAAAAATCAAGCACTGTCATACCACTGGCTAACCAAGGAATTGGAAATAAATTTATATATTTACAATACTATAAGCCTTTAAGGCTAAATGTATTACTAAAATATAACATACAAATTAAAATTTATAATACAGCATTTCTAAGATAAATATTAGTGTATAATGTGTTAATCCTTAGAACAGAATAATGTTTACGTATGAACTTATTTAAAATCGTTCAATTTTCTTTCTTGCGCAAGGCTTAGGCTTTGGATCATCATTAGTAGAGTCCATGTGGGTGTTTTGATACCATTTGAACATTATTCAATAGTCTAGTTGTTAAAGTTCTGGCAGTAATATAGCATTTTATTCCTATATACACTAGGTGTTAATAAAAAGTTTTGCAAATAGTTGTGTAAAAAATTCCACTTTCTGGCCGTACATATAAGAAATGATCGCTCAAATATCGAATAAGAAAAATAAGATTCGACATTTTGAGGGGTTGACGACGTGTATCTGGTGAAAGAAAATCTGGTATATAAATAATATGGTACTGGAATGTAAATTATTTTGCAAAAGAATAGGAAATTGCGAAACTGCAAGTATTGATGAAAGGAACAACCAAATCGTTTTTACAGATGTTGAAACATGGTCGCGATAATTAATGCCATACATTAAACGAACAATCCTCTTAACAATACGTTCAAGCTTATTGAGATTGTAACCAAATCTGCCAGAGTCGGTTTCAATACAGTAGTTAACATGGGACATATATAACGCGTGAGCAAGAGTTTATTTAACCTTTAATGGCAGGTGTAATCCACAAATGTATAGCTTCCTTAGACCCAATGTTACTCTAGAAGATACAAAATTAATTTTATCATCAAAATTAAGACAATCGTCTATAAAAACTCCTAAACATTTAATGGAATGAACATAATTCACATACGTATTTGATAATTCTATGATTACCTGTTCTTAACATAATAGCCTTGGTCTTCGAAGGATTTAAGGAAAATTTATTATCTATCATCCCATTGTTTAGCCGATCAAGAGTGAAATTAACAACTTCCTCCAGGACGCCAGGAAGTTCTCTACCATTTTTGAATAATAACTTAATATTATCTGCAAATATTAACGGTGTTACTAGATCAAGATCTAAAGAACTAACGCAATCATACATTGAGAATAAAATTGGTCTAATAACCGACCGCTAAGGTAGTCTAGATAAATCAAAATAACATCTGAATCAACTTGGTTACAAATTAGGTTCTATTGTGTAAATATGAATGTATTAATTTGCACGACATGACTGAAAAGTTAAATTTCCGTTTCAGATAACAACTTCTGCGTTCGTTTAACCCTCTAACTGGCAAACGATGTTTTGCAACGAAGTTCATACTATGTGCTCCACTCGAAAAACAAATAATAAGTTCTTCAACAAAATTGTTTATCGTTGCCTAATTTAGGCGATATGAGCCAAAATATTTTAGGGTGCATTTTGAAAACTAAAGCATATGAAAGAGAAATTTTGAACAAAAGTTATTTCTCTTACCAAGATATAACCACACTCAAAAAACTATTTTTTTTCTGCTCCTATTTAAGAAGATATCAAGACTTTCGCTTTTTGGAAAAAGCAAAAATAGGCGAAAAAGTATCGAGACTTCAATTTATATTGTACAAACTTCAACGCTTTGTTATTAATATTAAATTAATGTCTTCCTTCTGCCAAATTTTATAAAAATCCGTCTATTAGTTTATAAGTTAGAGGAATCCTGTCCTTTAGAGGAATCCTGATAAAATCCTGTGAGTCCTTGGACCAAAGTAAGGACTTATTATTAAAGATAAAGCTTCAATATTACTTATATGTTATTATAGAGTTTTTAGTCAACTTAAATTGGTTTTTTTAGATTTTTGAAAACTATGTTTTTTTCAAAAATAATCATTTTTTGAAATTTTACGAAATTTTGATTTTGAAGCTTTCTCGCTTCGAAACAGTGGACGGCACACGAACAATTTCTTTGCAAAATATTTACCAAATTTAGTTTTCTATCGGAATATATTAATTTCTAAGTATAAAACGCTCATTTGACGCATTTGTGGTAAATTTTATAAAGACTGGCCTGAGGCAGCTCTACCCGTTAGAGGGTTAAATGTTCCCTAACCGTCTCGGTAATACCTAAAAGCATACCCGAAGTACTATGATTTTTCCTCTATGCATATCATATTAATAATTGTTTATAAGATCATGGTGTTTCACATAATCTAAAATTTGTAATTTCAGGACGTGTTCCATAATTTTGGAAAGAGAAGGCAAAATGCATATACATAGGTCTAAAATCCGCCAGCTTCCTTCCATCTGGATAAGTTGAGGTGTTTATAATGAAATTAAAAAGACGCTTTAACTGCATTTCCGAAAAGCGTTTTGCCAGTCTTTGATTTACAATAAATTAAAAATAAACGTTGGCAAAGAGTTGCCAACCTTGTCAAAAAGTAATTACACAGTGTTATCCAGTCAGAAATTGTCAATCCTTGAAAAGTCTATTTACTGGTGGGCCATTTTATAAAACTGATGATGCTTTGTTTAAAAATATCTGTATTCAGAAGGTTTCTAGTTCAATCCCGGTTTCAGGCATTTTTGAAATTTTTATAAATTTTATTTTGAAAAATATATTGTTAGACCTATTTCATGGTTTTACGAACGTTTTGCCAACGTTGGAAATTTTGTTTCCTACACTTTTTGAACAGACGGACATTTTGTCTAAAGATGTTATCATTTTGGGATTTTGAAAGCGCTTGTTTTTGTTTAAGTACCTTGCCAGCGGTGGCTCATTTGTCTTTTTCTGACTGGGAAGTGGAAACATTAAAGTCGGCTGTGCCGAATTTTGTATAGCCTCCACACATTCAGATAAAAAAATTCTTGAAAACAAATTCAAGGAAAAAATTTTGTGAAAAAAAAAAAATTGTGAAAGAAATTTCCGAGGAAAGAAAACTGCTAGTTAGTTCATTGCAAAAAAAAATCAATTTCCCTACATTGCGCGGGTTCAAGTTTTGAGTTAAAATGTAAAGCATACATGGGCGTAATGAATTAAGTGGACTAATGAAATGATGATTTCATTACCAAGCCAATGATTTGAGGATTTAATTTATTTGATTAATGAAAATGGTTTTAAATTTCATTGCCATTAATAATGAATCAATTAAAAATAAGTACCATTGAAAAATAGGCTTTTAAAATTTTAAAAAATCGCACAAATCAGGTATGGAAAGCACTCGCTCAGACTCATGCTTATTTTAAACAATGAGTCCAACATTTCTGAAATCATACAGATATTAATTTTAATCTGGTTTGCAACCAAGGAAAGTAGACCAAAACGGAATGGAACGAGTGTAATTGAAACACTAAACACAGAAAGAAATGGAAATAAAATGGAACATTGGTTCAGAATGGAATGGAGAGGGTGGAATCGGAACACTAAGAACATTTTTATTGGCGGGTATCTATGAACACGGATAAAATATCACTAAATTTTAAGTGACAAAAGTAGTTGTTAAAATTCAAATTTTATTTTACGAAAATTTTTTTTATAATCAATAAATTTGTTGTTGATATGACAAAGATATTTTGCAAAAGAACGTGTCAACAAAAGTGTATGTTGAAACCCAAATATCTTAACAATAGCAATGATGTCATCTACTTTGTTTGCCTTCGAATAAGCGTGAAATTATTAAGAATTTATAAATTTATAAGAACTATAGTTTTTATATTTAACTTATTTTTTAAATAAAAATAATATTTTTTTACTTATTTATAAAGAAATATTTTTTATAACTAATAAAAACGAGTTTAAATAAAACAAAAAAAATTACACACAAAATATCTCTATTTTAAAGCTTCTCGCAGAGTAATTTTCTTTTAAGAAAGAGAAAACGACAAGTTAAAATAATCTGTAAAGTGAAAAAATTATAAAAAATATGAAAATAATAAAAAGTTTTTTGCATAAAATATTATATTCTACAAAACAAATATTCTTCTATACTTTGCAACATTTGTGATATTTTTCCTGGTTTAATAATAAATTTTATATTTTTGAGTTTTATGTCATGAATTGTTTAACTTTAAGTAATTATTTTATTTGTTTTGTGTTTTTTATAAATTACTTTTTATAAAAAAAAATTGTTTTGAAAAATAAAAAAAAATGTATTAAAAAATTTTATTTTTTTTTTTATTTAAAGGGGGTGTTTTTTTCAATTAAAATATTATTAGAAATCAACAAATTCGTTTGTTATATTTTGTTTTGTACATTTGTTGTTGCCTCAGCGGCTAATACTGCAATAAAACAAAGTTTGTACTCAGTTCAATACAATTGTTACACGTAACTAATGTTCCAATTCCACTCGTTCCCCGTTTCATTCCATATCGTTCTTCATGTTCCACTCATTTTCCGTTCCAATAAAGTTCGTTCCTAATATTAAGCACTCCAATTCCACTCACTGCTTGCTTTATTCCATATCGCTTCGAAATCAAAAAATTTTACACTCCATCCATACAATGAAATCTTTTCAAAAAAATGCTTTTTTTATTAATTGGAATTAATAATGATTTGTCTAATGGAATATATTTGAATATCATTAAATGGTAATGAAATTCTTTTTATTTTCCTTAGTATCAACTAATGATAATGAAAAATAATCCAAAAAAGGTTGAGGTTAAGAAGAAGAAGAAACTTTTTTTCTCTGAAAACTATAAACACTATTTTCAACTCAGACTGGACTAGTTTCTGATTTATTTATGGATAGGCGTCATTAGTGATTTTCCATTTAAATTGTATTATTAATTTCAACAAAATGCCGGCTGTAGGTGTGTATTTTTGTAGATAATGGTTAGAAATAAGCATTGCAGTTCTGATGAACGAACCATAGCTTAAAACTTGAAAAATGAAGGAAAATTGTTAAGAGAAATAGCAAAAAGCATTGGACGTTCCGTAAACTTTGTCCAAAACGCATTAAAATGGAAACAAACTGTAGAAAGCCGTGGTAGACCACATAAAACATGGCCAGCTACTGATCGTCAAGTTGTTTTGATCTCAAAAAAGAATCCGTTTAAGTCCTCAAAAGCAATCGCCGTTGAAATTCAAATTTACCGCCACGAATGCCAAAAATAGTTCCCCCGATGCGTAAGAAAAATACTATGATGTTAAACTTTGCCAGTGAAATCAATTTGTTTGGGAACGACTATCAGAGGAACGCCCCAAAGAAAGAGTTCCACGTTCGATTAGATACTTTTAAACACTTCTCATGCTTCTCATGGAATGGGGTAGGTCCAATATTTCCTATAGAAAATACTATGAACGCAATGGGATATCGAAAAGTTTTAAAACACATTATGCTTCCTTACGCACGTGATGAAATGCCATTGCTTTCGGTTTTTAAACAAGGTAATGATCCAAAGCATAACTCTGCATTGGTAAAGAATTAGTTCAGAGAGAACAATTTCCAACTTTTAAGTTGGCTTAGCCAATCGCCGGACTTGAACTCAATAGCAAATCTTTGGGGTGAACTTAAACAAAAGTTGGCAAAGGCAACTTTTGGAAATAAAGACGATCTAGTACGAAATAACACCAGAAAGAAAAAACTAATATGCAGTAAGCCAAACAGAATGAAGAAAGTAGTAGAAAATAAAGGTGGTTATACTGGATATTATTAAATATTCAAATATTCCTTATATTCAATATATTCCTTATTAAATATTCAAAAATAATTTATGAAAAATAAGTGAAGTGAAATGTTCATATTATTATGATCAGTAGTGCGATTCACTACGCTTTTTAAACCATAATTTTTTTCGTTTAAAAATGTTAACCACAAAAATAACCATTTTGCTATTCACTAACACTTTAAACGATTTTTTCTGGCGTTTAAAGTCAGCTGTTATTTTTAACAACACAAATTGTGGTTTATTAACAGCAGAGTTTTTGGTGTGGTTAATTTTTTTTAGAAGGTTTTATTTATCGTTGTGTAAAATAAATATAATGGCTTTGGAGTATTTAGCCTACAATTTATTGGAGAATGAGCCAGTTAAAAGTGCTCCTACAGTCAATTTGAATGCACAGATATATAAAACTGTTTACCGTGGTTAAAAATAAGTTAGTGAATCGCATAGTGGTTAGTGCAAACATCAAAATGTGTGGTTAAAGATAACACCTGCTAAATGTGTTAAAAGTTAGTGAATCGCACTACAGCAATTGAATTGCTGCCTTTATACTCGATTTTCTTTTGTATAAGTATTATTTATGTAAATTGTCATATTTTAGTATTTTTTTTTTTTTTTATTTTATTTATTATCATATAATTACAAATTATATCTTATTACCCTAACCTAGCACTAGCTACTATGGCTTTCGGCGCGTTGTAGCGAAAACAAACCAGTGCCGCACTGATAAACCAGCACGCTACCAACTATATTATTTAAAAAGTAGCTTAAATTTTCGGGCAATTGCTAAAAAAATAAACCGTTTACATGTGGTTGTCACAAATTTTGCAAATAATCCTAGTGCTTATGGTAAAAATAAAACAGGCGTCCCGAAAAAAAACTTTCTGATAGGGACCGGCGTAAAATAATCAACGGTGCCAGCAACTCAATGAAGAGTCTCAATCAAATAATCGATTAATGTAAGGTAAAGGTGTCAAAATCTAAAGCTTTTGATAGAGTAATTCATTCTAAACTTATAGAAAAATTATTTCACCACTTCGATTTTTCGGCCCAAGCTTGTTAGCTTATATATTCTTACCTTAGTGGAAGAAAACAGTTTGTTTCTATTGGGAACTCTTCTTCTTCAACAATTACTACTTCTTCCAATTCCTAGCGGAGTTCCTCAAGGGTCCGTAATTGGACCTTTGTTATTTATGATTTATTTAAATGATCTCTTAAGAATAGTATATGTTTTATCCGTTCAGCCATATGTTTATGCTGATGATGTACAGTTTCTTTGCTATGCTGATGCACAGTTCTTAGATGTCTTAGAAGGTTGTGTTAATTTTGTTATTCAAGAAGTTTTGTCATGGACACCTAACAATGGTTTTTGTGTTAATGCTAGAAAAACGAAGTTGATGGGATTTGGATTTTTGACTGATAATTTATCTGTAACGCTTAATGGTACGCCTTAGATAGATTTAGAGTTGTTATAGACAATGATCTGAGTTTTTCTTCACATATGAATTACATTTCATCTAAGATTTCTTTTTATTAAGAAGGTTGTACACACTTGATCTATATCTGCCACATTGTATTAAAATTAAAGTTGCAAATGCCTTGTTAATGCCACATATACTGTACTGTGCTGAGGTGATTTATGGAACCACAGCTGGTGAATTTAGTAGATTTACTAAAATTTGTAATAGAATAATACCCCAGGAAAAAATTACACATTCCAAAAAGAAGGTGATGCCCACACTTGCTTACATATCTCATTGCCAAATTTAGTAACTGCAATACAAATGAAAATAATAAATTTTCCCAATCGGCTTGTATGCTGATTTTTTCTTATTTGACAGAAAGACGTCAATATGTTCATTGTAGGGGGTCTGTTTCTGATTGGTCGACAGTGACAAGCGGAGTTCCACAGGGATCTGTGATTGGACCTTTGCTATTTTTACTCTATATGAATGATATGATGAGTATTGTTGAAGGGTTTTCTTGCGAGGCTTTTGTTTTTGCAGATGACATTCGGCTTCTTTTTTCTGGTGAGCGTCAGTTTTCTGATGTATTGGAGCAGGTGATAAATTATATAATGTCAGATGTCTCAGATTAGATGTCTAATTGTAATCTTTGTATTAATAATAGGAAAACTAAGGCAATGATTTTTAAATCTCCTAGGTCTGACCTAAATTTTGATATCGTGGTGAATGGTGTTAATATTGAGTTTTTAGAATGTATTAAATGTCTGGGAGTCTTAATTGACTCAAGTCTTAATTTTGATCAACATATAAACTGGTTGTGTTCTACTATAAATTTTACGTTACGTCGATTATATTCTTTGAATCTTTATCTACCAATTTATGTAAAAAAGCGCGTTGCGCATGCACTATTGATGTCCAATATATTGTATTGTGCTGAAGTTTTTACAGGTGTCAAGGGTCGGGTAATGCGTAGATACAACCTTCTTTTCAATCGAATTATTCGATTTGTGTACAACCTTAAATATCGTGACCATGTTTCAGATTATGTAGTAGACTTTCTAGGATGCAGTTTTAAAAGTTTTATACATACGCGATTGTTAATACATTTTTATAAAGTTTTTATGTCTAAATGTCCGGAATATTTACTAGAACATTTTGTATTTTCAAGGTCTTTAAGAAACCCTCAATTGAAGTATCCTATACATAATACATCAATTCTTCAACGATCTTTTCAGTACAGGGTAGCTGAAATTTGGAATTCGTTGCCCCTATTACTTAGAAAATTTGACTTTTCTGTCAATGTATTTAGGGCCAAGCTTAGAGAATATGCCTGCTATAACAATGTTTAAACCTTTTTATTCACAAATTTATTAAGTTTGTTAGTGTACATCTGATATTTGAACGCAACTATATTCATTAGGGACATTTTTTTAAGAAGGATAAATGAGGAGTATTATATACGTTTGTGTCTATTATTATATATTTTTTTTTATTTTTTGTTACTTTTAAAAACTGTTTAATTTAAAATTTATTCATTTAAATAAAATATATAGTTTTTCTATTCTTTTTTTTTAACTTCTAAAGTTTTTATTCTTTTATAATAATATACTATTTTATATTAATTATATTGTTAAATTTATAGTTTTTTTTTTTTTTTTATTTATATAATACAGTAGTCTTGTGTAGTAGATATTTTTTTAGCCATATATGGCCCTCTGGGATCGGTTATTTAAAAGAATAATAAAAATAAAAAAAAAAAAAATAAATACCAAACTCATTCCAACGATAGAGTCAAAAAAGCAAGTAGTATTGTAATCAATTCTTTAAATTTAATCCAGAAAGCATGAACTCAATAACAAAGTAATTATTTACTTAAAAGAAAATAACAATGTTATTAACTTATATGTATAACTTTTTGTACTCAAGAAGTAATCATATACTTTTTCTTAATAAAAGGACGTTATTGGAAGTAGTTTCTAATTTTGAAAAAAGAAGTTATACAATTTTAAAGAACTTATCTCATATATTTTTTCAAACAAATTTTTATTTGCATTAAAATAATACTAAAAACAGAAATTGCATGTTGCCTAAATTTTGTTAAACTGTGGTTAGGTATAAATTAGGGAAGCGCACGTGAGCAGAAAATTGTGAGTGGAAGTTGAAATTACTGACGTCATCGTGAGTGAGTGTAAAAAAAAAATTTCGACGGTGATTGTGCGTGAATCATATTTTGGTTTTTTCAATTCTGAATTGTTCTTTTTTTTTGAAAAATTTAAATTTTCGTGGTTTATAGCTCCAAAATTATGACAAACCCATGTTATCATAACAATTCGATGTTTCACTTTTTAGGATGAGTTTTGATCGTTATATTTGAGTGACCTAGGAGAATCACGTGTGAGTAAAAGTTGAATTTACTTATGGAACTACTTCATTTTTTTTTAAATGTAAGTACTTCTAATTTTTTCTAGGGAACTATTTATTTTTTTTTTTGTGTAAGTACTTTGTAGTTTTACAATGGAACTATTTCTTTATTAAAAAATGTATGTAGTTCTTAAAAATATAAAGTAAATGGTTCTTTGGTAAAAAAAATAATCAATTCTAAAGAATCAATTATTTTAGTCTCACGCCCTTTTAAACAAAATCGAGTAGGTAATCTAGTAAGGAATGCGTTCTGCCCAAAATGCTTGATTACAAGCCCGCTTACCTTCTTGGAAATTTTTTGCTGGGACGCTATATTTTCGGATTAAAACTTCGTAATCATGTTACACGATACGTTAAAAAATTTCTTGGTTGCGATTTCGAGAACTTTATTGGATGAGAACATTGATATATTTTTACAAGTTAATCATAACTGGCTATCATAACTATATTGTACAAAATTTTCATTGCTCTATAAAAAATACTCAAATAATATTCCCCCGCATTCATACTGGCTTTTTGATCGCTCATTTAATGTAAACTGAATCCACTAATTGTTTGTTTATTTAAATAATAATTTAAGCATTATCTGTATTTTTTCTTTAAATTTTAGTTATATATTGAATTATTTTTATCTTTAAGGTATTTTATATATATTTTTTTGTTTTATGTTGTTGTTACTGTAGTAGCCTTAATTAACTGTATAAGGCCCTAAGGGTTCGGCTAAGTAAAATTAAGAAATAAAAAAACAAAAAAAAAAATCAACCATAAGTACGCTCTTAAAGGACTCCCAGAGAATTACACGCCAAAAGGTTATTACACCGTCAAAAAACTGCTTGATTTCTGCTTAAATTTGCTAAAAGGAATTTACAAACCAACTGGAGAAAGGTAATTCAATAATCGCTGTTGTTGGTTTGTTGGACTGTTTAATCATAAACATCTTTAAAAGGTGATTTTTTCTGACGAGAAAAAGTTCAATATTGATGGTACAGATGGTTTTAACTGCTAGTGGAAAGACCTACTTGAGGAACCACTATTTTCTCAAAAAGAAATTTCGAAGACAGATCATTAATGGTCTGGAGCGCTTTTTGTTTCGACGGTATTGTTTATTTGGTATTTCCAAGCACCAGAATGAATTCTTCTGAGTACATTACGATATTAGAAGAGAAATTGTTGCCATTTATTGAAAAAAACCAGCGAAGAAGAATTCATTTTCCAACAAGACAATGCCTCAGTACATGTAAGTTGTCAGACCATGTAATGGCTATCATTAAAAAATATAAGAGTATTGGAATGGCCCGCATGTTCTCCGGATCATAACCCCATTGAGAATATTTGGCGAGTATTAACCCGTCGAGTTTAAGTATTAACCCGGAAGAACTTTGAGTAATTTTGGCAGACAGTATGTCTGATCGAGTTGCTTAAAGGCATTATTAAAACTGCTGCATTATTAAAACTGGGGCTTTAAAATATTTTTCAATGTTTGTAAATTTTGATATACTAAGTTAAGTGTATTTATAGTTATGAAACTAACTAATTGATTTTGTTATAGCATTTCAAATAGTAAAATAAAAAATAAATGAATTGTTTTTTTTTTTTTAATATTATTAATTTTCCATTGTTTTTACTTTTATGCCGGTTAAACTTTTCTTTTAATTTGCGAAATTTAGTGAAATTATTGTGCAATTTAAGTTTTGTAAAGCAGTGTATTCCAAAATAAATCAAAATAGTCTTGACTTACCTTTTAGCTCTTTGTTCCAGCTGCTCGTCAACATAAGCGGCACGTGCTTCTTCCTCAAGTTTTCGTTTGCTAGCACCCTTCTGTTCAGCCCACTCTTGTAATTTTAGTTTACGTTTA